>JAJOZX010000295.1:842500-1175000 GCA_023014485.1 Bathynomus jamesi | reverse complement strand
ATTAATGTAGTATTTTCATATAACAATATTGTGAAAAATATCATAGTAAAAAATAGCCCTACCAATAATTCAGGCATTATCTATAAAATTGGTTGTAAACAATGTGATTCCTTTTACATAGGTCAGACGGGAAAGGATTTGCACACACGTATAAAACAGCGTCAATATTCCGTTAGAACAGGACAGTTGTCCAGTGCCCTTTTTGTCCATTTGTCAGAGTTAGCCCACTGTATTGATTGGAATAATGCTTCAGTTTTATTCCATTCAAGCAACATTGTTAATAGAAATATTCTTGAGTCTGCCATTATCCAACTTTCAAATAACTTCAACATAAGCAAAGGTCTTTTTCAACTCGATCCTGTTATGTTGAATTCCTTTAAAAAAGATTTAGATAAGAAGGGTAAAACATTAAATCTTTGGTAAACTTGTCTTCTACTTTATTAACTTTTAATTTGCATTTTATTTTTTTATATATATCGAAACCTGACCATAGGCAGCATTGTGTTAAAACCTGGACAGAGTTCCAGTATAAATTTGTATTTTTATAATCCATTTGATCTTGTGCTAAAAATCGATTAACTTTTAATTTGCATTTTATTTTTTTTTTTATATATATATCGAAACCTGACCATAGGCAGCATTGTGTTAAAACCCGGCAGAGTTCCAGTATAATTTGTATTTTATAATCCATTTGATCTTGTGCTAAAAATCGATATTTTTTCTTACAAATCTGTACGCCTCACTGGTAATCCTTTAAGGTTTTACTTTTTAATTTTTTATTATTTTTACTTCTCTGTTTATTGTATATATATGTATGTATGTATGTATGTATGTATTTGTATATATAGATATGTATGTATATATATATATATATATATATATATATATATGTGTGTGTGTGTGTGTGTATGTTATTTATTTTTTCTTTTTTTCTTTCTGTAACCTATATATAGGCTTAACCCTTTTATGTACTTCAGTGTTCCTGAGGATGTCATTAGACGAAAGCGCTTGAGCACCATTTTGTTTCCTTTCCTTCGTGGTTTTATTCATCATATATATATATATATATATATATATATATATATATATATATATATATATATATATATAAAGAATCATATTAACTGTGTCTATTTAATTTTGTCATTCCTTATATATATATATATATATATATATATATAAACGGATTTTCACCTTAAAGTTAATTAAAACAATATTAACATTAAAAAATTCACTAAACAATTGGCTTAGCAAAAGAAATCGTTCCATTAACATATTCTCAAATCTATACACACACACACACACACACACACACACACACACACACACACCTCTGTATATATTATGTGAATGAAAATCAGAAAAATCACAAAAGTATATTAATTTAAAGCAAATGAATTTTCTCCTTTTAAGAGAATCAGTTATTAAAACCAATATTAACAATATAAGAAATTAATTATTTAAACGCCGTTCTATTTACTTTCAGTTATTAAAACAAATCCTAATATTAACTCTTAGAATGTTTTGTTTTAACATTGTGTTGAGACGAGGAGTGAGCGGAGCAGGTAACCAAGAGATCCAGCAAAAAGGTCCAGCCCGAGGCCTTTTAAAACCGCAAACTGGCGAGAAGGAATTTGGGTTCAACTTTCTCTCTCTCAAAGACTCGAATCCACCTCTTCTAGCTCTCCATGCGTTTGTCTTGTAAATAAAAAATGTTTTATATTTTATCAACTTAGTTATTTTTATTTACACATAATTTGTATGGCGTCATATTCATAGATAACATCTCTGTTATTGAATTGGAAAGACATTATTATTATTATTATACATTTTTTAAAAATTAACACACACACACACACACACACATAATATATATATATATATATATATATATATATATATATATGGTGGTACAAATTACAATAGTAATAATGATAGCTAACTCTTTTTCGCCGAATTGCAGTGGTCAAGCTTTTCACTCTGCCTTAGACCTACAGTTTAACGTGGAATCCGAACTAAGCTTCAGCACTGGCGGGGCGGTTATTTATTCACACATCTATGCGAGAAGTAAAAATCCACAAGTCAGGAATCTTGGGAAAGCTGCGTTCAGTATGGTTGCCAAATAATTTGCTCCTCTCGATTACATTAGTGATTATTGATCCGGGAATAGTGTGGCTGCAAAATGTGATATGCACAAAAACAATGTAGATTTTTCTCTTTAGTAATAATAATAATAACTAACTCCTCGCCGAATTGTAACAATGGTTAAGCTTTTCACTCTGCCTTAGATCTACAGTTTAACGTAGAATCCGAACTAAGCTTCAGCACTGGCGGGGTGGTTATTTATTCACACATCTATGCGAGAAGTAAAAATCCACAAGTCAGGAATCTTGGGAAAGCTGTGTTTAGTATGGTTGCCAAATAATTTGCTTCTCTCGATTACATTAGTGATTATTGATCCGGGAATAGTGTGGCTGCAAAATGTGATATGCACAAAAACAATGTAAATTTTTCTCTTTAGTAATAATAAAAATAACTAACTCCTCGCCCAATTGTAACAATGGTTAAGCTTTTCACTCTGCCTTAGACCTACAGTTTAACGTGGAATCCGAACTAAGCTTCAGCACTGGCGGGGTGATTATTTATTCACACATCTATGCGAGAAGTAAAAATCTACAAGTCAGGAATCCTGGGAAAGCTGTGTTTAGTATGGTTGCCAAATAATTTGCACCCGAAAAATTGAGGATCAATTTAGTATGGGCGCAAAATAACCTGCAACCGAAATTTGAAACTCAATTTAGTATAGGCGAAAAATAATTTGCAACCGAAAATTGAGACTCAATTTAGTATGGACGCAAAATAATAAAATATTGTGAACAATATTGCATAAAGGGATGGATTGGAGAAAACCAAGTATAGATACAAATATTGTCGTGGCGGAGAATGCAAGGGTAATACGAGCATTAAATCTATGGAGAAAATATAAAGAAGCCATTAGTCGTCCAAAGCATGGACCCGTTATATCGGTGTTACGATTGGTACACAAACTTATCATAGCTCCACCCAGTTACACTGCCAACCAATCATTACGAACATCTGCTCTTGATCTTTTGGGGCGGAGCTTGGTGATTGTGCATATAAAAGGAAATATTTTTCAGTTGGGAGTAACAGTAACTATTTTCGCCAGTGAATAAACATTCCCTCTGCCAGTGAATAAACATTCCCTCCGCCATGGATCACGAACTTTACACTTTTCCGGATTTGTATCAAGAAGGTGACACTGCAGCATTGACTGCAATTAATCTTTTTAACGCGATTGACCGTGATGGATTATTTCCAACGCAAACCGTTGATGATATTTGCAATGACGCTCCTTACAATCCAACGCAAGGGACTACCATAGAAATGTAAGTGTCTATAATTTTATTTTTTATTTTTTATTCACAAACTGTCAGAAAGATGATTTCATATATATGGAGGGATGTAGTATCTCGTCAAATACTTCATTTAGATACTCACCATTATGCTAAAATCGAAATTTTTTGTGGCAATCTTTTGCATGTTTTTTATAAATGTTATTCAGAATTACCTCTTAAATGAGCTTCTCTGAGCGAACCAAAGATATCTTCACATAATAGGGTCTGTCTTACAATATGTATACTCTGTATATGTTTTTATTAAAAACGATTCAATATGAACATTATTCTTTCTCCTTTAAGTTCCGATGAGGATTTGACACGTGTTATACATTCTTTTGAAGAATCTCGTGTCATGAATACGGAGGATATACCGAACAGTCAGCATAATGAATGTCACATCGAAATAATGTAAGTGTTTTTCGATCTTTTTTGGGGGGAAGAAGAAACAATATATTTTCATCAATTTATTAAATGAAAGAAATCAGTACAATAACTATCTTAAACTACAGAATATACAAACGAACGTTACAAATATACACACGAACAAAAACATTATACTATACAACGAGTACGCACAATTGGAGAACGGCTTTTTATCTCTGCATACCATTTCATCGTTTCGTTGAGTGTGACACGGGTCGAATAAACTTTAAAAATTTATAAATTCTTCATCACGTGACATATGCATGAGAAATGAAATGCAGTACATTCCACAAGTATTACTAAAATATCCTTGTATTCGAAACGGGTTCCATACAACTTCGGGAATATGTAACTGAGCAAGAAATTTTATAATATCAGGGTCACTCCAGGGTTGAGTACCGAGTGAATCAAAATAGTACAGGCGGTGCCTATTTTTAAAATAGATTGCAAACCAATGAATCCCTTGGTGTGGCTCCTAAATCTATCTACTTCTATTAGGGCTTGCGACTCGAGATATACTAGTACACTAATAGGCGAGTCTATAGGCTTGGTGAATGCCAACCTCACTGAGATGTTTCCGCTCTGCTGTGGGGTTAAATGCGTATTTACGCTAGCAGATAAGTCAGATGCGATGTCAAATGGATAAAGGTTAAATTGATCAATGAATTCTTTCTGCGTTACCACATTACCGAGCTCATCACAATCACCTGCAATATGGGTCAGATTACTATAGGCTCTCGCGCAAAGAGGTAACACAGCGTCTGATGAATAGTCCGTATCCAATGTTCCACCCAAAGCAATGCCATTAACGTATAGAGTTATATTTTTAAGTCCGAAATTCTCGAATTTAAAGGCACTCTTTTTATATTTTCCATTCACCGAAGCATGGTCCTGCATTCCGATTAATATCCTTTTAGGAAGATTTCCCAGGGCGATGTTTTCTATCTGCTTCGACGACAACCCTGCAGGCACCGTATATAGTTTGATTTGTCCTCTGTTAATAGGTATTTCACTGTAGCGTTTAGTAAATTTATCTCAATTTCTAGTTGTTTTGGTGAACTTAATTTCACTCGCCGTACGCGGAGGTATGTCTCCATAATGTGAACCACAACGGGCTTTGCTCCCTCTTCTTAATCAGCATCCAGATTTAAGCAGATCTCAGGACTCGTGTGGGTGAACTTTATTTTCATATCCACCCCATTCACAAGCAACTTCTCCTGGAAAGTGAAATCTGTGTGCAGACGTCCAAAACACTCGTATATCTTCTTTTTAGAATTTTTAAATTTGTCCTTTATACTACTTTCGTCTTTAGTTTGATAATATCCCTCGGCACTTAAAAAGGTAGCCTTCGCTTCTTTGGAGAAGTTGAGGACATTTTCCAGATAGGCTCGTAGATGATAGTATCCCGTGCCTGACGATATGTTGGCCTGATTTAAATATACGTCACACTGGTTGAATATGGAGTGCAGAAAGTTTGTTTCAGGGTATACAGCATATTTGTCACCGCAGTCCGTTCCATCAGAATGGGCTATACGTAACTTAGCGTACATGTGCACACAACTTGGATCAAAAAAGTAAGGGCCTGAGCTGGGTATCACGAATTCTATATGAGCACTCGGGGAACTAATTGTGTTTAAAGGGTTAATTGTAATAAAGTCACTGTGCTCAATAGAAACTTGAGTTGGATGCATCTCAAAAAGGGATGGCTCCGATTTACAGCATTGTGAACTACATGGGTGGATGAAGCGTGCCATGACGAGTTAGAAATAGTGCCTCCTCTCTCGACAAGTAGTAAACAAACTATGATTCATGAGATCAATGTCCTTAGCTTATATCAGTCAAAAAAGTGGTCAACCATAGGTTTCATTCGCTTACAGCACTTCTTTTTTTATATCATTTTACGTTTAATACCACGTGACCCCTTCTTCCGGACGGACAGCCCTCTTCTTCTTCCCGCCACCACGCATTTTTCTCTTTGTATCTTTGATGATTTCGTCACGTGTACGCTTTAAATGTTTTTTTAGAGCTTCTTTAGGTTTAGCCCCAGCCAATATATCTTCTGCAGTGTTAAGACCTGATTGTAGCGCTTTCCTTCCGAGGTATCTGGCACCCCTCTTCAGCAAAGGAACAGCCGTACGTAGTATGGATGAAAAAATGGACCCAAGTCCACTACCGCGCTGGTATCTCACCCCTCGATATTGGTTATTAAATTAGTTGCGACATTCACATAATGTGGTCTGTCATATGTAATACTCAAACTCCTTCCTCTATGGTTGGGGATGTGGGCAATGCGCAGCAGGCGTGCCTGGGTATCCCCAACAAACTAGTGCTCCACTATATTACTGTAAATATAGCACATGTCTGGGGACTGAGAGCTTTCAGCAAATTTCTCCATCTTCAATTGAAACATTAAGCTGGACAAGTCACGTTGTGCCTCGTGAAATGTCCCTCTTTGGAAGACTGCGCTATATCGGCCCTCAGCCGCAATTGTGAACAACTCTTTATCTCTAATATTTTTACTAAGCGTTGATTTTAATCTCAATGTGCATGCGGACGTGTCTATGTTTACTATTTCAAAAAGTAAATCGTTTGTCAGATACGAATTTTCAAGACTCTTGTTTAAACCCTCCACAATATCCATGGCTGTATCATAATGCCAATTCCTAACGAAACATTTATGCTATAGAACCGTCCCTCACCGCACAGGGTTGAGCGTACAGTATTGTCTAAGATTATGCCTAATTTTTCGCATTCATCGGTGCTTCTAAGGATCAGAAATATGACCTGTGCTTTTTCAAGAGTTAAAAATTTGGTGGTTAACTGGAGTTCACATAACCCCACCTCATACGAATCACGAACTAATTCAATGGATCCATGGAGCTCTGATACAAAGTTGGCTAGTGTGTTGTTAGGGTGTACAGACAGGGACGAGGAGGACGGGAGTGTGACGTAGAAATGGTTAGGAGCCATGTTGCATACTATTTAAGCTTCATTATTGCATCAGCTTTTATATAGGTGTTGAAGCTTTCTGGGTACCCTAGCCATTTCACCAGGTACATTTTTCTCTTTCCTGAACCTTTGCTTCCTAAAATTTTCTCAATTTTAAACACATTTTTTCCTAAATTAAATGCCACTTTCTGCAATTCCTCGCGGTAAAAGCCCCCAGAGATTTCTTCCCCATTCAAATCTTCAACGTAATACAGCATTATCTCACCTTTAGGTCTCATAGCCCTAACTTTAAAAATCTCACGTGTCCATCCTTGCTCAAAACCCTTTGCGAATTTATTTCCCGAACGCGACAGCCTTACATAATCATTGATTTTGAAACGCGCCGAGTGTGGTTGTGTTGGTGATCCATCTCTTCTCGGGAACATATCTCTTTCTAAAACTTCGTTAGGTGTTGTCCCAATCGTGCGATGGTGTGAGCGGTTGTAGGATGATGCCAATGATTCCAGAATGTCTAGAAATCTGTATGTTTTTATGTGTAAAATAGCGGTGCATGCGTTCCTTTATGGTACGATGAACTCTTTCAGCTAAAGAAGCCTTATGTATAGAATTGGTTGTGTAATAGCTGATATTAAACTTTGTCAACATGTTCTGAAAAGCACGGCCTATAAATTTCTTCCCCATATCCGTACAAAAATAGCCAGGAACCCTGTTTTCTTTTAACATTAGCGTTTTGGTGGCTTTAGCAACTGTTTCAGGTGATTTATTTTTCAGAGGAACTAGCCACAGATATCTAGAGAATACATCTATTATGAATAGAATGTAACGGTAACCATCGTTATACACAGAATATCATTGCATGTTTGTTAAATCTGCTTGCCAAATAGAATCATTCGAGGAAGCCGTTGTCTTGGCTGTTTTAAACCGTTTTCTCACAGGCTTATGAAGCGTATAAGCGTCCTGCTCCCGCAAAAATCTTTCAACATCTTTTTTTCCTACTCTGTAAACACTTCTGTACAATCTATCTACGCCGCCGTAGGAGGCTGGGTTAGAAATGTCATAATAGCGTTTACTTAATACGTTAGCCAATTGCGTATTTTAGAGGCACGTGGGTAGGGTTGACCGTTGTTTATCCTCTTCTTTCTCCTCTTCAAAGGTGTTCCCGCCGGGGGTGACGGCGTCTTCAATTGTGCCACATGCGTTGCATGTTCCAAGTCTTTTAACCTGTTCAGATTTCCTATCAACGTTTTAGGGACATTTATTTGTTGTAGTCTTGCTTTAATATGTTTCCATCCTGATGGTGATGGCCTATCCCACTTTCTCACCAGATCATGGACAATGTCTACGATATTCGACCCCTGTACCTTTGATCCTTCCACAATGGTCTCGCCTGTATCGGTCCTCAATGTATGTGGGATTGTGCTTTTTAATACATGCTCGATATGTTGTGTGGCTGATCCTTTAATTTTTGGTTGGTCAGCTGCATCGTCGGGCACAGATCCTATGTCGCCATGTCCATCGTCCCCCGTGCTGTGCCTAATAACCACAGGAATCTCTGTCGAGTTCTTATAATTTTCGTACTCGTAAAGAAATTTCTGCAGAGCTTCTTGGTATAAGATTCTTTTCTCATCAGGTGTTTTTTCACTGTTTAATAGGGCTAGCAATTCGCTTTCCATTCTTTTAAGTCTGCTTTTACGGGGATCTAGATCCGTGTCTGGATTCCTTTGCAGTGAAGCGTACACCTCGTGTGGAATCACTACCACTTTCTTCATTATATTAATCTAGTCAGTAAAGGACCCAAAACTGAAAATAAGATGGGGAGAAATGACCCTCCTGTTTGTACAATAATTCGTTTTTTCTTCGCTACAGTTTGACTTTTACGAGCGAGTGCACGTATTATGTTCTTGTAACGGCGTAGGCGAGCCTTCTGAGATGGTTTCATTGATACATTGCAATTTATAACGTTAAGACAGATTTCACAGATGCATTTTAAAAAGTCGGAGTCGATATTTTTAATAAACATCTGTTGCATTGCCCGGGGCAGTCGATGATAGATTTTTATTAATTCACGGTATTTCTTTAGTCTCTTTGTCATTCTGGAATATACACCGTTTCAGGCTCGTTTGGAAATATATTCGTTCTTAGAAGCACCCTAAACGTGTTTCGCGGATGAAGGTCGCAAAGCAAATATCCGTAACGCGTGCTTGTAGCTTCTTTATAAACTTCCAAAAACTCCTTACGCTGATTCGGGAACATTTGATTGGCTAATACCCCAATTTGTGATACATCTCTACGTTGTGCGAATAAGACTAGATATTGTGTATTTAACGACACATCGCGCATGTATCTATTTTTGAAAAATAGATTCTGATTGATGAAGAACACGCTTATGTTAAGATGGTGGGAGAATACTGTAAATGTCTCGGCAAACGTTTTATCCATCTCCAACATGAGATCGTCAATTACAATGACTGTATGTTCATTTCCCTTTAACGAATTAACGTCATATACACCTTTGTGGAACAAAATATCATCTTGGTACTCGTTGAACACTGATTGATACGTCGAATAGCACCATATAACTTTATGCACAAATTTCGAGAACATCTCTCCCTTTTCTTTAATGATTTTAAGCATAAACACAGTTTTACCACATCCTGTAGGTCCAGATATAATACATGTGGATGGGCTCGTGAATCTGAATTTTTCTACAGAGTCCATTTCTAACACGTCACACTCCTAAGTGGATCATTTACAAAATATTACAAATTTTGAGTACTGTTCCTTATATTTTGTTTTCTTCTCCCACAGAACCGTGAATGACGATGAGGTACAGCACCCCATCATGACCCCGACGACAGTGTAGTTGTGATCACAGAATCCTCCCCTGCCGACGAACCCTCACCAGCGATACCGGTAGCACGTTCAAAGCGGAGGTATGATGAAGAGAACCCCACGTCAGGTATAAAGCGACCGAAATACGCGCCTATTGTTAGCCAACCACCAGTAATAGAGCCCCAACCCTCAACGTCTTACGCAACAAGCCCCCTAGCAGCACCTTCCGCCAATATATCCCCTTATTCATCCGCCACAGTTGCCCCCCGTTCTGTTGAGTCTACAATAATAGACTCCAGGCCCTCAACGTCTTACGCTGCCAACCCCACATCAGCATCTTTGGCCGATATAGCTCCTTGTCCATCCTCCACAGCTGTCCCCCGTTCTGTTGAGTCTGCAATAATAGTTCCCCAACCCTCAACGTCTTACGCAACCAATCCCACATCATCCAATATAAACTCTTGTTCATCCTCCACAGCGGTGACTCGTTCTGTTGAGAATGATATAACGTTTGAGTTGGTGCGCTCCGCAGCCCCCACCCCAGCCTTGACTAGAAATCGGTATAGAGTCAGGGTCGACCCTAGAGCCATGTATAGCAATGGAATTGAGCGCGGGCTACGACGGGTTGTACAGCATATTGTAGAGTTTGCTTTTCAGAACCGCGACGAGCGTGAAGTCAGGACGAGTCTGTCCTTCGGATTCGGATCAGATGACGGTGATGTAGATGATTATTGAGTAGTAGTGCCATTTAGACGTTTGGCGGCTGAAGATGTAGAATATATATTAGGACGTATAATGCAAGCCGCCCAAAGTAGTATAGCCTTTAATATGGACACCTCACGATAAATATTGACCGTGTATTCCGTGTTGCGGGACATAGTGCCATACCGTATACTCTTAACTTCAATTCTCCGATTATTTACCGAAAGCATATAAACGTCAATCGTGGTTGCGGCTTTATAGCAGTAGTCTTAGCACGTATGTTTACTGTACAAAATACACAGGCCACAAAAATTTGGTTGCCTACGGTCGTGGAGCGTGCCCGTAAACTAGCTGTAGACTGTGAACTTGAATTTCACTGTAATATGGGTCCTGGAGAGCCGAGAAGGGTAGAACAGGAAATGAATGTCCGTATAGTTGTATTTGGGTTGGATGATCGTCGTAGGACTGTGTATGTTTTTAAAAGCTGTGTGAGAGATCGTACAAGACCCCTACTTATTTTAGGATTGTCAGGGACAACGTATCTCCCCATCCGTAATATAAGGTGGCTTTACGCGAGTTATGACAAAAGTCGAAAATATGGGAGACATCATGATTTGTATAAGGGGTGCCTCGAGTTTGCGGATGATATAGTGAAACATTGTAAAGAATGTCACATGGTATGTGAGCAGTGTAAAAGCACCAAATGTAAAAGCCGTGTAGTTGAAGCTGAGAAGAGAGACTGTGATGTGTGTAGACGCACATTCTTCAATAATAACTGCTTTGAGTTCCATAAATCAACTGGCACGTGCAGGAAAATGAGAATCTGTGAATGTGGTATGTTTCACACAATGGATAATTGGGGGAAATTTAAGCACAAGTGTGACGAAATTCACTGTCCTACATGCCAGGAGGAGTATAAGGCGGATGGAGTAAAGCATGTATGTTATATGAAAGATGCTAAGCCTAAAAATAACCCTTGTATAACTGTATACTGCGATATAGAAACATATACGAACGCTGAAACCAAAGAGGTAATTCCACATTTACTTGTGAGCCAGACTATCTGCGATGAGTGTATGGGGATCGAATGTGACGAGTGCCCCAAATGCGGTAAACGGACAAACGTTTTTAAAACGAATGTCCACGATAGTCCTGTGAAACTATTTGTGTCCTATATTGTCAAGTTAGCCGACAAGTTCAAAAAAATGACTATGTATATTCTCGCCCATAACGGGGCAAAGTTTGACACGCAGTTCCTTTATAAGGAGTTGCTTGAGCACGAATCCTCTGAGATATTTACAGGTGATCCATTGAAAAGAGGCAACAAATTAATACAGATGCAAATAAGAGGCAATGTACAATTTAAAGACTATTATTCACACCTTGTAAAATAGCAAAGCTACCCAAGGTGATAGGGGTAGCAGCTGAAGTTTCCAAAGGATACTCCCCTTGCACTTTCCTCACCAGCGAGACTTTAAACTACGTAGGCCCACCACCACCCAAACATTATTTTAACTATGATTGTATGAGTGTAGATGAACGTGAAGACCTTGATCGATACTACAACAGTTTTAATGAACGTAATCCTTATAATATAGCTGATGAATGTGAGCGTTATTGCGTGAATGATGTGCGCGTGCTTAGAGTATGTTTCCAGGCCTTTAGAAGGATGTACATAGGCCGTTTCAAATGCGATCCGCTGCAAGTCGCAACCACCATCGCGTCATTATGTTTTACGGTGTTCAAGAATAACTTCATGCCTAAAGCCACCTTAGCCATTATTCACCGAAACAACCCCCGCAGTTACGGCCACAAGGCTATTTACTGGCTCATACACCTACAGCAACAGACAGGCGTATATATAAAGCACGCCCGCAATACGGGAGAAGTGCCCATTAAGATTAACGGTCGTGTTTTTTGGGTTGATGGGTTAAGTGAAAACCGTGTCACTGGTGTGAAGACTGTGTACTCCTTTAACGGATGCTGGTTGCATGGATGCTCCCGTCCTGAGTGCGGAATCGCCGGAGATATCCACGGTAGATCTCCTGCCGACTGTCTTGCGTGGACCCGCACCCGCGATCAACTTATAGCATCCAGTTCACTCACAAAGTCTTGTGGGAGCATGAATATGATGCACGGATGGAGACAGACGAGGTGTACCGTGAGGAAATAAACACGATCAAGCGTTCAATGGTGCTGGATCCTCTCAAATGTGGTGATAGCTTGTTTGGAGGACGTATAAATCCATTCAGGCTATACTTTCCACCTACGGAGGGTGTGAAACTCCATTACTACGATTTCTGTTCTTTATACCCATACGTGATGAAGAACAATCCGTACCCCGGGGGCGCTCCTGAGAAACTGGTGGGACCTAACCTGCCCTCCATCAATGAATTTTCAATAAATTTGAATGATCGCTACTTTTGGCTCTCTTTCGTAGACGTGCTACCCCCTCGCAATTTATGGATGCCGATCTTACCCGTCGTTATCGACCACAAGCTCATGTTCCCTCTGTGCGTGAAGTGCGCGGAAGAGAATAACGGTAATTGTAACCATATACCCCACCAGCGTAAGATCAGAGGCCCTAGCCGTACGCCATGGGTGTAGAATACTGAAGATACATGAGATGAGGTGTGGAGATTTCAGAAGCTACCCAACCTTTTCACACCATATATAAACGCAGTGACGTGCACAGACTTTCAGAAGGGCAGGGGCTCAGTTGAAAAAAGGGCACTCCCCTAACATTTTTAAAAATGAAATCCGCAATGCCATATAGGCTATATATATGTATACACACACAAAGAAAAATTTTAAAATTGTATGTGGTAAATATTCTTAAATTCCATTAAATTCAATGCATTATTTTTTTATATAAAGCTGATTAAAGAAAATAAATGAAAATTTGTTGTAAAAAGGCATGTTTTTATTGCAAGATTTTCAAAAGATATGAAGATATTGAAATATTGGAGTGTATTTACAATTATTATTCAATTTTACTTATATTGACTTTTAGCTTGCTCATCATATAAATTACAGTATTCTGCTGTATATACATTTAAATATGGAATAATATGAAACTATAAATTAAAGATTTATAGAAATATACTGTGGGCTATTTAATATGATGGCCACAGCTCTTAAATTCACAATATTTAATAGCATGCAATTTCTAAATAGTTACTTTACTTATAACTTTTATAAGTATCAATCAGCAGAATAAAGGGCAGAAGGATCTACCGTAATTGTCGTCCTTGCGGAAAAATTGCATCGTTTTATAATAAATAATCTAGGTATTTTTATTCACTTTTAATGAAAATTGTATTGTTTTTAAAAATCAATTTCATATTAAAAATGAAAAGGTTATGATATGTTGTTTAATAAATCATTTATTAATTTAATGAAATTCATGCCAGTACTGAAACCCAAAATCCATCGTTTGACACACTGGTGTACTGATGGGCCTAGCCTAGTAGGCCTAAGACTAAGTAGGGGACGTGGACGTTTTTACCAACTTTACGAGTAATGTCATACAATATTTTATGGAGTAATGTCACACTGCTTTGGATTCCAACTTACCATAATTATCAGTGAGAAATCACTAGTTAGCTTAGGCTAACGTAAAATAAACAAACAGTAAACAATACACCCACATTACCCGAGAGACGCAATCAACAGTGAACAGCTGCAGTCAGTGTTACCACTAGGGACGCCCTCCCTGATTGACAAAATAATAGTAACGGTATGTTAAGTTTATTATTCTAATAAAAAAATCATAGATCAAAGTAATTCCAGTTTTGAAAATCTGTTGAAGTAGCAGTAACTAAATAAAAATATAACTAATTAATTCAAATTTATGTCGAATCAATATATTTATGAATATTGACTAAAAGGGCACTTTTGATATGAAGAAGAAAAAGGGCAGGGGCTCAAGCACCCCAAGCCCCCCCCCTGTGCACGTGCCTGTATAAACGCATTTTTGAAGGATAAGGTTGAGGCATCAGGGTATCCGCGAGGAGTTGATACCGAAGATGAAAAGTCTGCCTATATTCAACGTTACCGTGACCGTGACCGTGACCGACCCCAAATTATAAAGAACCCTGGCAAGCGCTTTAGTGCAAAGTTGTGTTTAAACAGTCTTTGGGGAAAATTTGCACAGAATACCGGCAAAGGGAACGTTCATTTGGCACAAAGTTATAGTGAAGTCTTGGATTATGCCAACGCTCCCGATAAAGAGGTCATGGAGATCATGAATGTAGGTAATACTTACATAATAAAGTACAACAACACTCAATTGGCCACAGATACCTCACGGGTTACAAACATACCTGTAGCCAGTTTCACAACGGCCTACGCCCGCATAAAACTTTGGGGGTTATTGCATTCTCTTGGGCGGAGAGTATTGTATGCCGATACAGATAGCGTGATATTCACAGAGAGGGAGGGTGAATACATGCCTCCTATTGGTGAATTCCTCGGTGAATTGACTGATGAGATCAAGGATGAGTATGGAGACACCGCATACGCCGACTCTTTTGTCTCAACAGGTCCAAAAACTTATGGGGTACGGGTGAGGGTGGGGGAGGATATGAAATATATCGTGAAGGCAAAGGGTATCACGCTCAACCATGCGAATCGGCGGGTCGTTAACTTTGATTCGTTGAAGGATCTAGTGTGTTTGGACGATGATGAGGGCGAACGGCCTCCCCAACTAACTCTAGGCACCCACAATTTTCGGGCACAGAAGCTTGGGGGCGTGAAGGAACTTAGGGGAACGTAGGTGTGCCGTAACACCTATAGGAAACGTTACCAGTTACCTGGTACCTATGATATCATACCCTTTGAATACCATAACCTTTGATGCGTCTATTGTTAACTTACTTATCACACGTATTTGTAAATATATATGTCTTGTATATAATCTTTGATGTATCTCTTGTTAACTTATTTATTACACATATTTGTAAATATATATAACTTGAATATCTCGTTTATTAAATAAATCATGTTTCAATTAGCGTTTCACTTTCTCCTTTGTGTGTGTGTGTGTGTGTGCACAGGTGAAAGTTCTAAGCTCCGCCCACTGTAAGACCAGCAACGTGAGTCATGCTACTATTTGGGATTCCCTGCGTGGTCAGTTGACTGCAGTAAGCCCTTGAGCTCAGACGTGTATTCGCCCGCGTAGAAGAAAATGGCTACCTTTAATATTGCTTGTTCAACGTTTATGAAATGGTATTCTGCAAAGCTTCAAGATGTGGTGGATACCTAAAAACTTCCTATTCCCCCCTCCTTTGCCTCTTTTAAAACCACATTGGATCGTGCGAAGGAGCAAGATGTACAAATACTCTATGGTTATTCTGGTGAGAGCGTTGTAGGCTTTCGTTGCACAGACGATGTATTGAAGTATGCTGTAGACCTAAGCTTTATAAAGTCTCACATATACCGTGAAGTAAAAGAAACAACGCGTGCAGAAGAGAAGCAGCAGATATGGATAGTAGGGTGGATCGATTTTACATTTTTTTCGATTTCCATATTCTAATAGAGACAGAAACTTGCGCATGCATGAGAAAATAGCCTCTGCAAAATCTTAGCTTAATAGGTAATCATCTTCTGCCCCCGGCAGAGCGATGAAAATCATATTTTAGTAGTCAAAAACGTATTTTTAAACCCTAGCCTAGAGTCATAAAATTTTGCGTGTATTATTTCATGCCTAAGCAACGATATAAATGCTATGGGAAATATATAAATGCATTATTTAAGACAAAGAGCCGATCTGAAAATATGTCTTAAATAATGCATTTATATATTTCCCATAGCATTTATATCGTTGCTTAGGCATGAAATAACACACACGCAAAATTTTATGACTCTAGGCTAGGGTTTAAAAATACGTTTTTGACTACTAAAATATGATTTTCATCGCTCTGCCGGGGGCAGAAGATGATTACCTATTAAGCTAAGATTTTGCAGAGGCTATTTTCTCATGCATGCGCAAGTTTTTGTCTCTATTAGAATATGGAAATCGAAAAAAATGTAAAATCGATCCACCCTAATGGATAGCGAGTCTTATTGATAGGTGGTCTGACAAGCGGTATTATGTCATGTTACACCATGTCGATTACTCATACCCTACGACTGAAAATGTGAATCTCGTCATCATGGAGAATCTTAAGTATTTTTACCACTATATTAATGTATATAATGATGAGGTTCGTAGTGAGGTTGTGGCTAATGCCCTGCGTGAGTTTTTAGCAGGCTTTAGAGACGAGTATCGTTTGCTAGGCAAAAAGGAAAAATATGGGCATATGTTCCTCTCAAATAGTGCGCCGGAGTGTGAAGATGTTTAGGAGAGATAAAACATTATAAAATGTATTTTGTTCGTGAAAATTATCCTGAAGGAAAATGCCTGGTGCATATTCTGGGAAGTGGCAGTGATTAAACGTTAAAACCGAAATTAATTCTTGTATCGGAAAAAAACACCTACCCAATATAATGGGTTACAACAATTTGATCAGCGCCGCACACGTTTCATTAGATTATGGTGCGACTCGCACCTCACGGATCATACGAGTTCGAACATGCCCATTCACGTATCATCAGGGTGAGTCAACCGCCTATCGAACCGTTCCTGCCTACCTGCGTGCCTCACGCGGCTCATAGTTATCTCGGAGCTTGAACCGAGTGGACGTGCGCTCCTCGAATACGATGGAACTTCCTTTGAGCAGCATTCTCAACGCCTCGTACGATGTGTCCGTGACGAAATCGTTGCGCGTGTTCAGCCGTAAATCTGGTGCCGTTATCTATGTACTGGAAACGGAATGTAGACAAACCAAACGGAATGTTGTTTATTTAAGTGTCGAGGAGATGAATAGAATCTTCGTGATAGTTGAGAAGTGGAGTGAAGATCGTTATAAAATACCTGCTAACGTAGGTACAAGAAGAGAGCAGATTAGTGACACCCCCCTCATACGCCGTTGTATGTACGTTGTGTATAAATAATGATCGGCCATGCATTGATATACGGCTGATGTGGAAGAATGCTTCTGATAATAACGCTCTTGTTCGTACGCGAAACCGTTTCATCCTCGACAGAATGTTTGAAATCGTCGGATTCCGCAAGCTGAAACCTATATTAGACGCGCGTGTTACGGATATGCTTTATTTTGATACAGTACTTGAATACGCATACACCGCTCTGCTCGATGGGTTTACCGAGTGTAGGGCTGAACAAGGTGAGAACGGTCTAGAGCTGGACGTTTATTTAAAAAGTTTAGACTCTTTGAAATATCATGAACTTTGGTACAAAGCAATTGATCGGTACAGGGCTGAGCTCACCTACACCGTTCACCCTGAAGAACTATTTCTTTATATAACGAGCAGTTGTCGTAACGACTTAGAAGATTATTTGAATTGCCGCTATGTTGAGTGAAGATGAGTTCACGATTGAAAAGCTCGGGTCGGTAGAAATAAACCCTCGATTGGAAAGGCGTGTTTATAAACTTGTGTTTAATAATGTAGCTAACGATGAACTCTTTGTGCGTGCTTTTGATTGTATTCTAGACGTATTTAAAGATAACTTACCAACCGGTTGTAAAGTGGGAACAAAAATAGTACTGAACAATATGAAGGCCCTTCATATCGAGTACAGGTTTCCCTATACTTTAAGCGGTGAAATATTATTAAACCGCGTATACTGCGTAATGCAGAGCAATAATGATGTAATTGTAGACTCGATTAAGTGCGAGTTTAGTATTTTGAAAAAAAAGTTAAATGTATTTATATATTTAACATATTTGTGTGTGTGTGTGCATATATATATATTTCTGCTATATTGATGACTATACGATTTCTTATTTTGCGCTGTAGAAGATAAAGTGTATGTACTTATTTATTTAACATAATTGTGTGTATATATTTCTGCTATATTGATGGTTATATTATTTTTTATGTTGCGCGGTAGAAGATAAAGTGTATGTATTTATTTATTTAGTTGTGTGTATATTAGGGTTATAACTTTTTTACAACATAATATTCCTGTACTTTAATTCGATGAACTTTTGCCTAAAAACAAAGAAATGAACTTTCATTTTAATATCTTTTTAGAAAAGGTCACCCCGAAATCAAAAAATCGATTATTGCATACGTAACTTTTTTGCATATTCCATGTAATATAATAAAAGAACTCACAACATAATCGTTATAATACTTGTACATATATTACTGCTTATTGCTTAGAATAAACCGAAGTTGCAGTTTGTTTTGTTTCTGCAGGCAGCATACAGTTCCTGCATAACTTTGATTGCACGTTCTGCACACTGATTACTTCTTGGTATCTTGAGTGGGGATGGCTCCTGCCAGTGATTTTCCAATGAGTTCAATGCTTTTTTGTAAGGTTTCAATATTTGTGACAAGTTCTTGAAGTCATTTTCATTGTACATCTGATTAGTAAACCAATATTCTGCCCAGTTGTATGAAATGAATCTGCATACCTTCTCCAAAGTCTTCCTTGTTGTAGGTATAAGAATAAATGCAAGGATAGCTAGAATGGCTCTTGAATGCCACCTCGCATTGCTGATGTTTGGAATTTTCTGAAAGTTAATCAAAAGAAAATTCCCTTTTTCTTCAAAGAATCTAAACACCCGTGTTAGATGGTACAAAAACTTAATATCATCTCTCCATCCTGATTTCTCGAGGACCTCTTCTGTTCCATTAACAAACTGTGCCTTTAGTTCCTCGTAATTCTTCACCAGTTGGGATACAAATGGATATTCGATGTTTGGAGAACTGGTGTTAGCACCAAGATCTTCGTTCATTACCAAACGGAGAATCCTGTCCAGAATGTGATGCTGACAACTGATAAATTGTGGTTTGCAGATACCCTTCTCTGAGAACATTCGTTGCAATTTGACAACAACTCCACTTTTTCCCAGTGTTAACACTTGTTGTATCAGCAACGATCATCTTTATTGCATTCCATAAGGTGTATTCATCAATAACTTTTGCAATTCCTTCAGCAATAGTTTCAGCCTTGACATCTTTCAGACGCAATGCATCCAATTTTACTTCGGTTCTTTCATTTTTAAGTACCACTACTTGATACTCATTTTCCTCAATGCGCTTTCCATCAAAATGTAAAGACCACTCTTCCATCTGTAAATTTTCAATCATTTCCTCCTTCAATTTAGCAGCCTCTTTGTATGCTGACTTGTAAATTGCTGCTTGACTTGGTGTTGGAATGTCAATACCATCAAGTGACAACTGTTTGCATATTTTAGCGGCTTTACTTGTTGATACTCCTGTGGATGTCACCAAGTTGGTTGCAACTTTACTTTTGTTATGTCTTCTGGTTGGTGGAGTAATACTCTCATCTTCATCTTCATGCTCGCTCTCTTCAGATTCAGTACCACTACCACCAGATACAGGATTGTAAGATGTTGATGCTGATTCAGCAGGCAATTTTCGTCTCTTTGAAGGGTGAATCGTTTCTTCACTTGCAACTTGACCTGTAGAGTACCCCACTTCTCCTTTGCTTTCCACTTGAAGGTGGTACAGTCGTTTGTCTTCCGAGGATAACCATTGGCCATTTACTTTAGTGATATCAAAAAGTTCATTCAGGGCATCATATTTTCCCCTCCTGACACATTCATCATAAGTCTTCATCACCTTGTCAAGCTTTGCTCGTATTACTTGATCTGACACATGCGGAAAATTCAATTTATTCTTCCATAATTTTGTAACTTCTTTGGAAATTTCCACTATTCGCTCCTTTCTTCCTTTGATTTCTGTTCCAAGAAACTGGTACCGTCCAATGATTTGGATGGATTTGAAGTGGCATTCTGCATTTTTCTTCTAGTGAAGAGTCTTCTAAAGGCACACTTCCTCTTCTTCTATGTGACTGCTGGAATCTCACCAGATTATTGGTCCAGATATCCTTGTTCTTCTGTATGGTAGTATCACTTTTCTTGTGTGACATTATATTGCTTCTGAAACAGATATAAAAAGGTATTAAGTTGATTTGTTTGTTTGTTTATATATATATTATATATATAATATTAATATAATATATAGAATAATATAATAATTAGAGGGCGGATTTTTAGGCGAAAAAATATGACCAAATATTTATTTTTTAGGTGATAAAATTTTGGAAAATATTTTTAGAACATCCATAGAACGTCTCACGAAAATATTTATCACCAAATATTTTGGGCTCTATAATTTTTTGAGTTTGACTCCCCTCTACAAAACATTCTGGATACGCTTTTGTTTACGTGTTAAAATGGAAGAAAAATTCAACAAATTATTATGGTTAATAAATTTTAAAAATGTTCTGGAATGTTCAAGAGTGCAGAAGCGAATTCCACATTTCGCTACGTTTTTTAATTAAGCGAACATATTACAAATAATAAAAGCTTACCTGAAGTTGAGTTGAACTGAACAGTTGAGTAACTATTGCGCAATACTGGACACAAGTGATTCGGTTGATGTCATTTCGTGCTTTTATACAATTTGCGAGTGCATGAAGAACAATGTCGTGTGTTCTAGAATTTTCTTGTATGGGTGGATTGATATTAGTCAGCGAATTTGAGCACCGGAAGTGATTTTTCGGGCGATCTCACGATATATTAGCGTACTGAAAAATAAAAATTCGAAAATATTTTTTAGGTTAAAACCTAAAAGTCCGCCCTCTAATAATAATATATTTATATACTTATGAGTAGTAACGTAAATATATGGTTATGGTGATTCAAACTTTTGATTTGGGGGTGACCTTTTTTAAAAACTGAGAGGAATTAGGGTCTTTTTCATTGTTTTTAAGCAAAAGTTCATCGATTTATGATACAGGAGATCTTTTATTTGAAAAAAAGTCTAAAAGTTATAACCCTAGACTGTATATATTTCTGCTATGTTGATGGTTATATTATTTCTTATTTTTTATTTTTGTTTTTTGATCATTCCATTGTATATTTATTTTCTATATATCTCCATAATATAATTGTGTGTGTGTATATATATATATTTCTCCTGTACTGTTATATTGACGGATATATTTTTTGATTATATGCATATTCCTCGTTCATATTTCTTAAACTATTATTATTTTTAATTGATCATTCAAATGTATATTTATTTTCTATATATTTATAATAAACAGAATGATGTAATGTTGTTTTATTTAATTCTTTTGGTTGTAAACAATTATATCAAATGGCTGGTTACGCCTTCTAAACCTACTATCGGAATTCTAAGCCAACTTTTAAGAATTAATCAAATAAATGGTACAATCTGGCAACTTAATAACGTATACCTGAACAATTAAAATGATATCTGGCAACTCGCCCTAATAATGTATACCTGAACAATTAAAATAAAAAGTGGTATCTGACAACTCAACCTGAACAAGCCATTTACGCCTTCTAAGCCAACTGGCTGATTAGGAGTCTATAAGACAACGGCCACTCGGCTGAAGTCTTAGTGTGCACTTGGCTCCTGCCAGGTGAACACCTCTCTTCCTTTCACTCCTTCTCCTGTCTTTCTCTTGGGGGATAACGCCGCCTCCAAGTTTCATGACCCCTTGTTGCACCTGCAGCATCCCCCACCCCCGTTTGCAGCATTGAGTTGTTGCATACCCCCACTCTCCTTTGCAACCCCTACCCCTTTTCAACATTGGTCATTATCTCTTGCAGCATTGCAACATTCCTGCACTCTAATCTTTTTCGGCTATACTACTACAGTTTACACCTAGCCTACTACTTTTAGAACTTCAGTATACGCAAGAGACTCGTTGCATTCACGTGGGATTGAATACATCAAAGAAAAAGGGGTAACTATTGTATTTTTAGCTAAAAAAAAAAAAAACTTAAACCTCAACCGGGACATTGAGCGTCCACTTTTCCAGGCACATAACACGTCCGTTTAATATACACAAACTCAGAATGGTCCCCTGAGACACTTATATGTTAAACACAGACCGTGCATGGAACAAAGCACTCTTCTGGGAAATTACATCCACTATAGTTCGAATAAATATTGATAAATGACAAATACTATAGTTTTTTTCTTTGTCATGATGGAAAGCCCAACGTGGGCACCGGGTTACTCGCAAAGAGGCCCCAAAATATAGCTTCCCTCACCAGCTATCGACAAAGCAGATAGGATCCAGCTTTGGGACAGGATCTAGGGTTTACAGCTTACACCTAGCCTACTACATTTAGAACCTCAATATACGCAAGAAACTCGTTGCATTCACGTTGGATTGAATACATTAAAGAAAAAGGGGTAACTATTGTGTTTTTAGCCAAAAAAACAAAACTTAAACCTCAACCGGGACATTGAGCGTTCACTTTTCAAGGCACATAACACGTCCGTTTAATATACACAAACTCAGAGGGAAGCTATATTTTGGGGTTTCTTTGCGAGTAACCCGGTGCCCACGTTGGGCTTTCCATCATGAAAAAGAAAAAACTATAGTATTTGTCATTTATCATTACTTATTCGAACTATAGTGGATGTAATTTCCCAGAAGAATTCCTTGTTCCATGCACAGTCTGTATTTAACGTAAAGAACGACGCTTGTATACAAGCGTCGTTCTTTACGTTAATTATACTGCGTGTTTGCAGTTAAATGTATATAATGTTACGGCATGCGGGAGGTGCCCCCTTGGGGCATTGGTTTCTGCGAGTATGTAGAAGAATTACGACATTTGGAAGAGTGAGGCCCATGGTGTAGTGGTTATCATATCTGACCGGCAATCGGAAGATCTCGGGTTCGATTCCCGGGTGGTTACCTCATTTTTTCATTTGTTTCGTTCTCTCTCTCTTGTCTTGCGCGGAATATCTCCTATACAAGCGTCGTTCTTTACGTTATATATATATATATATTATATATATGGGACAAATTTCACACTTAAACACGTGAAATGATTGAATGATGTAAACCCACAAGGAAAAGGAAAAATGATTCAAAGATCTTTCGCGTATTCAGAAGTACATCTCGTCAGGGAATGAAGAGCTGACTGCTTGCAGCTATTTTTTACCTTTTTATTTTAAAAAATTACTGTACAATAACTGCGTGTTAGAACTTTTTGATTGCTTGAAAGATTGAATAAAATCCACTGGTAGCCGCGCGCATTAGTCGCAATAGCATCATTAATCGGACGCAGTACAACGAAACAGTAACACAACTCCTCATTAATCTTTACTTGAAAAGAATTCTGCACTAGTTATAAGATTGGATAAAATTGTCAGGAATAATAAAAGGGCGACACATCCAATATCAATTCCTAGAATCTGTTTAGTTATCGGCACAACCTCTATTTTTTTGCATACTCAATTAAGTACTGAGTGAAAAGACGATTAGAAATCAGTTCGTAGCGAGGATTTGATTAAAGATTTAGAGAAAATATATATAATATAATAATAAAGACCTTCAAATTAGTTTAAGTAAAGATGTATTTCTGGAAAGAATGTAATATTCTCTTCGTTTTTAGTTCCGTCTAAAATGTAATTTAAGCCGCGCTTATAGAATGTAATCTTTTAATATCCATAGAACCAAACTAAGTTTTCCCTTCAATTAAAGTATAATGACTTCAGTGAAGTAGTTTCAATCAAGATTAACGGTTTCTGATCACGTAAATCCATTTATGCAGAAGAAATCTTTATGAGAAATCTGTATTAGCGATTAATTATCTCCACTCACTATTTTTTATCATCCAGCTAACTCTTTTAAATAATATTTTATGCACCAATTTTCTATTATTTTCTATAAATAAAGTAATTTTGTATTCAAATTACTTAAGTTATATATATATATATATATATATATATATACACACGAAGGGCACTCAATATATTTTGCCCCACCTTTTTTTTTCTTTCCAAATTTCCTTGTAAGTTCCAGAAATTTTGTACACAAGTAGGTACATACCTTTATCACAAGTTTTTATTTTTCCACATAGTCTCCATCCTTTTCTACGGCTTTCCTCCACCTCGAAACAAGGGCCTTTATTCCTTGCTGGTAAAAGTCCGCTGGGTTCCGCTGGAGCCACCTCTTAACCTCCTCAACAACCTCATCCGGGTTGTATGGAGGGTGGGGTAACACAGTCAAGCGCATTTTTGCGATGGCCTCTCTTGTTTGCAAACTGTTGTGTGGTCTTGCGTTATCGTGCAAAAGAAGGACGTCTTCCAGTTTTCTCTCAGGTCGAACTCGCTTTATACGTCTCTGGAGTCTCTGTAGGGTAGCAATATATGGCTCTGAGTTGGTTGTTTGTCCTTTCTTCATATATCCACCAGAATCACCCCTTTCATGTCCTAGAAGATGGTGGTCATAACCTTTCCTGCAGAGGGAGCCATTTTGAACTTTTTCTTGCGTGGGGAGTCTGCGTGATGCCACTCCATGGATTGGCGTTTTGTTTCAGGTTCAAAGTGGTGTGTGTGTACCCAAGTCTCATCCCCAGTCACAATTCGTGAAAGGAAGTCATCCCCTTCTGTCTCTTATCGAACCAACGACTCAGAAGCAATTTCTTTTCTTTGGGCTTTGTGATCTTCAGTCAGTTCGCGAGGAACAAACCGTGAACACACTTTTGAGTAGCCCAGTTGCTGAATTATCGTATTCACACTTCCTTCACTAATTCCTAGCTCCAGTGATAGCTCCTTGTATGTGACGCGCCGCTTTGATCGAATGATGCTGTTAGCACGTTGCACAGTGTAAAATGTCACAGCCGATGCCGAGCGACCGCTGGGTGGCTCATCACCGAGGCTGGCTCTCCCTCTCTCCGATGATCTCACACGTTTAAACCAGCGTCCAACTGTGCTGCAATCAACAGCATCATCTCCGTAAACGTTTTGTAGACGTTTGTGAATATTTCCAACTGTTTCCTTCTCTGCGGTTAAGAACGCGATAACAGCTCTCTGTTTACGACGCACATCACTGTCAGACGCAATTTTCGAAACTGTGTTAACCATCGGTTTTATACAAGAGCATTTAAAAGCGGTTTTATACAAGGAGGGGAGGTTCAAACTGGAAAAATCCGGTTATGTGAAGCGCAGAAAATTCAAACTTACGGCACAAAAGACATTTCAGCAACCATAGCCTATTATTTAGCTAAGAAAAAAGGGTTCTCTAAAGTGGTACAATTGTAACGTTCATTTTTTTTTTTTCATTTCAGATTGAAGGGTAACATGGCTGAGCGTTTAACACTGCAGGAGCGTGCCCAGTTGGCGGCACGGTACGAAGTTTGGCAATCTGTCGTTCGAGTTCAAAGATGGTGGCGGGCCATTCACGGACCACGTGCCCAAGTGGACCCGAAAACAATCAAGAACTGCCACTCGAAGCTCATGACCACGGGGTCTGTGGCAGATGTTCGAAGATGTGGTCGCCCTTCGACATCCAGGGCCCAGGAGACGGTGCAGGCAGTTCAGGAAATGTTCGCACGGAGTCCACAAAAGTCAACTCGCCAGGCAGCTCGGGAAAGTGGACTCTCCCGCTACTCAGTGCGAACTGTGCTGAAGAAGGAGCTGAACTGGCGTGCGTGGAAGCCGCATTACTGCCAATCTCTCTCGGACGAGGACTGCGACATTCGCATGGAGTTCGGGGAAATCATGCTGGCTTGGCATGAAGACTGGCCCCATCTCTTCCGCAACATCCTCTGGAGCGACGAGGCGGTGTTCCACGTCGGAGGCTTTGTCAACCGCCACAATTGCCACTACTGGGCAGGAGAGGATCCCATGGTTACCGCTGAAAAACGGCAGAATCGGTTCAGTGTAACGGTGTGGTGTGGTATGACCTCAGATCAGGTTGTTGGCCCGTTCCTTCTGCGCAACACCATGAATGCTGAGCGGTACCTTGCTATGTTGCGAAACGAGGTCTTGCCGGTTGTCAGCACATGAGAGAACATCGACGATCTGATATTTATGCAAGATGGCGCCCCTCCGCACTTCGCTCTTGTTGTCCGTGAGTGGCTGGATGCCCACTTCCCTGGGCGTTGGATGGGTCGTCGTGGTCCACATCAATGGCCAGCCAGGAGCCCCGACTTGACACCGTGCGACTTCTTTCTTTGGGGGTGGGTAAAGGAAGAAGTCTACCGCACCAAACCGAGGACATTGGAAGAACTGGAGGACCGAATTCGGGAAGTCATGTCCTCCATCCCGCCGGAGTTCCTGCTAAAGTCAGTGGACGCCATTCCTGGGCGGCTCCAGAAGCTGGTGGAAAGAGTTGGAGCCCACATTGAATTTTAGAGAAAACCTACCATGTATGCCTACCTTTTCATATTATTTCTTCTGAAATAAATGGATAATATACGTATTTTTTTACCAATCCAAAATAGGGAGCTACTTTCCGCCCACCCTGTATATATATATATATAACCTTTGGTAACCTTTGGTTACCTTCCGCCCGAATTGTTCATTCTGACGAATGTCAAGCTTTTCACTCCACCTTAGACCTACAGTTTAACGTAAAATCCGAACCACGCCCCGCCAGCAGCCCAGAGTCTTAACCACTAGGCCACCCAGGGTACCCATTTATCTACCAACCACTTTCTTTATTGTCTGGAAGGATGAACAGCTGGGTTTTGCTGCGCGCCGGCTGCCGTCACCGGGTCTCGAACCCGGGGCCGATGGATTCGTAGGCAGGCTTACCACTACACCACCGAGGCGCCTATATATATATATTATATATATATATATATATATATATATATATACATATATAACCTTACCTTACCTCTCGAGTTGGCCTGGTGAAGTAGTGAGTTGGATTCTTGCGCTCTCCACCTCACATAGCCAGGTACGCCCGGCTCATCGGGAATTGTTCTGAGCCAGGCGTTTAGTCTTCTTTTGAAGATGTCCACTGCAACTCCCTTTGTGTTTCTTAGGTCTTTGGGCAACTGACTATTTTCTTTCAGGGTTAAGGATGTTCCCTGTCTCGCCTTCAATTTGAGAATATGACACAGTCTACCGCTTCTACTTTCCACCGGTGTTTGGGGAGTTATGGGATTCAGAGTAAGATTAGGGACTAGTTTCTCCATTATTTTCCAAGTGTAAATAATGGTGTATCTCTCTCTTCTCCTTTCCAGTGAATATAGGTCTAGTTCTCGTAACCTTTCCCAGTAATTTAGTTTTTTGCACCCATTGATCTTGGCTGTGAAGCTTCTTTGGATCCCCTCCAGCTGTCTAATGTCTTCTTTTTTATATGGGGATGTTAGGACCGAGCAGTATTCCAATTTGGGTATTATCAGGGTTTTCAGTAGAGGAATCATTACATTCCTATCCCTTCGTTTAAAGGTTCTCAATATCTGTCCCGTTATTCTCTTTGCTCTGTTTACTGCTATCTTATTTTGTGTTTCAAATTTCGCATCATCTGTCATTACAACCCCTAAATCTTTTGCTCTGGAATTTCTCTGAATTTCTTGTCCATTTGGGGTATAATATTCCATGGACTTTAGGTCTTCTCTTTTTCCGTACCGTAATAGCTGAAATTTCTCGGTGTTAAACTTCATATTGTTGTCTTCCGTCCACTTGTAGATTTTGTTTATGTCGGTTTGTAGAGATCTTATATCTTCTGGGTTTCTTATTTTTCTACTGATCTTTGTGTCATCCGCAAAGGATGTTACTGTGCTGTCTCTGGTAACGTCCTCATCTATGTCAGTTAGCGTGATTATGAAGAGTAGTGGAGCTAATACTGTTCCTTGTGGTACCGAGCTGAGGACCTCTGATTCTGATGAAGATACTCCTTGTACTGTAACGACTTGCCTCCGCTCACTAAGGAAAGTATATATCCATTTCCCTACTTTTCCTGTTATTCCCATATATTTCAGTTTATGTATTATGATTCCGTTGTCACACTTGTCGAACGCTTTAGCAAAGTCTGCGTATAGTACATCATAGTTTTCATTACTTTCAAGTGAATCAATAATGTTGTTGTAGTGTTCCATTAGTTGTGATAGGCATGATCTGCCTGACCGAAACCCGTGTTGGTTATCATTGAATTTTTTCAGTTTCCAAAAAGTCATAGATTTTCTGTCTAACTATTCTTTCAAATATTTTAGTGAGATGAGATGTAAGCGACACTGGCCTATAGTTTTTGGCCTCGGATCGATCTCCTTTATATATTGGGACTATGTTCGCGCTCTTCAGGATGCCCGGTATTTCTCCCGTGTCTAATGATCGTCTCCATATCCAGTATAGGGGCACCAGCGATTGCATTCTTGCAGTTTTTGATCAGTGTGGCATTCCATTTATCCGGTCCTGCCGCTGAGTGTGTTTTTAATTTCCCTATGACTTGTGTAATATCATCCGTCGTAAAGTCGAAATCCGTTATACTTTCCCCTTGTGGTTCTCCTTCAAAGAACGCGTTTCTATCGCATATCAATTTGCAAAGCTGGGCACAAACCGTTAATCCGTTAATCGTTAATTAACGAAGTTAACTTTTTCGTTAACGATTTAACTTTTAAGTTAACTTTGAAAATCATTATCGGACTGATTAACTTCCGTTACATTTAACTTCCGTTAACTCAAGTCCGTTAACCCAAAAAATTCATAAATAAACGTTTAAAAGTTTCTATTATTTTCAGTGCTGAGCAGGTGCGCAATTAATCCGCCACTGTTAATAGTGATGAACGAATTTCCATTTCCGCAGTGCAAAATCAGGCGATATATTTGTTTCCGTCGCCACAATTTGTGTCTTACCAAATATGGTAGTTATTTATGGCATTGGTTTGAGCAAAACATGGTCGACTGTAAAATCAGGCGGAAAGATTTGCCATTTGAGTTGAATGTTTCAACTTCTTTCAAGAAATATCACGAGCATTTTAAGGCACTTTCAATAATATATATGTAACAATTACAACAAATAACTACATTCGTTTCATTTGCAGTCTGTCTCTTGCGCAACATGTTTGTGCTAGTGAATATTTAAAAATAATCGTTGTCAAGGACTTGAAGTCCAAGGGCCTCGTCTACTGCAGCGCCTTGGTCGACGCACTTTTAGCAGGCATCGACAAAAGGTTTGGGCCCCTCCTGGAGGATGACGAATGCCAGCTGGCTGCTGCCTTCCATCCCAGGTTTCGCCTCATCTGGTTGGACAAGTATGACAACACCAAGGTCGCCAGGGTGAGGAAAAGCATGGAGGGTACAGTCGAGGAGGCCATGAAGCAGCAGTCCAACGAAGTGGGCAGCAACAGTGGAGGCAGCAACAACGAGGAGGAGGAGGAGGAGGATGACTTCTTCAGTGCTGTCATCCAGACAAAAGAGAGCAGCAGAAGCCACAGGTCACTCAAGGGCAAGGCCCAGAACTTAGTCAAGACCTGGCTGGAGACCAACTCCAAGGACTTGCTGACAGATGCTGCCTTCTTGGGTGAGCAAGTGTTGGTGGACTTGTTCATCAAGTTCAACACAGCCATCCCCTCCAGTGCTGCAGTGGAGCGTTTGTTCTCTATGGGCAAGGACATCCTGAGGGCCAAGAGATCATCCCTGTCTGATGAAAACTTTGATATGCTAATTTTCATGAAGGGCAACATGCATCTCATGGACAAAATGGAGAACGAGAAGAAGAGGGAAAATTAAATTATATATATATTGTGTTTTTCATTTTTTTTATAATAAAAGTTAACGTTAACGGTTTATCGGTAACTTCCGTTACATGTTTAACGAATTAACGGATTAACGGTTAACGAAGTTAACTTTTTGATTAACGGATTAGCGGTTAATGAAGTTAACTTTTTGGTTAACGGTGCCCACCACTGTCAATTTGTCAGTTTTTTGGATACTGAAAGATGATTCATACTGAGCTTTTAATATTTCAAATACTTCTGTTAGATCATCAGATAAATCACTGTTCTCATTTTTTAAAGGTCCGATAGTCGTATGGTTTTTCGACTTTCTTTTTGCGAAATTATAGAAGTATTTTGAGTTAGCCTTTATCGCTTCTATAGCGTCATCTTCTTCTTTTTCTGTATGCTTCTCGATTAGTTCCTGTATGACGACATCGATACTTTGTAGTTTATCATTTAATATTTTTCTGATGTTGTTATCTTTACAATTATTTAATTTTGCAGTCACTCTTTTTCTCTTTCGGAACAATGCCCTCTTTTGTCTTTCGAACCTGCTTCTCTTTCCTCTTTGTTGTATCTTTGGGACATGTTTCTCTACAATTTCTAACGTCTTCTCCTCTAACGTCATTAGCATCTCTTCCGTTGTCTTGGCCTCAAAAATGGTTTTCCAATCTATTACTTCCATGCTGGATGTAACATCTTCCCAGTTTATAGCTTTGGAGTGAAAATTAAAAATTTCGAATTTGTTTCTTTCTGTTGTGCGTGTTTTTTCCTTTCCTGTTGCCTTTATATTAGTTGTTATTTCAATGATGTTGTGGTCTGATATCATAGTTGGGGATATTTCTACATTATCAATTAGATTACTGTTGTTTGTGAATACCAAATCTAGGCAGTTGTTTTTCTTGTGTTTTCTGTTATTTCTTGCGTTAACATAAATTCATCAGCTAAAGCTAGTAACATTTTTACCTGCTCCTGGTCTTCTATATATATATATATATATGTGGTGTGTGTGTGTGTATATATATATATATATATATATATATATATATATATATATTGTGTGTGTGTGTGTGTGTGTATATATATATATATATATAATATATATATATATTAGGGTGATTCAAATATGGGGGTAAAAAAAAATTTTTTATATTTTAATGTGTTCAACCCTTTAAATGGTTCATTTCAGCATAAAAACAACTATCCTAAAATATTTTAGCAAATTTTTAATTTTTAGGGGTTGCTACCAGCAATTAAAAATTGACAGAACGACTCAAATTGTCAAATTTTTCCACACCACCCAGGGGGTACAGTACAAGGCGCATTGCTTTTTTTAATGTGGAAAGCTCCCCCGTAGGTCCTACCATAACCACAAGCATGCATAATTAAACTGCATGATATTTGAGACATTAGCTGTCCTTACTTCATCAATGTTTCTTTCTTTCTATCAGGGTAAACAGCCCTGTAGTTTTTCACTACTTGTAGCAAGAATTGTTTTTGATCTTCGTCATGTGTTAGTATTTTATTATATTCATCCATTAATTTTACTCCTCTTTCCGCTATATCATTCACGACTTTCCACTGTTTGATAGATTTCTTAGCGGAGTTATACTCTTCATCATTATGCCATTCTTTAGCATCTTTGAGTAAAAATTTTGAACTAAATTCTGTTATTGTAAAGAATCTTTGAGTATTTGATGACAAAATCTTCTAATTTCTTCGTTGGAATAAGTGCAGGATCTAGAAAAGCCCGTTTTGCAGGAAGTGTTTCTGTTGTATTTTGCAAGACCTTTACAATTTTGTTTTTCGTTTCAGTAGGCACTTCATCATCATAAAAGGCCAAGGCTACCAGTTCTTCTGATAGGTACCAGAGGTGACCTAACAGTTTTTTAATAGCAACAAATGCAATTGTGTCATTTATTTGTTTGTAGACTACAAGATTCTGTAATAATTCCAGAGCAAGACGAGGAGCGCAAGATGGCACAGGAGCTGTAAACCATGCCTTTACATATAACCGAGTAGCAAATAGACAGATGTCTTTTAGTCCTTTTTTGTCTTTTACTGAAATTTTGAACTGAGATTTGAACATAAAAATTTTTAATGAATATGTAATTTTGGCCATCCACCTAGCCCGATGAAGTCCCGCTGGATGTTTAAATTTGATTCCACCTTTTGGTTCACCTCCCAAAAAAATAATTGTTAACTGCAATAGTTCTAGGTAATCGTCTCTTGGTTGGAATGTATCTAGTTGATTTGTTGCAAATATAATTATGTCATCTTTGATGTCATGAATATTTTCATAGATATCTGGATCTGATAATGTTGTTTCGTAGTCCTCCTTATTAATGCTTGACCATTTTTCTCTGAACTTCTTAAAAAGGACTATATCTGGGCCAGAAGATGGTGATAAAGACTTTGAAACAACAGCTTCCAGCATAATTTTAAATATATGGTGTCGACATGCCAGCCACAATAAATCGTTGTCGAATTTTTGTTCTAGAAGAATAGCTGCACCATTTCTAGGACCAGTATTGGCTGCCGTTGTATTGAAACACATGCATTTTATTTGTTCGCAGATGTCCCATTCAAGCGATGTCTGATTGTTTGCATTAAAAAGAGACGCATTTCTGTCACTCAATTTTGCAACATCAAGACTTCCTAATAATTTATCATCAAACAATTTTCTACGTTTGCCAACCTTACTTTTCCATGTTGAAGGTTGTGCAGCACAGAAACCAGATTCATCACTTTTACTCTCTTCTGATTCTGATGATGTACTGGTGAGTATGACAGCCTCTTCATTCTTCTTTCTTTTGATCTCTTCTTCTGCTTTCCTCTTTTCATAACGTTGTTGCTTTTCTGCTGCTCTTTGCTCTTTTTTAGCAACAGCCTTATCAATGGTACCCATTTTTCCATGACGTCCTTTCTCACGTTGCATTTTCAAGAATTTCTTATCATCTTCTATTTTTATAAGCTGCATAGCATTCTCATGAGCAATGTCAAATAAGTTTTCCAGTTTATCTTTCCATTTTCTTCTTTATTATTTAAATTTTGTGATATTTTCAATTTGTTTGCTTTGTTTTTCTTAAGCAGCTGTCATTCCTTCAGTATTCCTTGAATTTTATCTACTACATGTATTCTTTGTTTTGCTGGTATTCCTGCTTTTTTCCAAACTGCTAGCACATCATCTGCAGTAGAGCAGCATGATTCTCTAATGTCTTGCTTTTTAATATTTCTGTAGTGCATGAAGAGGGCCATCATTTCCTTCTCTGATGGTAATACGGATGTTTTTAGTACTGCAGAGGGCTGCCCAATTAGCCATACTTCAGTTCTTTTCTTGTAGAACTTCTCCCAAATGAGCAACTGGGTGATGGTGAGTTAGGCCTAGCTTCCATAATCGATTAATTGATATCAAAATTACGAGTTCCAAGCAACAATTAAAAGCAAGCTAGTATATAAACCATTAATTAAAAATTCTGAAATATAAACAATTAAACATAAAATCATAAGTTGTAAAAACAAACAAATTGAAAAAGAGGGAAAGTTGTAAAAACAAACAAATTGAAAAAGAGGGAAACTTTGACGCCTGGTAGCACATATTAAATTTTATTTAAAATTCACCAAATTTGGCATACACTACTTTTTTGTCATAGGGAACAAAAATACAGGTTGAACAATTAAAAAAAAAACTTTGATTTTTTTGAATCACCCTAAATTATATATATATATATATATATATATATATATATATATATATATATATATATATATATATATAATTTAGGGTGGCCCTTAAAAATGAAAGTTTGAAATTTGTTTCTCTAACCCCCCAATTTGTGCAGTTCCTAGGAAAAACATGCGTGCTAAATATTTTTGAAATCCAAGAATAATTAGAGGTCGCCCTCGTGAATTGAAGTTTTACTATTATACAGGAAGTTGTACATATACATGAAAGTTGTATCTAACACTCCTTTTTTCTTTCCTCAGGATGGAATCGAGAAAGAAGTTGTATTTGATCGGTTCTGTTGAACCGGAAATCAAGGGCGCTAAATTGCCATTATATCGGCAAGCTTTTGGGCATTTCCTGTTCCTCCATTTGGAGAAGAAAACGACCACCCGGGACGCCAGTCGCGAAACAGTAGAAGCCATCAAGGCGTTATGGGATAAAGCCAGCATCCCAACGCGAACTGACCAGCATTGCATCAAGAAGCTGGAGGCAGTCTTCGAGGAGTGGAAAGCTCTGAAAAAACATCAGACTAGGACCAGTGCATCCCACAAGCAGAAGGAACGGGAGTTTCAAGAGCGCTTGGAAGATCTCTTTGACATCGCTCATGCGGATGCACTGGTACTGATGAAGAATCATGAGGACCGGGCTTTCCTTCTGGCCCAGCGACAGAAGGGGAGGCCAGGCTGCATCGGCTCTATGGATATGGTACAGGCCCGGAAGGACGAGAAATCCCGGAAGAGGTCAGAGCAGGAGGCCAGGTAACGGAAGAGGGCACAGGAAGAGCAGGAAGCTTCAACCAGCCGAGCGGTGCTGGCATCATCTTCATCGTCAAGTGCTGCAGAGGAGACAGATGATGACCGGGAGAAGGAATGTGCAGTTGGGGGTGCCGCCGCTGCGTCTGCTCCAAAAAGAGCCAGGAAGAATATCATGACACCTCAACTGGCTGCTGCCCTCGACCGGACGCAGATCTCCTCCAGAAATGTGACCCTACTTTCTTACCGAGGCCGCTGAAAGCCTTGGCCATGACGTTATCGACTTGAACATCAATCGGAATTCCATCCACAGAGAAAGGGCTCGCCATCGTTCGACCCAGTCGAAAGGTTTGAAGGAAGAGTTCTCCACCGACGTCCCCCTTACCGTTCATTGGGATGATAAGCTCATGGAGGATCTGACATCCCGAGAACATGTTGATCGCTTGCCTGTCCTCGGAGTTGGGTGTTCCAAAGCTTCCATCCGGAACTGGAGAGGCGCAAGCAGCGGCCGTCGTCAAGTGTCTCGAAGACTAGAAGATCGACGACGGGGTTCAGGCGTTAAGCTTCGACACCACAGCTTCGAACACAGGTCATCGATCTGTCGCCTGTGCTTTCATCGAGGAGAAACTTGGCAGAGATCTTCTGTTCTTTGCCTGTCGGCACCATGTGTTGGAACTTGTGATTGGAGCCGCTTTTTCAAGACAACCATTGGGGGTTCGTCGACGGGACATGAGATACTCCTGTACAAAAGGTTCATGGGTCACTTGCAGTTCATTGATCAAGACAAGTTCAAGCCAGCTTCAACTGATCCCTCTGTGGAGAGCTCAGTGGCATCTTCGCGGGACGAACTGCTCGATTTCTCAAGAAGACAAACGGTTCATGTTCGCGACGATTACCGGGAGTTCCTCGAGCTCAGTACAATCTTCCTTAGAGGCACACCAGAGCGTGGAATCAAGTTCACAGCTCCCGGGGCAATACATCGCGCTCGATGGATGGCGAAGTTTTAAAGTTATTAGCAAAACAATTTTGGGGCTTTTTGTAATTTTTTACCTTTTTTATCTTTAATTAATTTCGTTTTTTTATATTTTTCAGATAGATAATTCTAACATTACGTCTTTAAAATTTTAATAATGGCTTCTAGAGGATGTACCCATAGTCCAGACATATTTTGTTATATATGTGGTCGGTATGTTGTTGTAAAGCAAAGGACAAATGTAACGACCTTCATTAAGAGAGCTTATCATGCTTATTTTGGAATTAAATTAGGAGATCAAGACAAAAGTTGGGCTCCACACAAGGTTTGTCTTACGTGTGTTGCGGCACTAAGGAATTGGAGCAAAGGTAAAAAGAAAAGTTTGCCATTTGGGATCCCTATGGTATGGCGCGAGTCGAGAAACCATACCGACGACTGCTACTTCTGTTCTTGCAATGTTAAAGGTTATAATGCAAAGAATAAAGAGAGCCTTCAATACCCAAGTCTTCCATCTTCAATAAGGCCGGTACCCCATGGTCCAGACGTTCCTATTCCCCGCCCACCCGAGAGTCTGGATCAATACAATTCAGATTCTGATTCAGCTCCAAATCCAGACAATGATGATGTTTATGAACAGCCAACAGCTGACCGAGATCCTCCTAAACCATTAATCCAAGCCGAACTAAATGACTTAGTCAGGGATTTGAATCTGCCTAAGGACTCTGCAGAACTTTTGGGGTCTAGATTGCAGGAGAACAATTTATTGGCATCCGACACATACTTCGCTTGGTACAGAAATCGTGAGAAAGACTTCGTGCCTTTTTTCGAAGAAGATGGTCCCTTGGTATTTTGCAAGGACATCACAGGATTAGTGTGTAAGCTAGGCATCGAATGCCAAACCAGTGACTGGAGGTTGCTTATAGATTCCTCTAAAACCAGTCTAAAAGGAGTGTTACTGCACAACGGTAACAAATATGCATCAATCCCAGTGGCCCATTCTACTCATTTAAAAGAGACCTATGATAACATGAAACTGCTTCTGGAAAAAATTCAGTATCAAAATCACAGATGGATATTGTGTGGGGATCTCAAAGTCCTTTGCATGTTACTTGGGCAGCAATCAGGATACACTAAGATGCCATGTTTTATCTGCGAATGGGATAGTCGAGCACGTGACCAGCACTGGAAGAGGAAAACTTGGCCTCCTAGAGAGAATCTTACCCCAGGATCAAAGAACATTTTACATGAACATCTAGTTGAACTAAATAAAATCCTCCTACCACCCTTGCACATTAAGTTAGGCTTGATGAAGCAGTATGTCAAAGCATTGAATAGAAAAGGTGTGTTTCAAGTACATTTGTTCAAAATATCCAAAGATTAGCTACGAGAAAATAAAGGAAGGTATTAGAAAGTTATTGACAGACGATCATTTCCTGAACTCAATGACCAATAAAGAAAAAGAAGCATGGCTTGGTTTCAAAGATGTTGTTGAAAACTTCTTGGGAAACTACAAAAGCCAAAATTATGAAAGACTGGTGGAAAATATGCTTAAAAGGTTTTGCGCCTTAGGTTGCAACATTAGCCTGAAAGTTCACTTCTTATTTTCGCATCTTAACCGTTTTCCCGAAAATCTCAGAGATGTCAGTGAGGAGCAAGGGGAACGATTTCACCAGGACATCAGAACCATGGAAAGAAGATATCAAGGAAGATGGCATACAAATATGATGGTGGATTACTGCTGGTGCCTGCAACGAGATCAGCCTAACGCACAGCATAAAAAAACATCAAAGAAGCACCGGTTTAGTCGTCATTAGTCAGATCTACCTTCGTAGTCTTAAGTCTTTGGAATAAGTCCTGAAATGTTTGCAAGTAAAGAAGGTAAATATATTTTGTTTCTTTCAGTTATTTTTTTATTCTTTCATAAACAAGCAGTATGCTTGTCCAAGGGCTAGGAGCTATTTAATTCTGCTTTAATTAGGTTTTACTCTATCACCTAAAGATTTCGTGCTACAAGGGGTGTTGTAATACCTCATCTGTCCCCAAATGTTAACCACCCATTGATGGGAGGGGAGAGAGTATTTTGCTGGGAACGGGACCGGTTGTTACATATATTTACCCTACATTATTATGTAAGCGTTACTGTAGTCTATAGCAACAAAATTTATGGTTTAGCATGTGCAATCTAATGTTGGTCTCGATAAGATGGTTCACATTTGGGGATAAATGGGGGATTTATGACACACCCTGTAGTAAGAAAACCATACGTGATAGGGAAAAACTAACTATATTTTTGAGATCAGCGCACTCAAATTATATAGAATCACCAACTAGTTTGTAAAAATCGATCAAGTTTTCAAATGTGTACTGGTAAATTATTGATCCGGGAATAGTGTGGCTGCAAAATGTGATATGCACAAAAACAATGTAGATTTTTCTCTTTAGTAATAATAATAATAACTAACTCCTCGCCGAATTGTAACAATGGTTAAGCTTTTCACTCTGCCTTAGACCTACAGTTTAATGTGGAATCCGAACTAAGCTTCAGCACTGGCGGGATGGTTATTTATTCACACATCTCTGCGAGAAGTAAAAATCCACAAGTCAGGAATCTTGAGAAAGCTGTGTTTAGTATGGTTGTCAAATAATTTGCTCCTCTCGATTATATTAGTGATTATTGATCCGGGAATAGTGTGGCTGCAAAATGTGATATGCAACCGAAATTTGAAACTCAATTTAGTATAGGCGCAAAATAACTTGCAACCGAAAATGGAGACTCAATTTAGTATGGACGCAAAATAATACAATATTGTTGTGAACAATATTGCATAAAGGGATGGATTGGAGAAAACCAAGTATACAGGGTGGGCCGTAAGTTTCCATACATAGGAAAAATAAACATTTTTTTATGGACAACCATTTTTATTTATATAATATGCTCTACATGGTTGCCATTGTTTTGAAAACACATTTCAATACGTGTTCCCCACTGTTGATGAACACGCATTAGCACAGTTGACGTTATGCTTGTAATGGCGTTGGTGATACGTTCCTTTAGATGATTTATGTCTCGTATCTTTTCCTGATACACCATGGCCTTCAAGTGCCCCCAAAGATAGAAATCAAGGGGGGTGAGATCTGGGAATCTGGGAGGCCACTCCACAGGACCACGCCGACCAATCCAAGCATCCGGAAACTGCTGATCCAAATACCGACGCACGTATTTAAATTTTCCTATGTATGGAAACTTACGGCCCACCCTGTAGATACAAATATTGTCGTGACGGAGAATGCAAGGGGTAATACGAGCATTAAATCTATTGGAGAAAATATAAAGATGCCATTAGTCGTCCAAAGCATGGACCCGTTATATCGGTGTTACGATTGGTACACAAATTATCATAGCTCCACCCAGCTACACTGCCAACCAATCATTACGAACATCTGCTCTTGATCTTTTGGGGCGGAGCTTGGTGATTGTGCATATAAAAGGAAATATTTTTCAGTTGGGAGTAACAGTCGCTATTTTCGCCAGTGAATAAACATTCCCTCTGCCAGTGAATAAACATTCCCTCCGCCATGGATCACGAACTTTACACTTTTCCGGATTTGTATCAAGGTGACACTGCAGCATTGACTGCAATTACTCTTTTTAACGCGATTGACCGTGATGGATTATTTCCAACGCAAACCGTTGATGATATTTGCAATGACGCTCCTTACAATCCGACGCGAGGGACTACCATAGAAATGTAAATGTCTATAATTTTATTTTTATTTTTTATTCACAAACTGTCAGAAAGATGATTTCATATATATGGAGGGATGTAGTATCTCGTCAAATACTTCATTTAGATACTCACCATCATGCTAAAATCGAAATTTTTTATGGCAATCTTTTGCATGTTTTTTTTATAAATGTTATTCGGAATTACCTCTTAAATGAGCTTCTCTGAGCGAACCAAAGATATCTTCACATAATGGGGTCTGTCTTACAATATGTATACTCTGTATATGTTTTTATTAAAAAAGATTCAATATGAATATTATTCTTTCTCCTTTAAGGTCCGATGAAGATTTGACACGTGTTATACAATCTTTTGAAGAATCTCGTGTCATGAATACGGAGGATATACTGAACAGTCAGCATAATGAATGTCACATCGAAATAATGTAAGTGTTTTTCGATCTTTTTTGGGGGGAAGAAGACAATATATTTTCATCAATTTATTAAATGAAAGAAATCAGTACAATAACTATCTTAAACTACAGAATATACAAACTAACGTTACAAATATACACACGAACAAAAACATTATACTATACAACGAGTACGCACAATTGGAAAACGGATTTTTATCTGTCTGCATACCATGTCATCGTTTCGTCGAGTGTGACACGGGTCGAATAAATTCACACGTATTTGTAAATATGTATGTCTTGTATATAATCTTTGATGTATCTATTGTTAACTTATTTATTACACGTATTTGTAAATATATATAACTTGAATATCTCGTTTATTAAATAAATCATGTTTCAATTAGCGTTTCACTTTCTCCTTTGTGTGTGTGTTTGTGTGTGTGTGTGTGTGTGCACAGATGAAAGTTCTAAGCTCCGCCCACTGTAAGACCAGCAACGTGAGTCATGCTACTATCTGGGATTCCTTGCGTTGTCAGTAACATAATTTCAATTGTTAACTTATTTATCACACGTATTTGCAAATATATATATACCTTGAATATAAGACCAGCAACGTGAGTCATGCTACTACCTGGGCTTCCCTGCGTGGTCAGTTGATTGCAGTAAGCCCTTGAGCTCAGACGTGTATTCGCCCGCGTAGAAGAAAATGGCTACCTTTAATATTTCTTGTTCAACGTTTATGAAATAGTATTCAGCAAAGTGTCAAGATGTGGTGGATACCGTAAAACTTCCTATTCCCCCCTCCTTTGCCTCTTTTAAAACCACACTGGATCGTACGAAGGAGCAAGATGTACAAATACTCTATGGTTATTCTGGTGAGACCGATGTAGGCTTTCGTTGCACAGACGATGTGCTGAAGTATGCTATAGAGCTAAGCTTTATAAAGTCTCACATATACCGTGAAGTAAAAGAAACAACGCGTGCAGAAGAGAAGCAGCAGATATGGATAGTGAGTCTTGTGGATGAGTGGTGTGACAAGCGGTATTATATCATGTTACACCATACCGAGCACTCGTACACTTCGGTTGAAAATGTAAATGTCGTCACCATGGACAACCTTAAGTATTTTTATCACTATATTAATGTATATCATGATGAGGTTCGTAGTGAGGTTGTGGCTAGTGCCCTGCGTGAGTTTTTAGCAGACGAGTATCGTCTGTTAAATAAAAAGGAAAAATATGGTCATATATTTCTCTCAAATAGTGCACCGGAGTGTGAAGACGTTTAGTTTGTAGAAATGGTGAGTGGTAAAACAATAAAACCGTTATAAAATGTGCCTAGTTCATGAAATTTACCCTGACGGGAACTGTCTGGTGCGTATTCAGGGAGTGTTAAAACATTAAAACCGAAATTTATATAACGAACAGTTGTCGTAACGATTTAGAAGATTATTTCAATTACCGCTATGTTGAGTGAAGATGAGTTCACGATTGAAAATCTCGGGTCGGTAGAAATAAACCCTCGATTGGAAAGGCGTGTTTATAAACTTGTGTTTAATAATGTGGCTAACGATGAACTCTTGGTGCGTGCTTTTGATTGTATTCTAGACGTAATTAAAGATAACTTACCAACCGTTTGTAAAGTGGGAACAAAAATAGTACTGAACGATATGAAGGCCCTTCATATCGAGTACAGGTTTCCCTATACTTTAAGCGGTGAAATATTATTAAACCGCGTATACTGCGTAATGCAGAGCAATAATGATGTAATTGTAGACTCGGTTAAGTGCGAGTTTAGTATTTTGAAAAAAAATGAAATGTATTTATATATTTAACATATTTGTGTGTGTGTGTGTGTGTGTGTGTGTGTGTGTGTGTGTGTATTTCTGCTATATTGATGGCTATATTATTTCTTATGTTGCGCGGTAGAAGATAAAGTGTATGTATTTATTTATTTATTTAGTTGTGTATATATATTTCTGCTATGTTGATGGTTATATTATTTCTTATTTTTTATTTTTATTTTTTGATCATTCCAATGTATATTTATTTTCTATATATCTCCATAATATAATTGTGTGTGTGTATATATATATTTCTCCTGTACTGTTATATTGACGGATATATTTTTTGATTATATGCATATTCCTCGTTCATATTTCTTAAACTATTATTATTTTTAATTGATCATTCAAATGTATATTTATTTTCTATATATTTATAATAAATAGAATGATGTAATGTTGTTTTATTTAATTCTTTTGGTTGTAAACAATTATATCAAATGGCTGGTTACGCCTTCTAAACCTACTATCGGAATTCTAAGCCAACTTTTAAGAATTAATTAAATAAATGGTACAATCTGGCAACTTAATAATGTATACCTGAACAATTAAAATGGTATCTGGCAACTCACCCTAATAATGTATACCTGAACAATTAAAATAAAAAGTGGTATCTGACAACTCAACCTGAACAAACCATTTACGCCTAAAAAAGTGACTCATGCTACTACCTGGGGATATCTCTACCCCTGCGTACTCAGTTGAGCGGTGCAAGCCGTGGATTTCAGATGTGTATTCTCTAGCGTAGAAGAAAAATAGTGTGTCGGACACAATGTGGAAGGTGTACACTGCGTACACGAGATAAGTGTACGCATGGTGTGAATGAACTCTGAAGCTGTTCTTTTTCATTACACTTTTTGTATCTTCTTGCTACAATTTTGGAAAGAGCTTCTGTGTTGTCGGACACAATGTGGAAGGTGTACATGAGGGAGATACGAGGACAAGAAGTACCTCACTAAGTATTGCAATCCGTACCGAGAATGTATCAGTGGTTACGGTTCCATGGAAAAAATTCCTACATCGCAAGGTTCGGGTTATCCATTTTCTTGAACTGATCCACAGAGCAGATGTTCACATCTTCTGAAGACCGCATGTCCCACGCGCCACAGATCTTATAGACAATGTAGGTCCTGTATATGAGCTTCAATTATCTCGATGAAATTATGATGTGAAATAGTGAGCAATCATTCCCTGACGAGATGTATTTCTGAATCCACGTTAAACTGTAGGGCTAATGCGGGGAACAAATCGGCGAGAAAGAGTTAATTATTATTATTATTACTACATAGAAAAAATCTACATTGTGCATTACCATGTTTTGCAGCAACACTATTCCCGGATCAATAATCACTAATGTAATCGAGAGGATTTTATAATAAAGAAATTATAAATATATTTATTCCTTTAATTATGTTTTTTAAAAAAGAAAAGAGTAATCGGTTTCCACGTTAAACTGTGGGTCAAAGACGGTGTGATGAACAACCGTGCATTGATATATGAGAGATGGGGAAATGGGGGGGGCTGATGACTTTCTTGTCCCTACGCGGAGCCGTTTCATCCTCTAGATTGTCTTTGTGCATATATATATATATATATATATATATATATATATATATATATATATAGTGTGTGTGTGTGTGTGTGTGTGTGATCCTCTCTCTCTCTCTCTCTCTCTCTCTCTCTCTCTCTCTCTCTCTCGCAGGGGGTATAAAGGTTATGCACATTTCTTCTGGATGTTGTAAACTTTGTACTTGGGGTGTGACAGCCCTCCGGTCCCGAGTCGTGGGATTCTAGAGAAATTGGCTGCCAGTTCCTTTAGGTTCTCTCTCTCTTTCGGGAGGACGGGTAAAGTATGTTGTACAATCCTGTCCCGCGGGTTACTAGGACCCCATCCCATCCTTACTCTGTCCTTTTAGTTTACATTAAGGATGTTCTCCTCTGACTGCAAAAAAAAAAAAAAAAAATTCTTTTAGTATTAAGTCTTTTTCTCTTCTTTTACTATTAGGACCCTACTGCTACCTCATGCGTGGGAAGAGAGGCTTTGGAACCTCTATAAATAACACCATTTAACGCTCGTAGGTTGTGAGAGACTGGGATGGAGGGGTCCAAGGCGTAGGGGCGCGATGAATGGAGTGTGGTTAGTGCCCCGTTAAGCCCATCCCTAACGCGTAATGGCCTGACCAGCCCCCTGCGACCGTTCTTTGGTGACCAATTGATGGTGCTTGGCTGTACTGCTCTGAGGTGAGAGAGCTTTACTGCCCAGCTGGCTGCCAGGCCAGCGTAAAGTCTCGGGCGTAGGCTCTGGGTCTGGTGGGATATCCCTTGAACACTGGATTCTAAGAGTCTGGCCGCTAGTGAGTGACTAGTAAGACTTAGTAAGGGGCTGCATCTCGCTGTCGCTCCTGGCGGGAAATCCGTGACGCCTGCGTCGCGAGTGTTTGTCAGTTGGTAGCTGCGAAACGTTTGGGATTGTCCGGCCCTGGGGAGACCTTTGGTCGGTGCCGCAGCAGCGAGAGGTGTAGTCTTCTGGAAAGGATGAACGTCACTTGCAAATAGGTGGATGCGTCTACGCGAGGGATGAATTCACCCCCCCCCCTCCTTTTTTATATACTGGTCAGAACGTTTTTGATAGTTTTCATTGCTAGAACGCTTTATCTTATTCAGAGTATTCAGAATTAAAAAAAAACAAAAACAAAAGTTACAATGACTGGACCGCAGAAACTGAAGGCTGAATGTGCGAGGTGTGAAGTAAACCAGTGGGTGACGAACTTCAAAGAAGCCTGCTTCGCGAAGATCAACCACTCCAGCATGTGCCGCTTTTGCGAACTCATGCGATTTTACGAGAAGCTAGAGGAGAGGGTCCGGCGGCTCGAGTCGTCCAGACCGGCTGTTGGAGGTGCGGCGGTCACTGACGAGGCTGCGCCGCCGCCTAACCCGGGGCTCATTCAGGATAGGATAGCTGCCGTGGAAAGGCGGTCCAGCGATGGAATGGACAGATCTCGGGACCGCGGTGAAACGGTAGAGGTGCAACCGGGGGCCAGGGTCCTAAATCAGTGTCAGGAATGGCCAGCGACCCACGTGGAATACTTGGAACCGCGGCGTAAGGTGTAGGGCGCAAAGAAGGGGCTGATAGAGAAGGGTGGGAAGGGGTCGATAGAGAAGGGTGGGAAGGGGCCGATGAAGAAAAAGGGTGGGAAGGGGCCTACTGATGGCCCAAAGAAACCGAAGGATGTAGCTACTGGTCGGGGTGGGTCGGGTGGTGTAACTGCGTGTATGGGTGGTGACGGGTTTCGAAAGGTCTCGGGCAAGAAGGCTGCGAAGCCGAAGCCTGAGACCTCAGTTGCCCCTGTCAGGACCTCTAACCGCTTTAGTCTCCTGTGCTCGAAGGAGGAAGACACTGTTTTGATTGGGGACTCGCAGATCAGGGGCCAGGAGAAGTACTTTGCTTCTGCAAACCGGGATGGGAGGAAGGTAAGGTGCTTACCTGGGCGGGGAACGGCGCACTTAAGGAAGGAGGTAGAGAAGGTGCGCGTGTCTAGTCGGAGGACTGCGATCGTTGTCCACGCTGGTGGCAACGACCTGTTCCTCAAAGGCGGTAGAGTAGGTCTTTCAGAGGGGATCATCACCGAGATCATGTCTCTTGCGGATGATCTAAAACTGAAGACAGACAGGGGAATGTTAATGGGTATTTTACCGCGAATGAATGCCAGTGACCACGCACTCAGTAAGGTCATTGGCATCAACGAGAGGGTGCAAGACTTGTGCGTCCCGCTGGGCGTGAGGTTTATTGACCCCTTTGACGCATTTACAGGTAGGTGGGACCTTTACCAGAGGGATTGTGCCCACCTCAATAACAAGGGTAAAGGGCTAGGCGCGCTGCTCGACCGGCACCTATACAGAATGGTGAGGTCGAGTCTGGGGAGAGATGATGGGGCCCCACCGGGGAGAGATGATGATGAGCCGGTGTCGGACGTACCTTCAACTGAAGGGTGCGTCCAGGTACAGGTGGATGACCTTCCTTCTATGTTGGAGGGGGCTCAGGCTCCTGCGGAAGTTGCCCCCTCGTTAGTGAGGGGCTCTTCAACTCCCGACAGCCCTGGCTGTTCGGGAAACGGGTCGTGCTACGGGGCGGTCAGAATAGGGAAGGCTCCCTCCGTGCAATGCTCTTTAATGCTAGGTCGATCAGGAACAAGTTTTGCGAGCTACGGGCGCTCTTAGCATCAGAATACCAGGATATCGTTGCTATCACCGAGTCCGGGATTCACACTGATCGTAGGGACTACGTTGGGGAGTTCGAAATTCCCGGGTATAGAATGTTTCGTAAAGACCGCACCCGTGGGGAGGGAGGTGGGGTACTAATATACGTCAGGGACACGTTGAGTCCGGTTGACTGCCAGTTCCGGTCGGAACGAGAGCTGCTTGGCGTCGATCTGAACGTGGGAGGGACGAACTATAGGTTAATCTTGGTGTACAGACCTCCGCATCTCCTTCTCGGGGAGGATACTTTGCTGATGAGAACTTCCTCACTCAGTGGGTCAATGAGCCTACACGAGGCGAAAGCGTTCTAGACTTAGTATTCACGACCGAAGACAACCTCGTCACTGGCCTCACCATTGACGAATCGTTGGGCGGGAGTGATCACGGTCTGATTAGGTTCCGTGTGTGCGTCCCTCGGGTGAAGCGTAGTAACTCGAGAGGCAGTAAGCTCGATCTCCGGCGGGCGGACTTTGTCAGCCTCAGGGATAGCGTATGTGAGATGGGGTTCGAGGTCGGCGGCGATGTTGAGGGAGTGTGGAGTGCATTCCGGGACGAGTTTATGGTGCTGCAGTCTGCTGCCATACCCTCAAAACCGGTCACCCCTGCTTCAACGCAGCCTAAGTGGTTCAATCGTGACATCGCTTCGGCTATCCGAAATAGGAAAGTAGCGTATAGGAGGGCGAAGGCCAATCGTTCCCATGAGAACACTGAAGCGTATGTCCGCCTGTGTAGGGAAGTGAAGGCGAAGGTTAGGCTAGCGAAACGTAACGAAGAACTACGGGTGGAAAGCCTCTGCAAGGGGAACCCTAAGGAGTTCTTCAGTTATGTTAATAGTAGAAAGCCCATTAGAAGCGGCGTTCTGCGGACCTCCGACGCGGACATCGCTAATGTGCTTAATGAGTACTTTGCGGGAGTGTTCACCAGGGAGGACACCCGCATCATCCCCGAGCCAGGCGTGAGGCACGAAGGTGCTGGCCTGGATAGTGTTCGATGTACCGCGACAGTCGTTGCCGATAGAATAGACAAACTGAGCGCGTTTAAAGCTCCTGGGCCAGACCAGTTTCTCTCCAGAGTGTTGCGGGAGGTGCGCGACCAGGTGGCTCCCCACCTGGCTACAGTCTTCAACAAATCGTTGGAGACGGGCCAGGTGCCTGGTGACTGGAGGGAAGCCAACGTAACCCCTATCTTTAAGAAAGGGGATCACGAAAGTCCACGGAACTATCGTCCCATTAGTCTCACTTCAGTTGTTGGTAAATTATTAGAGGGGATAATAGCGGATAGGATCGTTGACCATTTGGATTCGTACAAGCTGCTTGGGGACTCCCAACATGGGTTTAGATGGCATAGGTCGTGTCTCACCAACTTGCTCGAGTTTTTCCACGTCATGTTGAGTGAGTACGATAAGAGTAGGGCGATTGATATGCTTTATCTCGACTTTCAGAAAGCCTTTGATAAGGTACCTCACCGCCGGCTAATGGCGAAAGTGCGCGCGCTGGGTATCGGTGGGGAAGTAGGTAGGTGGATTGAAAACTGGCTGAAGAATAGGCGGCAGAGGGTTGTAATTAAAGGGGCCAGTTCGGGTTGGGCCTCGGTCACTAGTGGGGTTCCTCAGGGTTCCGTTTTGGGGCCACTGTTGTTCATCATTTACATAAATGATATAGACGATGGCATCGTCAGTCGGATCGCCAAATTCGCTGATGACACCAAGCTTGGGGCCAATGTTGGGACGCCCGAAGCGATCGAGGAACTGCGTGCGGACCTAGGTAGGATAGGAGAGTGGTCCGAAAAATGGCAAATGCCGTTTAACTTGGGTAAATGCAAAGTGCTGCACATTGGCTATGCCAATCCCAAGTCGGACTACTCAATGTTGGGGAGTAATATCGAGGTGACTGATTTGGAAAAAGACTTGGGTGTGCTAATTAGCAGCGACCTTAAGTTTACGAAACAGTGCGTAGAGGTGGAAAAGAAAGCCCAGAAGCTGTTGGGTTATATCAGGAGGCAATTTCAGTTTCGAAACAAGGAGATTGTGCTCTCTCTGTACAATTCCTTGGTTCGGCCGCACCTGGAGTATGCAGTGCAGTTCTGGTCGCCCACCCTCAGGAAAGATATTGAGAGGCTGGAGCGAGTGCAGGCGAGAGCCACAAAGTTAATCCCTTCCGTTAGGCATATGGGCTACAATCGACGGTTACGCGCCCTGAACTTGTTTTCGCTGGAAACTCGGAGGCTGCGCGGTCAACTGATCGAAGTTTTCAAGCTCTTACGCGGGTTCAACGATGTCGATTTTAGAAGCATGTTTAATTTGAATGATAACCCAACTCGCAACAATGGTTGGAAGTTGGATTTGAAACGGTTTAGGACTAGTGTGTGTGGGAATTACTTTACGTATAAGATCTGTGACACGTGGAACAGGTTACCTTCAGAAGTTGTGAACAGTTCCTCTGTGGATCAGTTCAAGAAAAGGTCAACTGATCGAAGTTTTCAAGCTCTTACGCGGGTTCAACGATGTCGATTTTAGAAGCATGTTTAGTTTGAATGATAATCCAACTCGCAACAATGGTTGGAAGTTGGATTTGAAACGGTTTAGGACTAGTGTGTGTGGGAATTACTTTACGTATAAGATCTGTGACACGTGGAACAGGTTACCTTCAGAAGTTGTGAACAGTTCCTCTGTGGATCAGTTCAAGAAAAGGTTAGACCAAATCTTGCACACCATTTGAGTGTATAGAAAATTTTCCCTGGCACCCGTTGCCATTGATACCTCCTCGGTATGGGCCGCAAGGCCTTTTGAGGTCCTTCTTTTCCTTGTAACTCCTTGTAACTCTATCTATCTATCGCACCTTTAGTATAAATAAAGTTTTTTTAACTTGAGTAGTAATAAGCATAATATTTTTAACATTTGGACTCAAGCGAGGTTTTGTCGAGTTGAATGGAAGGATTTAGACCAAAAGGAAACTTAGTGGTCATTTTCGCGGTTAGCGTAAGACGCATCTGCTCAGAATTTTTTTTCCCAGAGAAGCTGAAAGTAAATGAGATGAGTGAAATGATATGAGATTAGTGAAATGAAGTGAAATGACATGAAAATTAAATGATATGAAAAGTTATATATGTAGAGGAGTGACAAAAAGTAAATAGACCCTTTGGTGTGAAAATTAAAAATCCGAAATTGATTCTCTCTCTCTCTCTCTCTCTCTCTCTCTCTCTATATATATATATATATATATATATATAATATATATATATAATATATATATAAACTATAAGGAGGAAGTGAAAAGTGTGTAATGATATTTTTTCTGTTTTTGAAACACAAGAAAGGTTTGCCAAAAGAGTGAGCAGTCATTCCCTGACGAGATGTATTTCTGATTCGGTTTCCACGTTAAACTGTAGGTCTAATGCGGGTGAAAAGCTTGACCATTGCAATTCGGCTAAAAGGGAGAAAGTGAAAGGTGTGTAATGATATTTTTTCTGTTTCTGATTGAGTTTCAACTTTGATTAATTAATGTATTCGGTTTGACTTCTCGCGTAGGCGTGTGGAAAAATTGTATTTAGTTATTGAATTTCAATTCGTTTAACTGTGGGTCTAAGGCGGAGTGAAAAGCTTAACCATTGTAATTCTGTAAAAAGGAGTTAATTATTATTGTTACTACATAGAAAAATTTGTCTTTGTGCATATCACATTTTGCAATCATACTATTCCCGGATCAATAATCACTAATGCAATCGACTAGTCAGTAAAGGACCCAAAACTGAAAATAAGATGGGAAGAAATGATCCTGTTATTTTAAATGTTGAAATTATGATGTGAAAGATTGAGCAATGATTCCCTGACGAGATGTATTTCTGATTCGGTTTCCACGTTAAACTGTAGGTCTAAGGCCGGAGTGAAAAGCTTAACCATTGTCAAAATGAACAAATCAGCGAGATGATGTGAAAGAGTGAGCAATCATTCCTTGACGAGATGTATTTCTGATTCGGTTTCCACATTAAACTGTAGGTCTAATGCGGGGTGAAAAGCTTAATCTTTGCAATTCGGCGAGGAGTTAATTATTATTATTACTACATAGAGAAATTTGTCTTTGTGCATATCACCCTATATATCTATATATATATATATTGTGTGTGTGTGTGTGTGTGTGCGCGTGTGTGCGTGTGCGTGATCCTCACTTTCTCTGACAAAAATCTGTGTGTGTGTGTGTTAATTTTGAAAAATGTATAATAATAATAATATACCTTTCCATTTTTTATTCATTCATTTCAATAACTAAGAAGATGATGCCATACAAATTAAACGTAAAGACATATAAACAACGCATTTAATAAAATAGAATTTTATATACACTTCAGTAGCAAGGAACCAAATTGAAGGAGTCGAGCGAAGGATTTGCCGAGACAGAGGCTGGAATCGAGTCTTTGAGAGAGAGAAAGTTCGACTCAAATTCCTTCTCGCCAGTTTGCGGTTTTAAAAGGCCTCGGGCTGGACCTTTTAGCTGGATCTCTAGGTTACCTGCTCCGCTCACTCCTCGTCTGAACACAATGTTAAAACATTATTCTAAGAGTTAATCTTTTGGATTCGTTTTAATAACTGAAAGAAAGTAAATAAAACGGCGTTTAAATAATTAGTTTCTTATATTGTTAATATTGGTTTTAATAATTGATTCTCTTAAAAGGAGAAAATTCATTTGCTTTAAATTAATATACTTTTGGCATTTTTCTGATTTTCATTCACATAATATATACTGAGGTGTGTGTGTGTGTGTGTGTGTGTGTGTGTGTGTGTGTGTGTGTGTAGATTTCAGAATATGTTAATGGAACGATTTATTTTGCTAAGCCAATTGTTTAGTGAATTTTTTAATGTTAATATTGTTTTAATTCACTTTAAGGTGAAAATCCGTTTATATATATATATATATATATATATATATATATAAGGAATGACAAAATTAAATAGACACAGTTAATATGATTCTTTCTATATAATATATATAAGGTAAGGAGAAAGTTGTTCAACAATTGTGTGTGTGTGTGTGTGTGTGTGTGTGTGTGTGTGTGTGTTTCGTCTGAACTATTATTTTGATGATTGTACGTATTATATTATTTTTTTGTGCAGTAGAAGGCAAATTCTATTTATTTAATTAATAAACATTTTCTTTTTGTCAATTTCTGTTAAAAGAGAAAGTCTGTGTGTTTTGGTGACGAATTAAAATAAATGGTGGTATCTAGCAACTCACTCTAATAATGTATACCTGTACAATTAAAATAAAAAATGGTATCTGGCAACTCAACCATCATCTATATAAGACCCGCTTGGCTTCGGAGCTGGTAGTTTGATGATGACAGCTGCTGAATAAAGATCTCTCTCCTTCCTTTCTTAGGTTAAGACTTAGCTTAGTTTCCCTTTGGGGGGTTAGGACATCCCACCTTGTCCCCCCAAAGTCCTCCTCCGTCTATCCTTTCTCTCTTAGGCTAAGGCAACCCCTTTGGGGGGAGGTCATCCTTCCTTCTTCCCCCGAAGACCCCTTCCCCTCAACCTCCCCGCTCCCCCTTGGCTCCTTCTAAGCCAACTGGCTGATTAGGAGTCTATAAGACAACGGCCACTCGGCTGAAGTCTTAGTGTGCACTTGGCTCCTGCCAGGTGAACACCTCTCTTCCTTTCACTCCTTCTCCTGTCTTTCTCTTGGGGGATAACGCCACCTCCAAGTTTCATGACCCCTTGTTGCACCTGCAGCATCCCCCACCCCCCTTTGCAACATTGAGTTGTTGCATACCCCCCTTTGCTACATTGTGTTGTTGCATACCCCCTTTGCAACATTGATCATTATCTCTTGCAACATTCCTGCACTCTAACCTTTTGCGGCTATACTACTGAGAAATATTATATTTTCTAGTTTATTATAAAAGTAACGATAACTGTAACGCATTACTTTTCCATAGAAGTAACTATAGCGATAATGACGTTACTTTCTATTGCAAGTAACAGTAACGGTAACGCGTTACTAGAAAAAAGTAATGCGTAATGTTCACTGTACTTACTTGCTTCTCCTGTTTGTCCTTTATGCCAATGGATTCAAGTTCCCAAAAGGCTTTCAAATGCCTTTCCAAACCATGGCTGTTCTCGTCAATCTTAACAAAAAGAGCTTTAACCTCCATTTCATTGCAATAGCTACCATGTAGCATCCAGCCTAGCTTACTTTCAATAGCTACAGGACCTTGAGATGTGCGGACAATGTTACCAGTGATGAAGTCCCAATAACAGTCAGCTCCAATCAAAAGACTAATCTCTTCAGTTCCTTCAAACTTATTATTGTCCAATTCAATGCCTTTAACTTGTAATTGTTGGATACATGCCATACCTAGACAAATAGTGACTGGAGCACAAAGTTCCTCAATCTTTACAACTTAGACCTTAATAGTGGGACCCTGTGATAGCAACCCCTTAACCAGAACACCTACCTTCTTAACTCTGGTTCTGTTTTGAACTGAACCCCCAAACCCAGAAATTTTCATGTTTTCCTTCTTAAATTCTTTTAAATTCAAATTTCTGGAAATTCTGGTCTTAATAAAGCTACGCTGGCTACCACTATCAAACAACTCTTACCGTAGCTTCTCCAGCCTTACCAACTAATAATGCTGCAACAGTTTGCAATAACCCCCCTTTACTCTTACTCCCTTTCATATCAGTGGCATGTGCCACTTATGTCTCTACTTCTCGGGTAGGCCGACTAGGTGTGTTTTCACACAATAATGGCTGATGCTGGCCATCGCATTTTTTACACAAAAATTTAAATTTACAAAACCTTGCTCTGTAACTTTTCAGAAAACATTTAAAACATGCTGCGGACTTAGTTACCCTGTCCTTTCTCTCTTCAACAAGTAATGCCTCAGCCTCTTCACACTTATATGACTTGTGGTTGCCTTCACATAATATGCAATCTTTGCTGTCTTTTAAATTACTCTCAGAGGATGCACGTACAGTTGACACTATACATGGGCTATTTCTTTCTGGAGAAACTTTGGTGCTTTGCCTGCCTTTGTCCCCTTGTTCAATATACAACTGTGCAAACTCAATTCCCTCTCGCCTTGGTAATTCTTCTCAAGGATGTACACATGCTCTGTAGAGTGTCCCCTACTTAATTCAAGCAAAATTGAGCTAGGCAATTGGTGACCAACATTACACTATACCTTTCCATTTCTACACCCAAGTTGTCCAGAGACCTATTTCTAATTTCAAATTCAACATATAACTGCCATAACTCCTTGACATTAAAATTATTAACAGGAAATATAGCTGAAAGTTTGGGGAGGTGACTTTTAATTAAGATCTCTGGTTTACCAAACCGTTCCTTTGAGCCATATCATAATTAGCCCCTGTTAAAGCTAATCCTGCTGTTGTCTTTGCTCTCTCCCCTTCCAAGAGGGATTGCAAGTAATTAAACTTTCCCACAGTATTAACACTGTCTGCCCATCCTTGAATACTCCCAGAAAATGTTCTGTGTACAAGCCTCGGTAATTGAACTGCAGATCTGTCAACCTTAACTTTATTAACACTGCTTGTTGAGGGTTGTGTTTCATTATTAGACCTGGTCTCTAACTGTACTGAATTACTAAACTATTTTTCTCTGGGGCGTACCTTAATTATGTCATCAATAATCTCTTCAAAGTAAATGATTTCATCTTCCATTTCACCCTCTTCTACATATAAGATTCTCAATCTGAACATTTACTTCCTCTAGAGTAACCTTTTTAGTCTCTAATATGCAGTCACTAAGCTTAAATTCTCCTGCTCTATGGCAGAATCTATAGTGGCAATGATCTTTGTAATTATCCTTTTGTAAGCCCTTCTCGTGTTTTTAAACTTTGCATCAGGGTCTACGTCGTGGCTAGTGTCGTAACACTGCTTCCCGTCGATGAGTGAAGTTAAGCAACACTGGGTCTAGGCATTAGTTGGATGATGAAACTGTGCTCTTAAAAGCACCTTTTAATACCCATTTAAACAGGGCATTTTTTACATAAAAAACTACTGGGATTTTGTCCCATTGGTCCTTCATATTGCCCCAGCAGTCAGCCTCATTTGTCCCAGCAGTGATGTGCCCTTTGTCTCCCCTTTTTCAAAAGTACAGTTATCATATATATGTTATTATTTAAAGTTAAGTAATCAAATGTGAAAAATTCTTAGCAAGGTATTATGGTATGCCCTTTTATTTATACAAACGTTTTCTATGATCGATATTCTTCATATTCCATAAGAGAAAATCAATTGTAAACAGTATGGAAGATCTGTAGATCTGTATTTCATGGAAATACCATATATGTTCTTAATAATATTATGAAGTCTCTCTCTCTCTCTCTCTCTCTCTCTCTCTCTCTCTCTCTCTCTCTCTTAATTTCTTGTTTGGGTTTCCTTTACTGTCAAATAAGGCATGAATGAGATTATTCTACATTTTTCTTCTGTTGTGTCCTTTTATTACACGATGAGGTGCCTTTTTGTCTTTTGCCCTAGCAGTAAAATTCCTTTAAAAAATGGACTGCATTTAAATATTCCTCAACAAGAAAATAAATAAAAATATACTGCTTAAACTTGTCCAGTTCAGCTGAATTCATCTTGAACGCAGACAGACAACTAGGCTCAGTGCTAAATAAGCTGAATTAGACAAAATAGTTAACCAAACTCAAACTTGCCTTCTACCAGACAAACTGAATTGCCTGGTTGTGGTGCTGACCAAGTGGACAAACAAATTTTCCATCCAGGTAACTGGCACATTGAAGTCTGCAACCTTCACCTAACGAACAAAAACCAAATGTAGGCTTAAAACAACCACAGACTCACGGCCAAGTTCCACAATTAGGCGACCAAACTTTCTACCCTGGGGCCTTAATTCAAATTACGCTCAACCTGTCCAGGCCTAACTTAGGCTAAAACTTGTACAATCAGAACTTTGCCAAAAGATGGTCACTAACTCAGTCTTAGGCTACAAATCCGATTACGAAGGACTATGTGAAAAATGCGCTGTATGAATTGGTCCCCAATTAACCCACCCCTAATATCTCCAGTCTAACTGCAGAGTAGGTTAAGCCTAGCCTTATAGGGGTCACCCTAGAGATTCCGGAAATGGTCCAGAGCGGGCAGAGTAAATTGAGGTCCACAGTAGGATTCCTCACCAAATTAGGTTAGGGTAATTTATCTTAGCCTTTGTTAAGCTATGAGTTGATGTTAGGTCTTAGACCACAATGTAGGCCTAATTTAACTGATCTAGCCGATATGTTATCCCCAAACTGGGGTTCAAAAACACAACTGATCACTTACTGAGTGTTATTAGACATTCCCTCTTCTCTTTGCTCTTGGTTCTGAGAGCGCACTTGCTGGTGGAGATCTTGTATTGTCTTCAAGCCCCCTTCGTTCGCCATGCCGTTTGTGTTGCAAGTTCCTTCCCTTTTTTTCGGCTTTTCCCACCAGCGTCCTTTTTGTTTTCGTTGGTTGATCAGTAGTGTATGTTTACTACCGAGCACGCTCTATCACACAGTATATAAATACTAGTGTGGAGAATAACTCTGATGAGCTACCACCCAGTTATTGACATAAAAGGAGTTTAATAATTGTTAGGTTAACTACCTACCTACTGAGTGGACCATTTTCGTTACCTCTCATAGTCTCATCTACCCACATGTATCAGTTTTCCATAGACTATGTTATTTTTCCTCTTTGATTAGGTTCGGAATCCCAGCTCAGCCTTGAACGGCTAAGCTCAGAAGGGCTACCTTAACTTATAGCCTAAGTTAAGCTAAACTAAAACAGACTTTATGGACTTGGATGTCCTGTTCGGTCCTACCTTAAGGTCATCGACTCGACGCGGGCCTACTTTAAGCCTCAGTCAGCATAAATAAAAAAGGGGACACTATTTATGCTCTTTCTGAACCTTGCAACAAAATACAACCTGCACTGTTGCACGGTGCAATAATCCTGTATTTAGAATGCCAAACTGAATTGCAAAAGAGCTCTCTATAAGACCACGCCCTACCAGTGCCACCTTCAATAAGAGTGGAAAGGACCTGCCAGCATCCAAAAAAAATGATGCCACAACAGTCCGAAAGAGTTGGTTCTAAAATAAATTAAAATTTTTTCACTAACTTTACAATTATGACACACACACACACACACACACATATATATATATATATATATATATATATAATATATATATATATATATATATGTTAACCCCTCCGTCTATGGCCCTGAGTCGGTTCGGAATCGACGGGGGGTTCTGGTTAGGAGACTGCAACGGATATTTCTTCTATAACATTCTAATTCTTTTCGGTCGCCACTCTGTTAAACTCTTGGCTACAGACTCGCCAGACTGTTATGCCAATATCTTCTATGGTGCTTGGGTTGTCTCTTAATTTGGGCAAAGGGTCGCCAATTTTTAATTCTTCTCTTTTTATAATACTCTGATACTTTCTCTGATACTTTCTCTGATACTAAAATTATCGACTTTTCTTTTATAACTTGTCGACTTAACTGACTGAGTTCCTGAAGAGAATAAGGCTCGAAGGAAAAAGATAAAAAAACTTCTTTTACTGAAATTTACTTCTTAAAAATGTACAGGTACTGCTCTGAATTTACAGGGGTAGAGGTTCGACCTCTTTCGACCATGGCTCAGGCCGGAATCTAAAAATATTAAGAAGGCAAGGGGCCTCTGCCCCCTCCCCGCAGCAAGGCTGCTAACAAGGGAGTCCTAATGAAATGCTAATCTGAAGTCTAATGAAGAAGTGCAATGACGAAGGAGAAGTGCCTTAATTTTTTCAAATACATGTATAATATAGCTTAAATGTTTTGGGGGAGGACAGTTGAAGGTTAAATTTCCCCCCTTTTTAAACACATGATCAAATGTTTTAAGAGATTGCAAAATAAAAATTTTAAAAAAATAAAAATAAAATAACAAAAACTAATTTGTATTTTTCGCCGAGTCTACATTTATGAAGGCGATATCATTTCGTAATAGTACATATAAGTACAAATTAAGTACACGACTGAGTACGTATTAATTTTGGTTCATTACAATTACGATTACAATTATGGATTACTTCACATTTACTTATTGTTTAATTACAGTTCTATTAAAGTACATTCTTACATTATGAATTAAATCATTACATTTAATTACAGTTTCAATGAGTACATTACAAGTTATTATTAATTACAGTTTCATTAAAGTACATTACGTTATTTTAAATTAAAGTATTACAGTTAATTACAATTAAACAGTTACTATAACTTTGTTTTGTTTTTTACAGTGTTTCATATTAATAGACAATTAAGATGTTAAATATAATACAAAGTACATGGCACACATGATATAGATTTATATAAAACATAACGTGTTACATTATATTATAATATGTTATAAATTTTGGAATCAGAGCGAACGGAGGTATTTTATCTTTGAGGCGCTCGACTCTGTCGTCGTGAGCGGAATTCGATCTTACTAAGCATTTTTTTTAGTTCATCTCTGGAGGTCATATAATTAAAAATAAAAGTGAAAAAAATAATACGAGAACGTTTTTTCGCGTTCTCGAACGAACGCCCAAAGTTTCGCGCGTCACAAATTGACACGAGTAAAAAATGAATATTTAATAAAATTTATATAGGACAATGATCAAGGGAAATCAATGACGGGAAAACGTGACGTATGGATGAATATGGTTGAATAATAATGCTTATACTACACAACATATAAATAATGACTTCTATAGAGTGTTTCGTCCTTAGTATGATGTTAAAGAATTTTCATACATTGAATACTAGATATATGATGAAGGGAAAATGTGACGTCATAGTTATTGAATTTTTACGTATAGTACAAATCATTATTAGGAAGATTTACAAGAACGAATTAGAGACAAAGGGTGGGTAGTAATGACTAAGAAGTACAACTACGGGTTCCAATCCTGTTACATGCAATGTGTATGCATAATCTAGGGTCGAGGGTGAGATGCAAGACAATTCATAATTAATTATAATAACTTCTATAACAAATGGAAAATGGATACGACTAAACCATAGATATGGTAGATCGTAGGGTTGTGACACGAACAAAATAGGAAGCTACAAGTAAAATTATTATCCAAACTCGCGTTAAGCGATTTTGGTTCTTATGTAAAAATGAATATTGATTATTCATTGTTCATTTTTTACATATATATATATATATATATATATATATATATATATATATATACACTGTGTGTATATATATATATATATATATATATATATATATATATATATACTGTGTGTGCGTATATATACTTTAACCTAATATGTAGAAGCAATGCTGCATTAATCGGTCATGCTGCATTTATAGCTCATGACTTGGATAACCTCGATAGGCCCTGGTGACTTCATGTTTTCAAAATGAAATGTAATGTTATGTAATCAGTTATCATTGTATCGCTTTGGGATAGCAATGGCTCTTCCTCTTCTAGATTTTCTAACACTAATGTACACGTAAAATGGATGAATAGAATGTGGAATTATTTCATACCTCCTTTTTCTACGCCAGTATTTTTCTACAACGACTACTTTTATATTTATTTAATATGTATTATTATTATTATTATGCTATTTAGTAATGACATTCGAACACATTCCATATTTGGGGGTGACTTAAAATTTAGACTCTCCTACCTCTTTCCTGTTATGTCCAGCACACCTTACTTTTATTTCCTTAAATGCTCGTAGCCTACGAAATAAAATAAACGAATTTTTTTCTTTAATTGCTTGTAAAGACTGATTTAATTGCGATAAATGAATCGTGGCTTAGCACTGAAACACGTGACTTTGTAGGGGAGTATCAAATTAGAGGTTATAGACTTTTTGTTAAAAACAGAATAGGTAGGCGAGGAGGCGGTGTTATGTTGTATATCAAAGATAATATTGCGAACAGTGGTGGCTCGTGACTAAAAATTCTAGGGGTGCTGTCTCTAAGAATGGGTTGAAATAATTACTGAAATAAAAGGATGAGCATTGAGCAATGAATAAAAGTTTCAAAAGTTATTGAAAAAGTTATTCAGTGAGCTCATCCTTATATTGTTCTTGATTATTTCAATTGTAAATAAAAAATTTAGGGGTGCTGCAGTTCCGCAGTGTCTACCGACGAGCCGCCACTGATTGCGAACGTTATAGAAGTAAAGCACACAATTCCAGAACCGATAGATTCGACTATAGCAGAACTTAAATTGAACGATTTCAAACTTGTTGTTGCGGTTATATATACGCCCCCTAATCAAACAGCTAATACGGACGAAGCGTTATATCGTGAACTAAAGAGAATAATAGGTAGTGAGCAGGCTTTAGTTATGGGTGACTTTAATTGCGCCAACGTGAATTACGATACAATGCAGGGAGACGCGGAAGGTAATCGTTTAGTTAATTTTCTCGAGGATAGCTTTCTTATTCAAAAGGTTGGGGAACCTACGAGGTTGGACAGTATTTTAGATTTAGTAATAACTACGGATGATAGGCTAATCACTGATCTTCAAGTAATAGAACCGTTAAGCAATAGCGATCACAATATGGTAGAGTTGTCCTCTCAGTGAGTCACTCGAAACCAGCTAACTCGACTAAAATTCCTAACTTCCAGCACGCAGACTTTTGTAAATTTGGAAATAAATTGTCACACGTCAATTGGAAAACGTAATGGGGATCTCCAACGCAAAACTAATGTGGGAATCGTTTGAAACAGTATTTAGGACTATAAATGAGGAATGTGTAAAGTACAAAATTAAGCGTGCGAAAGTAAACAACAAGCCCTTGTGGTTTACTTCTAGAGTAGGAGACATTATAAAGAGTAGAGATAGGGCTTATAGGCTACATAAGTGCGATAAAGACAATTTGTGGTTGCGAAACAACTACATATCTCTAAGGCGTGAAGCGAAAAGTGTAATAAAAAAGTCCAAGCGCGAATTTGAAATCTCCATAGCTCGTGACGGTAAAGAAAACCCCAAGCGATTCTTTCAATACGTCAACAATAGAAATCCAGTAAAAAGTGTCTTGGGACCGTTGAAAAATGCTAACGGAGATCTAGTTTCTGAAAACAAGGAAATGGCTACCTTGCTAAACGAATTTTTTACGTCAGTTTTTACTATAGAAGATGTAAGAACGATATCCCTACGGTCATAGACATAATACCTTTTGATAATGGTAATATTTTGGATAATATTGTGGTTAGTGAAGGGGAGGTAATGCGCTATATTGATAAAATGAAAATGCGTAAATCACCGGGGCCGGATTCCATATATCCCATACAACTAAAAGAATTAAAAGATAGCATTGTTGTGCCGCTAACAAAGATTTTTAATGTGTCTATTTCTGAGGGGTGCGTACCAGATAATTTCAAGTTAGCAAACGTAACACCTATCTTTAAGAAAGGCGATAAAGGTGCGGCGGGAAATTACAGGCCAATCAGTTTAACGTCTGTTGTAGGTAAGCTACTGGAATCAATAACTAGGGATCGTATAGTCGAACACTTAGAATTGCATAACTTAGTTAGAAATACGCAGCACGGTTTTAGGCGAAACAAATCTTGCTTAACTAATCTTTTAGAATTTTTTCAAAGCGTGGTTGACGTTTACGATAGTCATCGGGCGGTTGATATAGTGTATTTAGATTTTCAAAAAGCGTTTGACACCGTACGGCACAAAAGACTCATTGAAAAAACTAAGGCTCATGGAATTAGGGGGTGTAGCAATAAATTGGATAGAAGAGTGGTTGCGAGGTAGGAAACAGAGGGTGGTCGTTGATGGAGCGGAGTCGTGTCGGGCTAATGTAGCGAGTGGCGTTCCTCAGGGTTCTGTATTGGGCCCCTTACTTTTTCTTATATACATTAACGATTTAGATGTCGGCCTAGTCAATACAGTTTCAAAGTTTGCGGATGACACGAAGCTGGGTGGTAGGGCGATTAATGACGAAGATAGAGGTAAAATCCAGGAAGATCTGAATAAAATCGTTGATTGGTCAGTCACATGGCAAATGAGATTTAACGTCGATAAGTGCAAAATTTTAAATATAGGTTCGCGTAACTGTAATTTTTCGTATAGTATGTCAGGGAAGGAGTTAACAAGCGTAGAGCAGGAAAAAGATTTAGGAGTTATAGTCACTGGTGATTTAAAAGTAGCGAAACAAAGTACAGCAGCGGTCAATAAAGCGAACAAAGTGTTAGGTTTTATAGCTCGGAATTTTGAGTACAAATCGCGCGATATTATAGTTCCTCTTTATAAATCATTAGTTAGACCCCATTTGGAGCACGCGATCCAATTTTGGAATCCGCATATGCGAAAAGATATAGACAAACTTGAAAGAGTTCAAAGACGAGCAACTAAGATGATTCCGTCGCTTAGGTCAAAGTCGTACGAGGATAGGCTTAAGGAGTTAAAATTGACTACACTCGAGACTAGGAGGCTAAGGGGTGATCTAATCCAGGTTTTCAAAATTATGAATGGGTTCGATAACGTAGATAGAGATAGCTTTTTCGAAATATCTCAATATAATAGGACTAGAAATAACGGGTGTAAGTTGACAAGTAGAAGGTTCGAGACAGCAGTTGCCAAAACTTTTTTACGCATAGAATAGTAAATAGGTGGAATAGTTTGCCGGTAGAAGTAATTAGTATCACGTCTATAAACATATTTAAAAATCGATTAGACGCATATGTTGATAGATTGGGTATAGTTTAAGGTAGTAAAATGAAGGCTTTGTGGTTCGGAACCCACGTAAATTGTAGGTCCCAGGAGCGGCTCGCAGGTAGGCACTGTGGAACTGCAGCACCCCCATGATCTTATGATCTTTATATTAAATATTTAAAATAGCCTCTCTGATTGTTTTTTTTCAATGACTTTGAGTTTTTTAAATCAGATTATATCCTTTTTTCCTTAAACTATTTCAATGCCGAACGAATAATCACGAAAGTAGCTTCAGCCTTCCCGTGGAACTGCGTACTTAACAGTTCCAGATTTTGTTCGAAACGCTTGAAACCTCGGTGGAGGACGTACGAAGAGCAAGTCAGAATCGCGGGTTTAAGAGGATCCAAAGCACTGTGGACAGAGCAGTGCCGATTTGTTTGTTTGACGTGGTAGTTGTGTTGCTGTATCGTTTGCTAATTCGAAATTTAATTTCCGAATTGCATTTATCAATGATTCGTTATCATTTATTTTTTGTCGTGAGATTGAAGTTAATTATATAATAATTGGATCATTTACAATATATAGCTTTCATTTCTTAGAATATTTTTTCGCTCAGAATAAAAACAGAAGAATGGAATTTGTTTATAAATAAAATTTTTGGCAAATTCGAAATTACCCGTTAAGCGTAAGTACCCTATAATTGATTTTATGATACTGTTTTACTTATTTTTATGACTGAGTAGTGAGTAGTTATCTATTTATCTATTCGACTTTCTCTCTCTCTCATATATATATATATAATCGACACAATTGTTCGCAATTTCTGAGGCAGCACTCCCACAACTGAAAGTCACGAGCCGCCACTGGTAGGTCCCCTCCGCTACCACGGAGGACATGCACAATACACAATTACGAACACAGTTAGGTAGACCAGCCATGAATGGATCCTAGGGTCTTTGTTGGTCTGAAACATTATAACATTATTACATTATAACATTATAACGGGTGTGCCATAAAAAAGGGTACATTTTAAAAAGGCTATGAAATCAACATTTGTCATTTAATTTTAATAAAACTTATCCACAATAAAACATATGTATTTATCTATATGCAAACAAGTTTTCAGACTAAAATATCAAATAATTCAAATTCTATCAATATTTAACGAAAGAGTATGAGTTTACTTAGCATGCAAAATTATTAAACCTTTTAAAAATAATTTTTAACGTAAAATTTTACCTGAAATTATTAAAAAAATTGTTCGAAATGCTTTCCTTCCATTTCAATAGCTTTTTTTATCCTTGGCCGGAATATGGGAGAACTTAGCAGAGCGAGTCTACAGGACTAGAATAAAAGATGTCGCTCATTTACGCGAGATCATCATTCAGAATGGGAAGAGCTTCCACAGGAACAAGTAAATCGAGCCATAGATGAATTCCAGCGCTCCTGTGTGTGTGTTGTGTATATATATATATATATATATTATATATATATATATATATATACCTTTCAAATGTTCCGTGCGATGATTCCTCATTTCACGAAAGTCAAGTAGAAAAATCATACTCTTTCGTTAAATGTTGATAGAATTTGAATTATTTGGTATTTTAGCCTGAAAACTTGTTTGCATATAGATAAATACGTTTTATTGTGGAGAAGTTTTATTAAAATTAAATGACAAATGTTGATTTTATAGCCTTTTTAAAATGTACCCTTTTTTATGGCACACCCGTTATATATATATACAGGGTGTCCCATAAGTCCGGCATCATAGGAGAAATTCATATTTTTCTATTTCTACAAACCATAATTCATATTTTTTCTTATGCTCGAGATGCCAATTTCCCGTCCACCATTCTGTTCAGTGACGAGGCTGTTTTTTTATGGAAATTGTGAGGTAAATCGACAGAACACCCGCTACTGGTCTCAAAATAACCCTCACTGGTATACCTCTTCAAAGGAACAAGGTGCATCTCGGGTGATGGTATGGTGTGGCATTTGGAAGGATCGCATCATAGGCCCCCTCTTTTTCGATGAACATGTCACTGGAGGCACCTACCTACGTATGCTCAAGGAAGAAGCATTTCCCAGTGTCTTGAACGAAGAAGGAAATTTCCCAACATGGTTCCAGCAAGACGGCGCTCCTGCACATTACAGCACCCAAGTAAGAGAATACCTGTACCAACAATTCCCTGGTCATTGGATAGGACGTCGAGGGCCTGTGGAATGGCCAGCTAGAAGCCCGGATCTCACGCCACTAGATTTTTATCTCTGGGGTCACTTGAAAGCGCTGGTATACGCAGAGAAAATTAGGAGTGTTGAACATTTGCGGCAGCGCATTATTGGGGCATGTAACACCATTACTTCTGACATCATTCACTGTGTGCTTGCTGACTAGGTATCACGTCTGAATTTGTGTATTGAAAACAATGGTGGACATATTGAACACGTTCTGTAAATAAAAGCTTTTGTTTTGCCTTTTTTCATTATTTTTCCTATGATGCCGGACTTATGGGACACCCTGTGTGTGTGTGTATATATATATATATATATATATATATATATATGATACCAGTGGTGGGCACCGTTAACCAAAAAGTTAACTTCGTTAACCGCTAATCCGTTAACCAAAAAGTTAACTTCGTTAACCGTTAATCCGTTAATTCGTTAAACATGTAACGGAAGTTACCGATAAACCGTTAACGTTAACTTTTATTATAAAAAAATGAAAAACACAATATATATATAATTTAATTTTCCCTCTTCTTCTCGTTCTCCATTTTGTCCATGAGATGCATGTTGCCCTTCATGAAAATTAGCATATCAAAGTTTTCATCAGACAGGGATGATCTCTTGGCCCTCAGGATGTCCTTGCCCATAGAGAACAAACGCTCCACTGCAGCACTGGAGGGGATGGCTGTGTTGAACTTGATGAACAAGTCCACCAACACTTGCTCACCCAAGAAGGCAGCATCTGTCAGCAAGTCCTTGGAGTTGGTCTCCAGCCAGGTCTTGACCAAGTTCTGGGCCTTGCCCTTGAGTGACCTGTGGCTTCTGCTGCTCTCTTTTGTCTGGATGACAGCACTGAAGAAGTCATCCTCCTCCTCCTCCTCGTTGTTGCTGCCTCCACTGTTGCTGCCCACTTCGTTGGACTGCTGCTTCATGGCCTCCTCGACTGTACCCTCCATGCTTTTCCTCACCCTGGCGACCTTGGTGTTGTCATACTTGTCCAACCAGATGAGGCGAAACCTGGGATGGAAGGCAGCAGCCAGCTGGCATTCGTCATCCTCCAGGAGGGGCCCAAACCTTTTGTCGATGCCTGCTAAAAGTGCGTCGACCAAGGCGCTGCAGTAGACGAGGCCCTTGGACTTCAAGTCCTTGACAACGATTATTTTTAAATATTCACTAGCACAAACATGTTGCGCAAGAGACAGACTGCAAATGAAACGAATGTAGTTATTTGTTGTAATTGTTACATATATATTATTGAGAGTGCCTTAAAATGCTCGTGATATTTCTTGAAAGAAGTTGAAACATTCAATTCAAATGGCAAATCTTTCCGCCTGATTTTACAGTCGACCATGTTTTGCTCAAACCAATGCCATAAATAACTACCATATTTGGTAAGACACAAATTGTGGCGACGGAAACAAATATATCGCCTGATTTTGCACTGCGGAAATGGAAATTCGTTCATCACTATTAACAGTGGCGGATTAATTGCGCACCTGCTCAGCACTGAAAATAATAAAAACTTTTAAACGTTTATTTATGAATTTTTTGGGTTAACGGACTTGAGTTAACGGAAGTTAAATGTAACGGAAGTTAATTAGTCCGATAATGATTTTCAAAGTTAACTTAAAAGTTAAATCGTTAACGAAAAAGTTAACTTCGTTAATTAACGATTAACGGATTAACGGTTTGTGCCCAGCTTTGTATAATGATACACACAGACCATGCATGGAACAAGGAACTCTTCTGGGATAATTAAATCCACTATAGTCCGAATAAGTAATGGTAAATGACAAATACCATAGTTTTTCTTTTTCATGATGCAAGCCCGACGTGGGCAACGGGTCTCTCGCAAAGAGGTCCCATAAATATAGCTTCCCTCACCAGCTATCTGCAAAGCAGACAGGATCCAGCTTTGGGACATGGATCTAGGGTTGGACAGTATTTTAGATTTAGTAATAACTACGGATGATAGGCTAATCACTGATCTTCAAGTAATAGAACCGTTAAGCAATAGCGATCACAATATGGTAGAGTTTGTCCTCTCAGTGAGTCACTCGAAACCAGCTAACTCGACTAAAATTCCTAACTTCCAGCACGCAGACTTTTGTAAATTTGGAAATAAATTGTCACACGTCAATTGGGAAAACGTAATGGGGATCTCCAACGCAAAACTAATGTGGGAATCGTTTGAAACAGTATTTAGGACTATAAATGAGGAATGTGTAAAGTACAAAATTAAGCGTGCGAAAGTAAACAACAAGCCCTTGTGGTTTACTTCTAGAGTAGGAGACATTATAAAGAGTAGAGATAGGGCTTATAGGCTACATAAGTGCGATAAAGACAATTTGTGGTTGCGAAACAACTACATATCTCTAAGGCGTGAAGCGAAAAGTGTAATAAAAAAGTCCAAGCGCGAATTTGAAATCTCCATAGCTCGTGACGGTAAAGAAAACCCAAGCGATTCTTTCAATACGTCAACAATAGAAATCCAGTAAAAAGTGTCTTGGGACCGTTGAAAAATGCTAACGGAGATCTAGTTTCTGAAAACAAGGAAATGGCTACCTTGCTAAACGAATTTTTTACGTCAGTTTTTACTATAGAAGATGTAACGAATATCCCTACGGTCATAGACATAATACCTTTTGATAATGGTAATATTTTGGATAATATTGTGGTTAGTGAAGGGGAGGTAATGCGCTATATTGATAAAATGAAAATGCGTAAATCACCGGGGCCGGATTCCATATATCCCATACAACTAAAAGAATTAAAAGATAGCATTGTTGTGCCGCTAACAAAGATTTTTAATGTGTCTATTTCTGAGGGGTGCGTACCAGATAATTTCAAGTTAGCAAACGTAACACCTATCTTTAAGAAAGGCGATAAAGGTGCGGCGGGAAATTACAGGCCAATCAGTTTAACGTCTGTTGTAGGTAAGCTACTGGAATCAATAACTAGGGATCGTATAGTCGAACACTTAGAATTGCATAACTTAGTTAGAAATACGCAGCACGGTTTTAGGCGAAACAAATCTTGCTTAACTAATCTTTTAGAATTTTTTCAAAGCGTGGTTGACGTTTACGATAGTCATCGGGCGGTTGATATAGTGTATTTAGATTTTCAAAAAGCGTTTGACACCGTACGGCACAAAAGACTCATTGAAAAAACTAAGGCTCATGGAATTAGGGGGTGTAGCAATAAATTGGATAGAAGAGTGGTTGCGAGGTAGGAAACAGAGGGTGGTCGTTGATGGAGCGGAGTCGTGTCGGGCTAATGTAGCGAGTGGCGTTCCTCAGGGTTCTGTATTGGGCCCCTTACTTTTTCTTATATACATTAACGATTTAGATGTCGGCCTAGTCAATACAGTTTCAAAGTTTGCGGATGACACGAAGCTGGGTGGTAGGGCGATTAATGACGAAGATAGAGGTAAAATCCAGGAAGATCTGAATAAAATCGTTGATTGGTCAGTCACATGGCAAATGAGATTTAACGTCGATAAGTGCAAAATTTTAAATATAGGTTCGCGTAACTGTAATTTTTCGTATAGTATGTCAGGGAAGGAGTTAACAAGCGTAGAGCAGGAAAAAGATTTAGGAGTTATAGTCACTGGTGATTTAAAAGTAGCGAAACAAAGTACAGCAGCGGTCAATAAAGCGAACAAAGTGTTAGGTTTTATAGCTCGGAATTTTGAGTACAAATCGCCGATATTATAAGTTCCTCTTTATAAATCATTAGTTAGACCCCATTTGGAGTACGCGATCCAATTTTGGAATCCGCATATGCGAAAAGATATAGACAAACTTGAAAGAGTTCAAAGACGAGCAACTAAGATGATTCCGTCGCTTAGGTCAAAGTCGTACGAGGATAGGCTTAAGGAGTTAAAATTGACTACACTCGAGACTAGGAGGCTAAGGGGTGATCTAATCCAGGTTTTCAAAATTATGAATGGGTTCGATAACGTAGATAGAGATAGCTTTTTCGAAATATCTCAATATAATAGGACTAGAAATAACGGGTGTAAGTTGACAAGTAGAAGGTTCGAGACAGCAGTTGCCAAAAACTTTTTTACGCATAGAATAGTAAATAGGTGGAATAGTTTGCCGGTAGAAGTAATTAGTATCACGTCTATAAACATATTTAAAAATCGATTAGACGCATATGTTGATAGATTGGGTATAGTTTAAGGTAGTAAAATGAAGGCTTTGTGGTTCGGAACCCACGTAAAATTGTAGGTCCCAGGAGCGGCTCGCAGGTAGGCACTGTGGAACTGCAGCACCCCCATGATCTTATGATCTTTATATTTAAATATTTAAAATAGCCTCTCTGATTGTTTTTTTTCAATGAACTTTGAGTTTTTAAATCAGATTATATCCTTTTTTCCTTAAACTATTTCAATGCCGAACGAATAAATCACGAAAGTAGCTTCAGCCTTCCCGTGGAACTGCGTACTTAACAGTTCCAGATTTTGTTCGAAACGCTTGAAACCTCGGTGGAGGACGTACGAAGAGCAAGTCAGAATCGCGGGTTTAAGAGGATCCAAAGCACTGTGGACAGAGCAGTGCCGATTTGTTTGTTTGACGTGGTAGTTGTGTTGCTGTATCGTTTGCTAATTCGAAATTTAATTTCCGAATTGCATTTATCAATGATTCGTTATCATTTATTTTTTGTCGTGAGATTGAAGTTAATTATATAATAATTGGATCATTTACAATATATAGCTTTCATTTCTTAGAATATTTTTTCGCTCAGAATAAAAACAGAAGAATGGAATTTGTTTATAAATAAAATTTTTGGCAAATTCGAAATTACCCGTTAAGCGTAAGTACCCTATAATTGATTTTATGATACTGTTTTACTTATTTTTATGACTGAGTAGTGAGTAGTTATCTATTTATCTATTCGACTTTCTCTCTCTCATATATATATATATAATCGACACAATTGTTCGCAATTTCTGAGGCAGCACTCCCACAACTGAAAGTCACGAGCCGCCACTGGTAGGTCCCCTCCGCTACCACGGAGGACATGCACAATACACAATTACGAACACAGTTAGGTAGACCAGCCATGAATGGATCCTAGGGTCTTTGTTGGTCTGAAACATTATAACATTATTACATTATAACATTATAACGGGTGTGCCATAAAAAAGGGTACATTTTAAAAAGGCTATGAAATCAACATTTGTCATTTAATTTTAATAAAACTTATCCACAATAAAACATATGTATTTATCTATATGCAAACAAGTTTTCAGACTAAAATATCAAATAATTCAAATTCTATCAATATTTAACGAAAGAGTATGAGTTTTCTACTTAGCATGCAAAAATTATTAAACCTTTTAAAAATAATTTTTAACGTAAAATTTACCTGAAATTATTAAAAAAATTGTTCGAAATGCTTTCCTTCCATTTCAATAGCTTTTTTTATCCTTGGCCGGAATATGGGAGAACTTAGCAGAGCGAGTCTACAGGACTAGAATAAAAGATGTCGCTCATTTACGCGAGATCATCATTCAGAAATGGGAAGAGCTTCCACAGGAACAAGTAAATCGAGCCATAGATGAATTCCAGCGCTCCTGTGTGTGTGTGTGTGTGTATATATATATATATATATATATATATATATATATATATATATATATACCTTTCAAATGTTCCGTGCGATGATTCCTCATTTCACGAAAGTCAAGTAGAAAAATCATACTCTTTCGTTAAATGTTGATAGAATTTGAATTATTTGGTATTTTAGCCTGAAAACTTGTTTGCATATAGATAAATACGTTTTATTGTGGAGAAGTTTTATTAAAATTAAATGACAAATGTTGATTTTATAGCCTTTTTAAAATGTACCCTTTTTTATGGCACACCCGTTATATATATACAGGGTGTCCCATAAGTCCGGCATCATAGGAGAAATTCATATTTTTCTATTTCTACAAACCATAATTCATATTTTTTCTTATGCTCGAGATGCCAATTTCCCGTCCACCATTCTGTTCAGTGACGAGGCTGTTTTTTTATGGAAATTGTGAGGTAAATCGACAGAACACCCGCTACTGGTCTCAAAATAACCCTCACTGGTATACCTCTTCAAAGGAACAAGGTGCATCTCGGGTGATGGTATGGTGTGGCATTTGGAAGGATCGCATCATAGGCCCCCTCTTTTTCGATGAACATGTCACTGGAGGCACCTACCTACGTATGCTCAAGGAAGAAGCATTTCCCAGTGTCTTGAACGAAGAAGGAAATTTCCCAACATGGTTCCAGCAAGACGGCGCTCCTGCACATTACAGCACCCAAGTAAGAGAATACCTGTACCAACAATTCCCTGGTCATTGGATAGGACGTCGAGGGCCTGTGGAATGGCCAGCTAGAAGCCCGGATCTCACGCCACTAGATTTTTATCTCTGGGGTCACTTGAAAGCGCTGGTATACGCAGAGAAAATTAGGAGTGTTGAACATTTGCGGCAGCGCATTATTGGGGCATGTAACACCATTACTTCTGACATCATTCACTGTGTGCTTGCTGACTAGGTATCACGTCTGAATTTGTGTATTGAAAACAATGGTGGACATATTGAACACGTTCTGTAAATAAAAGCTTTTGTTTTGCCTTTTTTCATTATTTTTCCTATGATGCCGGACTTATGGGACACCCTGTGTGTGTGTATATATTATATAATATATATATATATATATATATGATACCAGTGGTGGGCACCGTTAACCAAAAAGTTAACTTCGTTAACCGCTAATCCGTTAACCAAAAAGTTAACTTCGTTAACCGTTAATCCGTTAATTCGTTAAACATGTAACGGAAGTTACCGATAAACCGTTAACGTTAACTTTTTTATAAAAAAAATGAAAACACAATATATATATAATTTAATTTTCCCTCTTCTCGTTCTCCATTTTGTCCATGAGATGCATGTTGCCCTTCATGAAAATTAGCATATCAAAGTTTTCATCAGACAGGGATGATCTCTTGGCCCTCAGGATGTCCTTGCCCATAGAGAACAAACGCTCCACTGCAGCACTGGAGGGGATGGCTGTGTTGAACTTGATGAACAAGTCCACCAACACTTGCTCACCCAAGAAGGCAGCATCTGTCAGCAAGTCCTTGGAGTTGGTCTCCAGCCAGGTCTTGACCAAGTTCTGGCCTTGCCCTTGAGTGACCTGTGGCTTCTGCTGCTCTCTTTTGTCTGGATGACAGCACTGAAGAAGTCATCCTCCTCCTCCTCCTCGTTGTTGCTGCCTCCACTGTTGCTGCCCACTTCGTTGGACTGCTGCTTCATGGCCTCCTCGACTGTACCCTCCATGCTTTTCCTCACCCTGGCGACCTTGGTGTTGTCATACTTGTCCAACCAGATGAGGCGAAACCTGGGATGGAAGGCAGCAGCCAGCTGGCATTCGTCATCCTCCAGGAGGGGCCCAAACCTTTTGTCGATGCCTGCTAAAAGTGCGTCGACCAAGGCGCTGCAGTAGACGAGGCCCTTGGACTTCAAGTCCTTGACAACGATTATTTTTAAATATTCACTAGCACAAACATGTTGCGCAAGAGACAGACTGCAAATGAAACGAATGTAGTTATTTGTTGTAATTGTTACATATATATTATTGAGAGTGCCTTAAAATGCTCGTGATATTTCTTGAAAGAAGTTGAAACATTCAATTCAAATGGCAAATCTTTCCGCCTGATTTTACAGTCGACCATGTTTTGCTCAAACCAATGCCATAAATAACTACCATATTTGGTAAGACACAAATTGTGGCGACGGAAACAAATATATCGCCTGATTTTGCACTGCGGAAATGGAAATTCGTTCATCACTATTAACAGTGGCGGATTAATTGCGCACCTGCTCAGCACTGAAAATAATAAAAACTTTTAAACGTTTATTTATGAATTTTTTGGGTTAACGGACTTGAGTTAACGGAAGTTAAATGTAACGGAAGTTAATTAGTCCGATAATGATTTTCAAAGTTAACTTAAAAGTTAAATCGTTAACGAAAAAGTTAACTTCGTTAATTAACGATTAACGGATTAACGGTTTGTGCCCAGCTTTGTATAATGATACACACAGACCATGCATGGAACAAGGAACTCTTCTGGGATAATTAAATCCACTATAGTCCGAATAAGTAATGGTAAATGACAAATACCATAGTTTTTTTTCATGATGCAAGCCCGACGTGGGCAACGGGTCTCTCGCAAAGAGGTCCCATAAATATAGCTTCCCTCACCAGCTATCTGCAAAGCAGACAGGATCCAGCTTTGGGACATGGATCTAGGGTTTAACCCTAGATCCATGTCCCAAAGCTGGATCCTGTCTGCTTTGCAGATAGCTGGTGAGGGAAGCTATATTTATGGGACCTCTTTGAGAGAGACCCGTTGCCCACGTCGGGCTTGCATCCTGAAAAAGAAAAACTATGGTATTTGTCATTTACCATTACTTATTCGGACTATAGTGGATTTAATTATCCCAGAAGAGTTCCTTGTTCCATGCATGGTCTGTGTGTATCATAAAAAACTCAGGGAACCATTCTGAGTTCATTCCCATATATATAATATATATATATGTGTGTGTGTATATATATATATATATATATATGAATAGAAACGACATAAGTGTTAAGGAACGTTTCCGCACACGAGGAGGAGAGATAACGAATAATGAAAAATGAGGCGAACCGCCCGGGAATCGAACCCAGGGCCTTCCAATTGCCGGTTGGATGCTCTACCATTATGCTACGGACCTCACTCAATCACAAATCGAAATTCTCCCACATAGGGCAGAAACCAATGCCCTGAGAGGGCACCCTCGCAAATCGTGAATATGCGCATATAACTGCAATGACCGCGCAGTATATAAATGAATAGAAACGACATAAGTGTTAAGGAACGTTTCCGCACACGAGGAGGAGAGATAACGAATAATGAAAAATGAGGCGAACCGCCCGGGAATCGAACCCAGGGCCTTCCAATTGCCGGTTGGATGCTCTACCATTATGCTACGGACCTCACTCAATCACAAATCGAAATTCTCCCACATAGGGCAGAAACCAATGCCCTGAGAGGGCACCCTCGCAAATCGTGAATATGCGCATATAACTGCAATGACCGCGCAGTATATAAATGAATAGAAACGACATAAGTGTTAAGGAACGTTTCCGCACACGAGGAGGAGAGATAACGAATAATGAAAAATGAGGCGAACCGCCCGGGAATCGAACCCAGGGCCTTCCAATTGCCGGTTGGATGCTCTACCATTGAGTGAGGTCCGTAGCATAATGGTAGAGCATCCAACCGGCAATTGGAAGGCCCTGGGTTCGATTCCCGGGCGGTTCGCCTCATTTTTCATTATTCGTTATCTCTCCTCCTCGTGTGCGGAAACGTTCCTTAACACTTATGTCGTTTCTATTCATTTATATACTGCGCGGTCATTGCAGTTATATGCGCATATTCACGATTTGCGAGGGTGCCCTCTCAGGGCATTGGTTTCTGCCCTATGTGGGAGAATTTCGATTTGTGATTGAGTGAGGTCCGTAGCATAATGGTAGAGCATCCAACCGGCAATTGGAAGGCCCTGGGTTCGATTCCCGGGCGGTTCGCCTCATTTTTCATTATTCGTTATCTCTCCTCCTCGTGTGCGGAAACGTTCCTTAACACTTATGTCGTTTCTATTCATTTATACTGCGCGGTCATTGCAGTTATATATGCATATATATATATATATATATATATAGGGTGGCGCAAAAGTCGCGCATCATAGAAATTTTTAGTTGCTAAAATATATATATATATTTTTTTTTTTTCAGGTAGGGGATGGCTGCGAAATTAACAATAGACGAAAGAGTGAGCTTGGGTTTAATGTATGGAATACCAGGTACTGTACAACAAATCGATGAATCTGTACAAATTTTAAATTCTGTACCGATTCATCGATTTGTTGTACCTGGTATTTCATACATTAAAACCAAGCTCACCTTCTCGTCTATTAATTTCGCAGCTATTCCCAACCTAAAAGAAAAAATAATATAGTCAACACTGAAAATTCCTATGATGCGCGACTTTTGCGCCACCCTATATATATATATATATATATATATTATATATATATTATATATATGTGTGTGTGTGTGTGTGTGTGTGTGTGTGTGTGTGTATATATATATATATATATATATATATATACCTTTCAAATGTTCCGTGCGATGATTCCTCATTTCACGAAGGTCAAGCTTGTCGCCCCTCCTCTTGAGTTGGCCTGGTGAAGTAGTGAGTTGGTTTCTTGTACTCTCCATCTCACACAGCCAGGTACGCCCGGCTCATTGGGGATTGTTCTGAGCCAGGCGTCTAATCTTTTTTTGAAGTTGTCCACCGCAACACCACTCGTGTTCCTTAGGTCTTTGGGCAGCTGATTAAACAGTCTTGGTCCTCTCACAACAAAACTATTTTCTTTCAGGATTAAGGATGTTCCCTGTCTAGCCTTTAATTTGGGAACACGACACAGTCTTCCTTTTCTACTTTCCACTGTTGTTTGGGGAGTTATAAGGTTCAGACTAAGATTAGGGACTAGTTTCTCTATTATTTTCCAAGTGTAAATAATGGTGTATCTCACTCTTCTCCTTTCCAGTGAATATAGGTTTAATTCGCGTAACCTTTCCCAGTAATTTAGTTCTTTGTACCCATTGATCTTGGCTGTGAAGCTTCTCTGAATCCCTTCTAGCTGTCTAATGTCTTCTTTTTTATATGGGCATGTTAGGACCGAGCAGTATTCCAATTTGGGTATGATCAGTGCAGGGGCGTACCCAGAAATTTGCGAAGGGGGGGGTCGAACTTGGAACTAATCGTAGAAGTATAACTGAAATAGAGATAAATAATTTTTATGTACGTTCAGATGAGCTTATCGTTCAGTTAGAGATGATTAACTAGCTACTGCTAAGACACATTATGAATAAAAATATAAAAATTATATTATAAAAAATATAAAAATTATTATAAAAATCTGATTAGTAACATAATATTCAATGCAAACCGCAATTAGGATGCTCAGATTTCTATTAACATAAGAATAAAAAAGTGCTAATTTCGAGAGTAAGCATTTCCTTGGACTGTTACCTTTATAAAAGAAAATTATTCTCAGGGCCGGATGAAGAGTTTTCGGGATCCTAAGCCATTTTAGATTTTTAGTAGTAGGGGAGGCAAGAGCTGGCGCAGCGCCGAAATTTTTTCACTTTCATTCTCATCCTGTTGTAACCTAGCAATTTTACTGGGATTAACAGTAATTTGATCATCATGCTCTGTAGAACTACTGTCAGTTTGGACATTTTTTCTTTTGAAAAATTTATAAAAGTCCATTATCTTTAGTCCTGTGACCCCTGCAAATAGTACTCTACAAAGTTACAAATAGAAATAGGAATTATTACTAACCATAACATTAAAGTCCATTATAATGGAATAAAAAATCCAAACAAAATCCACACAAAATTTTGTGTGTGCAATACAACGTGAAAAATTGTAAATTGAATGAAAACTTTGAAACTAAATTTTAAAATGTGTAAAAAACTGAATACCAAATTTTAAAAATAACATAGGCCTACTTAATATTTCATTTCATTTATTAGTTACATGTTTGAGACCAAGCGGCCTTCACACATGATCACACACACACATTCATGCACACAAAGTTTTAATCAAGACTTAAAATTATCAAAATTTAGAACGTTCACAAACTAAATATTTAAATGAATGTAAACAAAAATCGATAAACTGCGGTCGCCAGGTGCTATGAAAAATGATGCAATACTCATGAAACACATCATCGCTAGAAAGCTAGCTAACATTTTTCGATTGGCGCATGAAATTAAAAATGTAAAATATTTAATTGAATATGTAAATTAAATACGTAAAAATAATCAAAACAATAATTTATTAGCTCAAGGGGGGGGGGCAATCGCCCCTGTCGCCCTCCTCTTCGGTACGCCTCTGGATCATCAGTGTTTTCAGTTGAGGAATCATTATATTCCTATCCCTTCGTTCTGAGGTTCCCAATATCTGCCCAGTTATTCTCTTTGCTCTGTTTACTGCTATCTTATTTTGTGTTTAAAATTTCGCATCATCAGTCATTACAACTTCTAAATCTTTTGCTTTAAAATTTCCCTGAATTTCCTGTGCATTTGGGGTATAATATTTCATGAGTTTTAGGTCCTCCCTTTTTCCGTACCGTAACAATTGATATTTTTCAGTGTTAAACTTCATATTGTTGTCTTCCGTCCACTTGTAGATTCTGTTCATGTCTGTTTGTAGAGATCCTATATCTTCTGCGTTTCTTATTTTTCTACTGATCTTTGTGTCATCGGCAAAGAATGTTACTGTGCTGTCTCTGGTCCCCATCTATGTCAGTTAGCATGATTATGAAGAGTACTGAAGCTAATACTGTTCCTTGTGGTACTGAGCTGAGGACTTCTGATTCTGATGAAGATATTCCTCAAGAAAAATTATATATCTAAATTATATATACTCAGGGGTGCAGTGCCAATTTTATAGGTGCCGGAGCTCTGGTGGGCCTGACAAAAGCCTGCCACTTCCTATCCTGTTTCTATATATGCCACACGATGACTAAGTATTTCGTGTTTGCACTCACTAATTATCATAAAATAAATATAATTATCAAGCAAATAAAGAAAAAAGAGCAATCATGTATTTTATCAATTTAAGAAGTTAAAACTACTTAGTGCTTACCAAATACCACCAGTGGGAAGTTTCACAATAATTTCCACAAAGGGTCAGGCGTGATATGTTTTCGGGGGTCTGAAGCAACTCTTGTCCTGGTGTCATCTGCCGATCTGTGGTACCGCAGCCATGATATGGCATATGGCTCAGGATTCCACTGAACTAGAGGAGGTCCATGTAGTTTAACAAACATAAGCGCTGATACATGATTTATGAGAATTCTTGAGCGTGTTGTTGTTATTATCAAGTTCATGTGACTGAATCCCCTCTCACACTCAGCAGTACTAATAGGAATAACTTGTGAACAGCTCAGTAATGGGTGTAAATCTTGTGGGATGCGGCGCCCATGATCTTCCACATAGTCTCTAAAGGCATTTAGTACAGAGTAAGAAGAAAGCTTAAACCTCTTACAGAGAGATGAGATTTCAGCTTCTCCGTAATTAGGTGGTATTTCATCAGGCCAGTAGTCTTTTTCAAGGACATACATTTCATTTAGCAGTGATTTATACATACTTTGAGGTTCAGAAGTTTGAGAACCTTTCATGGATGTTGTCGTGAACATACGGTGCTGCAAATTGTTCACAAGACTAGTAAGAAACTGTTGATAACACTAGGCAACAAATTTCAACTTTTTTTTTGTTACAGACACGTGAACTACTGATTCCTACTAAAGCGGTGATGCTGATTTCAGATCTGATATCAAACTTTCTCTATCACGTCCAGATTTTGTGTAACCGAAAACCCCTATTTTTCATTTTTTTTTTCTCACCCGCTTCTATTACGAAAGCCGTCTAAGCTACTTTTCCGTGCCACGTTTTATGTTAAGCATACTTAAATAATTAGTGAACAGGGATGTCTTTCCTCCTTTATTCTGGCTTAAGACAGACAGCGGAATTCCGCTGGCGGAGTTACCACCCCTGCGCCCAACCATCCACCCAAAGCGCGTTAGTATTTTGTTGTTACTACTGAAAGGCAAATTCCTGTTCTTAAGTAAAACTTTGGTGTGTCCTCTTCCTTTGTCGCTTGTAGGATGACGAGCTCTCCTTCTGCAGGAACCAACAATAATCTCCCATCATATTTGGGTTGAAATTACCTTGGTATCTGTTTTCCATAACTGAGATCTGTTGGTGGAAGCGTTCACCATGCTCGTCACTTACAGCCCCAAGGTTGGCCGGGAAGAAGTCAAGATGAGAATGTAAAAAATGAATTTTCAAAGACATTCTGCATCCCATTATTTCATAAGATTTAAGCATGTTTTCTACGAGTTTACGGTGGTTTTCAGCTTTGTGGTTTCCAAGAAAATTTTTGACAACTTCAACGAAAGATGTCCATGCTCCTAGTTCATTCTCATTTAGGTTAGATGGAAACGATGAGTCGTGGATGACACTGCGGATCTGTGGTCCAGTGAAAACTCCAGCTTCTAGCTTAGCATCTGTCAATATTCCTTTGAATTTATCCTTTAAATATTGGAAACCACTACCTTGATGATCCATACCCTTCACGAAATTTTTCATAAGGCCAAGTTTAATGTGAAGTGGTGGAAGATGTACTTTCTGAGGGTCAATAAGTGCTGGGTGTTTCACATTGTATTTACCAACAACATGTTCAGTTCTAGATGGCCAATCATGTTTTTTGTAGTGGTTCTTGTCATCTCTGCTGTTCCATAGACACAAAAAGCACATATGCTTTGTGTAGCCCAACTGTAACCCAAGAAGTAATGATACAACTTTAAGGTCGCCACAAATATTCCATGTGTGGTCCTTATATTTGATGAGTCTTAGCAGCAGTTTCATCGATTCATAAGTCTCATTAAGGCCAGTGGCATGTGCTACAGGTATTGAAGGTTTTTCATTGCCATTGTGCAGTAATACAGCTTTAAGGCTAGCTTTACTAGTCAATGAACAGTCTCCATTCTTTTGGATCATAGCGACAGCCAATCCCTTGCATCAGACCACTGATATCGTGGCAGAAACAAACGTTTTCTTCCTGTAAGTAAAATGTTGAAAACTGCAAATGGCGATGGCGGAAATGGGAAACTTTGGTGTTTGGTTGGAGAAGATTAAATTCTTGAAGTCTTGAACCAAGCAACTCTGCCTTTTCTTTTGGTAATTCCAAATCGCGCACTAAGTCATTTAACTCCGCTTGACTTAACAAATGTGGGGAAATATTTGCATCTGGAACATATATGCCATCTTTCCCTGTTTCTATATCACTAGCAGAATCTTCAGATGAACTGCTGTCTGTTATCGTTGCTGGTGGAACTGGTGGTGGATTTGTTTCATCATGTGGTACTGGTTTCATTGCTGATTCGCAGTTTGGGTACGTGATCTTTGATTTGTTTTTCTTTGTGAAACCAGCAATCTTTGTCAAACAAAAATAACAATCATTGAAATGATTTTTCGGCTCACGCCAAACCATGGGGACTGAGAATGGCATAGCTTTTCTTTTACCATTCATCCAAGCTATTAACATTGCATTGCACTGTGCACAGCAAATATGTGGTGCACAGTCCCTCTGTTGGTAGGGCGGGTCATACTATGCATTTTTTTTAAATCAATGGAGAGGGGTGTTCAAATGACATATTTTGGTGTATAGAACACAATTCTGAAGAAAATATTTAATTCTGATAACCCTAACCTACATCATTTTGCAGTTGATTACACTGGCCAACAAAATGAAACTTTTTTTTCTCATCACAAACATGATCACACTTTTCTTAATGCATATTTCGCGCTGATTCCGAATCTGGTTTTATTTTTTTTCTAGCACGTATAGTTATATAGAAACACTGGTTTTGATATTTTTAAGTTTTTGATATTGCTATAAGAATATTTATGGATGTATAGATCACACTTAGGAATGCTAAACAACAAATACATCATATACCTTATTCAATGTACTTATAAATAAAGAATATATACATTATTTTATTAAAAGCGCTGTGAGTGTGATTTCCTTTTGTAAATTTGGCCTGGATTGTCACGATACAGCATCCAACAATGGTCCGCCATCATGCTTTCATTCCAATATCCTTCTCCATCATCTGAATATCTTGATGGAAGCGCTCTCCTTGCTCGTCACTCACTGCACCAAGGTTTTCAGGAAAGAAATCTAAGTGGGAATGCAGGAAGTGAATTTTTAACGACATTCGACACTCCATTTCTTTGAAGGCATCAAGGAGGTTCTTGACTCCATCCTTATACGCAGGTGACTTGTTGCTTCCAAGAAAGTTTTCACATATCCATTTGAACGCCAGCCAAGCCTTCAATTCCAGCGGACTTAGGACTTTTTCAAATTCAGTGTCATTCAAAACCTCCCTTATTTGTGGCCCAACAAAAATTCCTTCCTTCAATTTTGCTGCAGTAACCTTCGGAAATTTCCTTGAAAGGTATTGGAACCCTTCAGGATTGACTTTACCCATTGCTTTAACAAAATTCTTCATTAAACCAAGTTTAATGTGAAGAGGTGGCAGATACATCTTTTGGGGATCCACTAAAGGGACAGACTGGACATTGCTTATCCCTGGGACATATGTATACCTAAGTGGCCAGTCACTTTTGGTGTAATGTTCTATAGTGGCGCGACTGTCCCACAGGCAAAGGAAACAACAAAATTTTGTGAATCCTGACTGCATACCCATAAGCATTCTTATAACTTTTAGATCTCCACAAACATTCCATTGATGACTGTCGTATTTGATTGCCTTAAGTAGTATATCCATATTGTCATATGTCTCTTTTAGATGAACGGAATGGCAATGGGGATGGATGGCATTATATTACCATTATGCAAAAGAACTGCTTTCAGGCTTCTCTGCGACGAATCAATAAAGAGGCGCCACTCAGATGCCACATACGTCTGAGATATGGCTGTAAATAGTCCATTGATGCCATGGCAATAACAGAGAGGACCGTCTACTGAAAAGAATGCTGTTAATTCAAAATTCCGCTTTCGGTAGTAACTAATACGAACATTGTTCTCAAGTAAATTGTTCTCCTTTAGTCTTGAGGCGAGAAGCTCTGATTTCTCTTTAGACAGCGATAAGTCTCTAACAAGATCATTCAACTGTCCTTGGGTTAACTTTTTAGGCTCTAAATGTCTACCTTCAAAAGTGTACTCTGGTTCTGTAGATGGTCCGGAAACGCCAGTTGCACCTTCATCACTTTCCATGTCATCTATGATAGAATCTAGCCTATCACTTGGGGGAATTGGAATGGGCAATGTTTCATCATGTTTTACTGGTCTACGTGCTGAATCCAAGTTTGGATATACAATCTGGTGTTTGTTCTTGGCAGAAAACCCCATTAAGTTCACACTACAAAAATAACAGTCTTCATGATGATCTCTCGGCTCCCTCCATATCATGGGTATGGCAAATGGCATTGAAGCTTTCTTTTTGTTAAGCCAATCACGTAATCCATTTGAACAGCCAGAACAGATTTGATGTGGCGCCCATGGTTTATCTTGGTCACCTAGATGGCAACCAAAGTATAGCTTGTATATTTTCTTAATGTCGGTTGTAATACTTCGTCGCTGTGTTTTAGTTGTCAACTGGCCGCATACGAAACAGAACTTGTCGGGTCATTCTTACATTGTCGAGGCATGTTGACTGACCTGAGCAAACTATAAATTCAAAAAAAATGTACACCAACTTGACACAACAAGTTCTTGGACTGGACTGATCTTTTGACACACAAAGCACGGCGTTGTTGCCTGAATCACAATGCTGCTAGACGTAAAAGCTCACACCTGAAATACATAAGATGTATAATTAAGATAATTGAAATAAATAAGATGAATAAACTAAAAAAACACAATAAAATAAACACAATCAAATGTTGAAATATTAGTATTTTGCCTATTTAAAATGGTTAAATCTGTGTAGTTATATATATGCCTTCATCTTGAAAACTATACGTGCTAGAAAGTATCTGAATGCAGTTTTGGAATCAGCGTGAAAAATGCTATCCAGCCACCACAAATTTTACTCTGATGAAAAATCTTTGTTGACCAGTGTTATTATTAAATTGTTGATTATTTTACTATTGTAGTTACTCCAGAATACGTCTTCTCTTTTTTTCTATCATGGCTGCTCACATTATCTCTCATAGAGCATTGTTCTAACTAATTCATATAAACACATATAATGTAATTCATATAATAATAATAATATTTAAATACTCAAATAAAAAGGTGTGCCATTCCACTTAATTGTAATTATCATACAGTTTGGTATATGAAATATTTTGACGGTTTTCTGGCGCGCATAAGGCCATTTTCTGAGCCACCTTTCTCAGAGGCTAGAATGTAACGTTTCAGAACATTCTAAAATGTTTTGTGAAATATTTGAAGTGACTCATGATTTATGAAGCTATTTTACCACCTCGGCTTGCAGTGAGGGGATAGATTTAGTGATTATCTACTGATACTTTTTTTATTACTGTTCACATGTGAGTATTATTCTGTTATATTTTAGAAAAAGCTATTTCTACGCATATTATAGTGATACATTGAGCAAAATTTAATTAACAACTTTGATTTGAGCTAAAATTAGGTGGTTCACTTTTAGTACAACTGAGCAGTATGAGGCCTATTTCAATGTTCTAAAGAATATTTTTAGGATGTGTTTCTTTAGTTTTTTTAGAGTACATGAACAAATTATTTGCATTACAGACAACAGATAAATTAGCATTTTATAACATTTTGAAACCAAAAAAGCATAATGTGTTTAGCATTTGCAGATAAATTTGTTCTTGCCCATTTCAGCTCTTGCTAAGGTCCTGTTTGCCTGGCTGAAAGAGAGGGGTTATGATAAGACCTTGTTGGCCATTGGAGGAGACTCAACAAATGTCAACACTGGTGTGAAAGCTGGAGTAATGCGGAAGCTGGAGCTGCACCTGAGGAGAAAGCTGGTCTGGTTGGTGTGCAACCTGCACACTGTTGAACTTCCCCTGCGCCCAGTGGCGGTTCCTCATATGGGCAATATGGGCAGCCGCACAGGGCGGCATTTGTGGAGGGGCGGCATGAGCGCCTGCAAAAAAATAAAAATAAAAATAAGAATAAATAAATAAAGAAATAAATAAAAATAAAAAATAAAATAAAATAAATAATAAAAGATCAATAAATATATTTTTATTAATAAAAAACCATCTATTGCATTTTCCATAAACCTTCCCATAAAAGACCTAAACAATGCAAAATGCTTCCAGATTAATATTATTGGGAATAAAGGCCCATACTTTAACATATGTAATGTTATTTTTCTGGGTTTGGTTAAATAGTGAAATGTATATTATTTATTACAGAACGAATCTTCACACTAAGCCACTAAGGTCTGTCAAATAACCGCAAATGGATAAGAAGAGGTCAAAGCTATCAGGTGCTCAGTTTAGAAAAAAGAGGAAAGAAGAAGAGGAGAAACGAGCAAAAGATAAAGGTATAGAGCTATGTCATCTACTCTTCACTGCTATATTGCACTGCTATTTTGTGATATAGCTTTCTGAGTCATTTGAAGTGTACTATTATGTATATAATTAGCCATTAACCAAGGAGGTTGTATTATTCATTTGTTTCCTATTCTAAAAGTTTAATAAATTGTGCTTAATAACATGTTAAATTAATTGTACTAGCCTATTCATGCATTGGTCTGTTATGTTCTATTTTACTATTTGCAGGGGCACTTTTGAAATATTTTGGAACACCCTCTGCCACTAGCCAGGATGAGAAGCCGTCTACTTCTGCCATTATTGAGGCTGAGGAGCCATCTACCTCCTCAGCCTCACATATGTCTCCACAAATGCAGTCTGATCCTGAGGATGAAGACCCATTTGCTTCTACTTCTCCCCGGCAGGACTCTTCAGGTGAGTTTGTGTGCACATATGTCTGTGAGTGTGTGCGTGTGTGTGTATGTGTATGTGTGTGCATCCCTGCAAAGCATTTTGCAAACAGTTATAAATTATAATGTTATTATCACTGGGTCTGGGTTACTGGGTATGTGTGGGTGTTTCACCACCATAATTCCATAACACCACCACCATAACAAAGTGCTGTGAATAATGTGTTATCTAACTTAGGTGTGTATACTAATGAGTAATGCTCTTGTTCTTTCTATTAGAAAGGCCTGGAGCAGAATCGCCTCCTGAGGATGAGTCTCTGTCCACCGACCCTGCTAACTGGCCTTCAGTTCTGACTGAGAGAATTCGGACACAACTGGTTTCCAGGGGACCAAGTCAAGTACCATCTGACTTTGTATTCCCTAGAAACGACAGTGACGGAAGAAGTTTCCACCATCAATACTTCAGGAAGTCATTGGTTAGTGGGGAAAATATAACCAGAAGTTGGTTGGTCTATTCCTTAAAAAACAACAGCCTTTTCTGTTTCTGTTGTACATTATTTTCCAAGAGGAAAATAAATTTAACAAGTTTTGGACTCTCGGACTGGAAGCATGCAAGCTCATTGCTCACATCACATGACAACAGTTCAGAACACCTAAATTCTATGAAAATCTGGAAAGAACTGGCAGTGAGGATGAGAAAGGGGGAGACCATTGACAAGCAGGAGATGGCACTTCTGGAGGCTGAGAAGTTGAGATGGAGAGCGGTGCTGACACGTCTCACTGCTATTGTGGATTCTCTGGCAGTTAGGAATTTGGCACTAAGGCAGTGGCGGTTCCTCATATGGGCAATATGGGCAGCCGCACAGGGCGGCATTTGTGGAGGGGCGGCATGAGCGCCTGCAAAAAAAATAAAAATAAAAATAAGAATAAATAAATAAAGAAATAAATAAAAATAAAAAATAAAATAAAATAAATAATAAAAGATCAATAAATATATTTTTATTAATAAAAAACCATCTATTGCATTTTCCATAAACCTTCCCATAAAAGACCTAAACAATGCAAAATGCTTCCAGATTAATATTATTGGGAATAAAGGCCCATACTTTAACATATGTAATGTTATTTTTCTGGGTTTGGTTAAATAGTGAAATGTATATTATGAAGCATCTGATGAGCCCTTGATTGATGCTTTGAAGAACTGGAGGTGACATTTTTCAATGCAGTGGTTGATGCTGCAACATCAGCCATTCAGGAAAGATTTTCCACGTTGGAAATTGTGGGAGAGAAGTTTGGAGTGCTGACACATTTCCAAAATCTCACATTTGAGGAGCTGACAGAACAATGTGTGAACCTTAGTACTACACTACACTTTAAGGGACAATCTGACTTGAATGGCAGAGAGCTTGCACAGGAGCTGAAGAACTTGCCTGACTTGCCATCAAAGACCATATCCTTGCTTGAACTGCTGACATTTATCCATGAAAGGAGCTCTCTGAAATATATCCAAATTTGTGGACTGCTCTCAGAATTGGTCTTACTCTTCCAGTCACTGTTGCTGAAGCAGAGAGGAGCTTTTCAAAGCTGAAGCTCATCAAATCCTACCTGAGGTCAACTATGTCACAGGAACGCCTTACCGGTCTGGCCATCATCAGTATAAATCATACAATTGCTGAGCAGATTTCATATGATGATTTAATTCATGACTTTGCATCAAGGAAGGTAAGAAGAGTCAGGCTTTAGATGGCAGTTGTGCTGTGGTGCAATTTATTTTGTTTCTTGTTCAAAGTGTAGCATAATAATTACCCTCTCTTAAGTGTCTTATTCTATTTATGTGATAGAGCATTTGTACAATTTAGAAATTTGATTCTCTAGTTTATTTATGGCAGTTGTGCAATTTAATTTGTATTTTTCCTGTTCATAGTATCATAATTACATTCTCTTAAGTGAGTTATTCTATTTACGTGATGAAGGATTTGTAAAATTCAGAAATTTGAGTCTTTGTTTTGGTTCTGAAGTTCCAACAATTAGTCCAATAAAAGTTATTTTGTGAAAGAGTTTGTCTGTCCTTTATTTTGGGGGATTCGAATGTGTGTGTGTTGGCGAACAGGGGGGGGGGGCGCTGAAGGTGAGGTTCGCCCAGGGCGTCATGTAAGCTAGGACCGCCACTGCACTAAGGGGACATACAGAAAAATTGTTCTCACCATCAAATGGCAATTTTCTGAAAGAAGTTGAACTGATGGCACAATTTGATCCTATAATGCAAGAGCACATTAACCGTGTCCAAAAAGGGACCTCCAGTCACACCAGCTACCTCGGCCACCACATACAAAACGAACTCATTGATTTGTCGAGCAGCAAGACCATTTCAGCAATGGTGAGCGACATCAAACAATCAAAGTTTTTTTCAATAATTCTAGATTGCACTCCAGATATCAGCCACACTGAACAGTTGTCAGTTGTGATTCGGGTTGTGTCACTGGAGGGGAAGCCCCATATAAAGGAACATTTCATGGGGTTTTTGGAGGCAGAGGAGTCCACTGGTCAACATTTGGCATCTCTGATTCTGAAGAGACTGGAGGAGCTAAAAGTTCCTTTCATGGACTGTAGAGGACAATCATACGACAACGGGGCCAACATGAGGGGAAAAAACAAGGTGTTCAATCCAGGCTCCTAGAAATTAATCCCAGAGCTCTGTTTGTTCCATGTGGGTCTCATTCTCTGAATTTGCTTGTGGCCGATGCTGCTAAGGAATCTATTGATGCCACAAGTTACTTTGGCATCTTGCAGAAGCTTTACAACTTGTTTTCAGCCTCCACACAACGATGGGCCATTTTGAAAAATCATGTGAACATCACATTGAAGATGTGGTCTGATACAAGGTGGGAAAGCAAGATCAAGAGTGTGGAGCCCCTGAGATATCAGGCAGCTGCAGTGAGAGATGCACTGATCGAGGTGAGGGACCACACCAAAGACTCTGTAATAAAGGTCGAGGCTCAATCTCTGTCAGAGGAGGTTGGGTCATACCGCTTCGCAATTTGTTCAGTGGTGTGGCATGACCTGTTGTGCCAAATTCAGCATGTGAGCAAGCAGATGCAGTCTCCTAGCATGCACGTTGATGTTGCAGTAAATCTCCTAAAAAAACAGAGAGAGGTCTCCGCAATTACAGGGCAACAGGTTTTGTGGCTGCACAAATGGCAGCCACAGATATCTGTGAACAAATGAATGTGGAGGCTGTGTTAAACAAAAACGGCTGAGGTCCACAAAGCGGCACTTCTCCTATGAAGCATCTGATGAGCCCTTGATTGATGCTTTGAAGAAGCTGGAGGTGACATTTTTCAATGCAGTGGTTGATGCTGCAACATCAGCCATTCAGGAAAGATTTTCCACGTTGGAAATTGTGGGAGAGAAGTTTGGAGTGCTGACACATTTCCAAAATCTCACATTTGAGGAGCTGACAGAACAATGTGTGAACCTTAGTACTACACTACACTTTAAGGGACAATCTGACTTGGATGGCAGAGAGCTTGCACAGGAGCTGAAGAACTTGCCTGACTTGCCATCAAAGACCATATCCTTGCTTGAACTGCTGACATTTATCCATGAAAGGGAGCTCTCTGAAATATATCCAAATTTGTGGACTGCTCTCAGAATTGGTCTTACTCTTCCAGTCACTGTTGCTGAAGCAGAGAGGAGCTTTTCAAAGCTGAAGCTCATCAAATCCTACCTGAGGTCAACTATGTCACAGGAACGCCTTACCGGTCTGGCCATCATCAGTATAAATCATACAATTGCTGAGCAGATTTCATATGATGATTTAATTCATGACTTTGCATCAAGGAAGGTAAGAAGAGTCAGGCTTTAGATGGCAGTTGTGCTGTGGTGCAATTTATTTGTTTCTTGTTCAAAGTGTAGCATAATAATTACCCTCTCTTAAGTGTCTTATTCTATTTATGTGATAGAGCATTTGTACAATTTAGAAATTTGATTCTCTAGTTTATTTATGGCAGTTGTGCAATTTAATTTGTATTTTTCCTGTTCATAGTATTATAATTACATTCTCTTAAGTGAGTTATTCTATTTACGTGATGAAGGATTTGTAAAATTCAGAAATTTGAGTCTTTGTTTTGGTTCTGAAGTTCCAACAATTAGTCCAATAAAAAGTTATTTTGTGAAAGAGTTATGTCTGTCCTTTATTTTGGGGGATTCGAATGTGTGTGTGTTGGCGAACAGGGTGGGGGGCGCTGAAGGTGAGGTTCGCCCAGGGCGTCATGTAAGCTAGGACCGCCACTGCCTGCGCCATCTCATTGTTGACCTTGATGGCCCCACTCTGTCAGACAAAAAATTATCCGGGCCAATAGGAAAGCTCCTTGATTCTGCTACAGACTTTGATATCAATCCAAACTTCACCCGAATCTCTGTTGGCCCTCCACTGATCAAGCTTCCTGACAAGGTCATTCAAGATCTCTCAACTGATCAATACTATGGCTATAAAATTGTCTGTGCAGTCAGGGATGGAGTACTTCCTGCAGGGCTGGCTCTGTTAGAGATAGGACCAGTAAACCACAGCCGCTGGCTCACCACAGCGAACAGACTTCTCAGGCTCTGGGTGTCAAAACACGGACTTAAAGGAAAGAACCTGAAGATTCTGCAATTCATTGTGGAATTCATCATTGGAGTGTATTACCCATGTTGGTTCAACGTGAAGGTCAAGCACTCCTGGATCGAAGGGCCTAGGCACATCCTCTTTCAGCTGGACTGCTTCAAGTCCCAGAGAAAGGTGGTGCTGGATATTGTGATGCCAACTGTGAGAAGATCTGCTTGGTATGCCCACAGTGAAGTCATCCTCCAACACTACTCTGCTCTGAGGATCAGAAGGAGAGGATTGAAGGGGTGGAGAGAATCCTGGCCATCAGGGAGAGGGGGACCCGGACACTCAGCTGGGGGACTCCTCTGTTAGGAGCAGAAGGACACCTGACATCAATTGTGATGCTTCCAGCATCGGTGACTTGATCAGCTGGTCAGAAGGTGTGTCAGAGCCACCTCTCACCTGCTCTCTAAGCACCTCAGAGGTGAAAAACTTCATCAACACCCCCATGGAGGTGCGCAACCGGCCTTGCCACACACAAAGCATTGAGAGGGTTGTTAAAATGGTGACTGAGGCTTCTGCTAAGTACTTCTCACAGAAAAAGAGGGATGGAGGGATCAGGGCTCAGGAGACCAGCAGGAAGCTGATGTCCAAGTCTGAGTCAAAGCAGGATTTGTGCAACCTGGCAAAGTTCAAGATGTCAGGAGAATGATCTTTGTAATTATATCCAGTGATATACATGCAGTTCACCTATTAATAAATATATGTAAAGTTGATTTGGCCTTGTCAATATAATGATTTACCTTATATCTTTTAATATATTATAAAGGGGTTCAAAAGGGTAAAATTGGCAATTTAGAAATACAAAATGATGTAGGTTAGAGTTATCCTATCCAAAAAATAAGCTCATATTTGAATTCCCCATGTAAAAACACATAATTTAGACACCCCTGATGGTAGGATTTCCTTCAGATTCATGTTGTCACCTGAGTACGACCCGCCCTACTCTGTTGGTCTCCTAACTTAGTCAAAATAACACTTGTAGGCAAGTTTAATCTTTGTTGTTATGTTTCTACGTTGTGGCTTAGGTGTATATTGTCCACAGACAAAGCAGAAGTTGTCTGGGTGATTTACACAAGCACGTCTATTTGATGCCATTTTGAATTACCATACAATATCTGAAAAACGTAGAAGTAATTATTACGATGTGCAAAATAAAAAGAAATACACACCGTAGTACAAAACAAATGCTATAAAAACACACAAGTCACCACAACCTGTCACTTGCTCATCAGCAGAGAGCTTCAACAACCGTTCTGCTTGACTGTCACGTAGCGACTGACCGTTGGGCCGTTGCCCGTTACTATGCTCTTGACTCAGTGTTGCCAACTCGGGATAAATTTTATTTATCAAAATTGTTCGAATTTGTATATAGTTTGGCAAAAAAAAATTGCTTTAACCTGAAAGCAAGTTTCATATTATTGGCATTAAGCCGATTAAAACCAAAATCTGGACGTGGTAGAAAATTTTACTAAAAGTGATTTGCATTTTACACAAAATCTAGACGTGATAGAAAAAAATCTAATTATAGATTTGAAATCAGCATACCGAAATTAGCTAGGAGCACCTATTTGGTCTTCTGTAACAAAATCTTTGTTGTCTTATGTATAATTAATGGAGACATTTTTTGTTGCTTGTTATGGTAATTCCTCCAAACTTCCTCTTGCAGAGGTGCCAGAGCGGCGCTCCGGCACGCTCCGCAGCACTGCAACCCCTGTATATACTAAATTATATACTAAGAAAATTATATATCCATTTCCCTACTTTTCCTGTTATTCCATATATTTCAGTTTATGTATTATGATCCATGGTTACACTTGTCGAACGCTTTGGCAAAGTCTGTGTATATTACATCATAGTTTTCATTACTTTCCAGTGCATCAATAATGTTGTTGTAGTATTCCATTAGTTGTGATACGCATGATCTGCCTGACCGAAATCCATGTTGGTTATCATTTAATTTTCAGAGCTTCCAAAAAGTCATAGATTTTCTGTCTAACTATTCTTTCAAATATTTTAGTGATGAGATGTAAGCGACAGTGGCCTATAGTTTTTGGCCTCAGATCGATCTCCTTTTTATATTTGGGGCTATGTTCGTGCTCTTCAGGGTGCCCAGTATTTCTCCCGTGTCTAGTGATTGTCTCCATGTCCAATATGGGGCTCAGTAATTGCATTCTTGCAGTTTTTGATCAGTGTGGCATTCCATTTATCCGTCCTGCCGCTGAGTGTGTTTTTAGTTTCCCTGTAGCTTGTGTAATATCATCTGTCATCAGTGGCGGTTCCTCATATGGGCAATATGGGCAGCCGCACAGGGCGGCATTTGTGGAGGGGCGGCATGAGCGCCTGCAAAAAAAATAAAATAAAAATAAGATAAATAAATAAAGAAATAAATAAAAATAAAAAAATAAAATAAAATAAATAATAAAAGATCAATAAATATATTTTTATTAATAAAAAAACCATCTATTGCATTTTCCATAAACCTTCCCATAAAAGACCTAAACAATGCAAAATGCTTCCAGATTAATATTATTGGAATAAAGGCCCATACTTAACATATGTAATGTTATTTTTCTGGGTTTGGTTAAATAGTGAAATGTATATTATGAAGCATCTGATGAGCCCTTGATTGATGCTTTGAAGAAGCTGGAGGTGACATTTTTCAATGCAGTGTTGATGCTGCAACATCAGCCATTCAGGAAAGATTTTCCACGTTGGAAATTGTGGGAGAGAAGTTTGGAGTGCTGACACATTTCCAAAATCTCACATTTGAGGAGCTGACAGAACAATGTGTGAACCTTAGTACTACACTACACTTTAAGGGACAATCTGACTTGAATGGCAGAGAGCTTGCACAGGAGCTGAAGAACTTGCCTGACTTGCCATCAAACCATATCCTTGCTTGAACTGCTGACATTTATCCATGAAAGGGAGCTCTCTGAAATATATCCAAATTTGTGGACTGCTCTCAGAATTGGTCTTACTCTTCCAGTCACTGTTGCTGAAGCAGAGAGGAGCTTTTCAAAGCTGAAGCTCATCAAATCCTACCTGAGGTCAACTATGTCACAGGAACGCCTTACCGGTCTGGCCATCATCAGTTAAATCATACAATTGCTGAGCAGATTTCATATGATGATTTAATTCATGACTTTGCATCAAGGAAGGTAAAAGAGTCAGGCTTTAGATGGCAGTTGTGCTGTGGTGCAATTTATTTTGTTTCTTGTTCAAAGTGTAGCATAATAATTACCCTCTCTTAAGTGTCTTATTCTATTTATGTGATAGAGCATTTGTACAATTTAGAAATTTGATTCTCTAGTTTATTTATGGCAGTTGTGCAATTTAATTTGTATTTTTCCTGTTCATAGTATCATAATTACATTCTCTTAAGTGAGTTATTCTATTTACGTGATGAAGGATTTGTAAAATTCAGAAATTTGAGTCTTTGTTTTGGTTCTGAAGTTCCAACAATTAGTCCAATAAAAAGTTTTTTGTGAAAGAGTTATGTCTGTCCTTTATTTTGGGGGGATTCGAATGTGTGTGTGTTGGCGAACAGGGGGGGGGGGCGCTGAAGGTGAGGTTCGCCCAGGGCGTCATGTAAGCTAGGACCGCCACTGCACTAAGGGGACATACAGAAAAATTGTTCTCACCATCAAATGGCAATTTTCTGAAAGAAGTTGAACTGATGGCACAATTTGATCCTATAATGCAAGAGCACATTACCGTGTCCAAAAAGGGACCTCCAGTCACACCAGCTACCTCGGCCACCATACAAACGAACTCATTGATTTGTCGAGCAGCAAGACCATTTCAGCAATGGTGAGCGACATCAAACAATCAAAGTTTTTTTCAATAATTCTAGATTGCACTCCAGATATCAGCCACACTGAACAGTTGTCAGTTGTGATTCGGGTTGTGTCACTGGAGGGGAAGCCCCATATAAAGGAACATTTCATGGGGTTTTTTGGAGGCAGAGGAGTCCACTGGTCAACATTGGCATCTCTGATTCTGAAGAGACTGGAGGAGCTAAAAGTTCCTTTCATGGACTGTAGAGGACAATCATACGACAACGGGGCCAACATGAGGGGAAAAAACAAGGGTGTTCAATCCAGGCTCCTAGAAATTAATCCCAGAGCTCTGTTTGTTCCATGTGGGTCTCATTCTCTGAATTTGCTTGTGGCCGATGCTGCTAAGGAATCTATTGATGCCACAAGTTACTTTGGCATCTTGCAGAAGCTTTACAACTTGTTTTCAGCCTCCACACAACGATGGGCCATTTGAAAAATCATGTGAACATCACATTGAAGATGTGGTCTGATACAAGGTGGGAAAGCAAGATCAAGAGTGTGGAGCCCCTGAGATATCAGGCAGCTGCAGTGAGAGATGCACTGATCGAGGTGAGGGACCACACCAAAGACTCTGTAATAAAGGTCGAGGCTCAATCTCTGTCAGAGGAGGTTGGGTCATACCGCTTCGCAATTTGTTCAGTGGTGTGGCATGACCTGTTGTGCCAAATTCAGCATGTGAGCAAGCAGATGCAGTCTCCTAGCATGCACGTTGATGTTGCAGTAAATCTCCTAAAAAAAACAGAGAGAGGTCTCCGCAATTACAGGGCAACAGGTTTTGTGGCTGCACAAATGGCAGCCACAGATATCTGTGAACAAATGAATGTGGAGGCTGTGTTAAAACAAAAACGGCTGAGGTCCACAAAGCGGCACTTCTCCTATGAAGCATCTGATGAGCCCTTGATTGATGCTTTGAAGAAGCTGGAGGTGACATTTTTCAATGCAGTGGTTGATGCTGCAACATCAGCCATTCAGGAAAGATTTTCCACGTTGGAAATTGTGGGAGGAAGTTTGGAGTGCTGACACATTTCCAAAATCTCACATTTGAGGAGCTGACAGAACAATGTGTGAACCTTAGTACTACACTACACTTTAAGGGACAATCTGACTTGGATGGCAGAGAGCTTGCACAGGAGCTGAAGAACTTGCCTGACTTGCCATCAAAGACCATATCCTTGCTTGAACTGCTGACATTTATCCATGAAAGGGAGCTCTCTGAAATATATCCAAATTTGTGGACTGCTCTCAGAATTGGTCTTACTCTTCCAGTCACTGTTGCTGAAGCAGAGAGGAGCTTTTCAAAGCTGAAGCTCATCAAATCCTACCTGAGGTCAACTATGTCACAGAACGCCTTACCGGTCTGGCCATCATCAGTATAAATCATACAATTGCTGAGCAGATTTCATATGATGATTTAATTCATGACTTTGCATCAAGGAAGGTAAGAAGAGTCAGGCTTTAGATGGCAGTTTGCTGTGGTGCAATTTATTTTGTTTCTTGTTCAAAGTGTAGCATAATAATTACCCTCTCTTAAGTGTCTTATTCTATTTATGTGATAGAGCATTTGTACAATTTAGAAATTTGATTCTCTAGTTTATTTATGGCAGTTGTGCAATTTAATTTGTATTTTTCCTGTTCATAGTATTATAATTACATTCTCTTAAGTGAGTTATTCTATTTACGTGATGAAGGATTTGTAAAATTCAGAAATTTGAGTCTTTGTTTTGGTTCTGAAGTTCCAACAATTAGTCCAATAAAAAGTTATTTTGTGAAAGAGTTATGTCTGTCCTTTATTTTGGGGGGATTCGAATGTGTGTGTGTTGGCGAACAGGGTGGGGGGCGCTGAAGGTGAGGTTCGCCCAGGGCGTCATGTAAGCTAGGACCGCCACTGCCTGCGCCATCTCATTGTTGACCTTGATGGCCCCACTCTGTCAGACAAAAAATTATCCGGGCCAATAGGAAAGCTCCTTGATTCTGCTACAGACTTTGATATCAATCCAAACTTCACCCGAATCTCTGTTGGCCCTCCACTGATCAAGCTTCCTGACAAGGTCATTCAAGATCTCTCAACTGATCAATACTATGGCTATAAAATTGTCTGTGCAGTCAGGGATGGAGTACTTCCTGCAGGGCTGGCTCTGTTAGAGATAGGACCAGTAAACCACAGCCGCTGGCTCACCACAGCGAACAGACTTCTCAGGCTCTGGGTGTCAAAACACGGACTTAAAGGAAAGAACCTGAAGATTCTGCAATTCATTGTGGAATTCATCATTGGAGTGTATTACCCATGTTGGTTCAACGTGAAGGTCAAGCACTCCTGGATCGAAGGGCCTAGGCACATCCTCTTTCAGCTGGACTGCTTCAAGTCCCAGAGAAAGGTGGTGCTGGATATTGTGATGCCAACTGTGAGAAGATCTGCTTGGTATGCCCACAGTGAAGTCATCCTCCAAACACTACTCTGCTCTGAGGATCAGAAGGAGAGGATTGAAGGGGTGGAGAGAATCCTGGCCATCAGGGGAGAGGGGGACCCGGACACTCAGCTGGGGGACTCCTCTGTTAGGAGCAGAAGGACACCTGACATCAATTGTGATGCTTCCAGCATCGGTGACTTGATCAGCTGGTCAGAAGGTGTGTCAGAGCCACCTCTCACCTGCTCTCTAAGCACCTCAGAGGTGAAAAACTTCATCAACACCCCCATGGAGGTGCGCAACCGGCCTTGCCACACACAAAGCATTGAGAGGGTTGTTAAAATGGTGACTGAGGCTTCTGCTAAGTACTTCTCACAGAAAAAGAGGGATGGAGGGATCAGGGCTCAGGAGACCAGCAGGAAGCTGATGTCCAAGTCTGAGTCAAAGCAGGATTTGTGCAACCTGGCAAAGTTCAAGATGTCAGGAGAATGATCTTTGTAATTATATCCAGTGATATACATGCAGTTCACCTATTAATAAATATATGTAAAGTTGATTTGGCCTTGTCAATATAAATGATTTACCTTATATCTTTTAATATATTATAAAGGGGTTCAAAAGGGTAAAATTGGCAATTTAGAAATACAAAATGATGTAGGTTAGAGTTATCCTATCCAAAAAATAAGCTCATATTTGAATTCCCCATGTAAAAACACATAATTTAGACACCCCTGATGGTAGGATTTCCTTCAGATTCATGTTGTCACCTGAGTACGACCCGCCCTACTCTGTTGGTCTCCTAACTTAGTCAAAATAACACTTGTAGGCAAGTTTAATCTTTGTTGTTATGTTTCTACGTTGTGGCTTAGGTGTATATTGTCCACAGACAAAGCAGAAGTTGTCTGGGTGATTTACACAAGCACGTCTATTTGATGCCATTTTGAATTACCATACAATATCTGAAAAAACGTAGAAAGTAATTATTACGATGTGCAAAATAAAAAGAAATACACACCGTAGTACAAAACAAATGCTATAAAAACACACAAGTCACCACAACCTGTCACTTGCTCATCAGCAGAGAGCTTCAACAACCGTTCTGCTTGACTGTCACGTAGCGACTGACCGTTGGGCCGTTGCCCGTTACTATGCTCTTGACTCAGTGTTGCCAACTCGGGATAAATTTTATTTATCAAAATTGTTCGAATTTGTATATAGTTGGCAAAAAAAAATTGCTTTAACCTTGAAAAGCAAGTTTCATATTATTGGCATTAAGCCGATTAAAACCAAAACTGGACGTGGTAGAAAATTTTACTAAAAGTGATTTGCATTTTACACAAAATCTAGACGTGATAGAAAAAATCTAATTATAGATTTGAAATCAGCATACCGAAATTAGCTAGGAGCACCTATTTGGTCTTCTGTAACAAAATCTTTGTTGTCTTATGTATAATTAATGGAGACAATTTTTTTGTTGCTTGTTATGGTAATTCCTCCAAACTTCCTCTTGCAGAGGTGCCAGAGCGGCGCTCCGGCACGCTCCGGCAGCACTGCACCCCTGTATATACTAAATTATATATACTAAGAAAATTATATATCCATTTCCCTACTTTTCCTGTTATTCCCATATATTTCAGTTTATGTATTATGATTCCATGGTTACACTTGTCGAACGCTTTGGCAAAGTCTGTGTATATTACATCATAGTTTTCATTACTTTCCAGTGCATCAATAATGTTGTTGTAGTATTCCATTAGTTGTGATACGCATGATCTGCCTGACCGAAATCCATGTTGGTTATCATTTAATTTTTCAGAGCTTCCAAAAAGTCATAGATTTTCTGTCTAACTATTCTTTCAAATATTTTAGTGAGATGAGATGTAAGCGACAGTGGCCTATAGTTTTTGGCCTCAGATCGATCTCCTCCTTTATATATTGGGGCTATGTTCGTGCTCTTCAGGGTGCCCAGTATTTCTCCCGTGTCTAGTGATTGTCTCCATGTCCAATATGGGGCTCAGTAATTGCATTCTTGCAGTTTTTGATCAGTGTGGCATTCCATTTATCCGGTCCTGCCGCTGAGTGTGTTTTTAGTTTCCCTGTAGCTTGTGTAATATCATCTGTCATCAGTGGCGGTTCCTCATATGGGCAATATGGGCAGCCGCACAGGGCGGCATTTGTGGAGGGGCGGCATGAGCGCCTGCAAAAAAAATAAAAATAAAAATAAGAATAAATAAATAAAGAAATAAATAAAAATAAAAAATAAAATAAAATAAATAATAAAAGATCAATAAATATATTTTTATTAATAAAAAACCATCTATTGCATTTTCCATAAACCTTCCCATAAAAGACCTAAACAATGCAAAATGCTTCCAGATTAATATTATTGGGAATAAAGGCCCATACTTTAACATATGTAATGTTATTTTTCTGGGTTTGGTTAAATAGTGAAATGTATATTATGAAGCATCTGATGAGCCCTTGATTGATGCTTTGAAGAAGCTGGAGGTGACATTTTTCAATGCAGTGGTTGATGCTGCAACATCAGCCATTCAGGAAAGATTTTCCACGTTGGAAATTGTGGGAGAGAAGTTTGGAGTGCTGACACATTTCCAAAATCTCACATTTGAGGAGCTGACAGAACAATGTGTGAACCTTAGTACTACACTACACTTTAAGGGACAATCTGACTTGAATGGCAGAGAGCTTGCACAGGAGCTGAAGAACTTGCCTGACTTGCCATCAAAGACCATATCCTTGCTTGAACTGCTGACATTTATCCATGAAAGGGAGCTCTCTGAAATATATCCAAATTTGTGGACTGCTCTCAGAATTGGTCTTACTCTTCCAGTCACTGTTGCTGAAGCAGAGAGGAGCTTTTCAAAGCTGAAGCTCATCAAATCCTACCTGAGGTCAACTATGTCACAGGAACGCCTTACCGGTCTGGCCATCATCAGTATAAATCATACAATTGCTGAGCAGATTTCATATGATGATTTAATTCATGACTTTGCATCAAGGAAGGTAAGAAGAGTCAGGCTTTAGATGGCAGTTGTGCTGTGGTGCAATTTATTTTGTTTCTTGTTCAAAGTGTAGCATAATAATTACCCTCTCTTAAGTGTCTTATTCTATTTATGTGATAGAGCATTTGTACAATTTAGAAATTTGATTCTCTAGTTTATTTATGGCAGTTGTGCAATTTAATTTGTATTTTTCCTGTTCATAGTATCATAATTACATTCTCTTAAGTGAGTTATTCTATTTACGTGATGAAGGATTTGTAAAATTCAGAAATTTGAGTCTTTGTTTTGGTTCTGAAGTTCCAACAATTAGTCCAATAAAAAGTTATTTTGTGAAAGAGTTATGTCTGTCCTTTATTTTGGGGGGATTCGAATGTGTGTGTGTTGGCGAACAGGGGGGGGGGGCGCTGAAGGTGAGGTTCGCCCAGGGCGTCATGTAAGCTAGGACCGCCACTGCACTAAGGGGACATACAGAAAAATTGTTCTCACCATCAAATGGCAATTTTCTGAAAGAAGTTGAACTGATGGCACAATTTGATCCTATAATGCAAGAGCACATTAACCGTGTCCAAAAAGGGACCTCCAGTCACACCAGCTACCTCGGCCACCACATACAAAACGAACTCATTGATTTGTCGAGCAGCAAGACCATTTCAGCAATGGTGAGCGACATCAAACAATCAAAGTTTTTTTCAATAATTCTAGATTGCACTCCAGATATCAGCCACACTGAACAGTTGTCAGTTGTGATTCGGGTTGTGTCACTGGAGGGGAAGCCCCATATAAAGGAACATTTCATGGGTTTTTGGAGGCAGAGGAGTCCACTGGTCAACATTTGGCATCTCTGATTCTGAAGAGACTGGAGGAGCTAAAAGTTCCTTTCATGGACTGTAGAGGACAATCATACGACAACGGGGCCAACATGAGGGGAAAAAACAAGGGTGTTCAATCCAGGCTCCTAGAAATTAATCCCAGAGCTCTGTTTGTTCCATGTGGGTCTCATTCTCTGAATTTGCTTGTGGCCGATGCTGCTAAGGAATCTATTGATGCCACAAGTTACTTTGGCATCTTGCAGAAGCTTTACAACTTGTTTTCAGCCTCCACACAACGATGGGCCATTTTGAAAAATCATGTGAACATCACATTGAAGATGTGGTCTGATACAAGGTGGGAAAGCAAGATCAAGAGTGTGGAGCCCCTGAGATATCAGGCAGCTGCAGTGAGAGATGCACTGATCGAGGTGAGGGACCACACCAAAGACTCTGTAATAAAGGTCGAGGCTCAATCTCTGTCAGAGGAGGTTGGGTCATACCGCTTCGCAATTTGTTCAGTGGTGTGGCATGACCTGTTGTGCCAAATTCAGCATGTGAGCAAGCAGATGCAGTCTCCTAGCATGCACGTTGATGTTGCAGTAAATCTCCTAAAAAAAACAGAGAGAGGTCTCCGCAATTACAGGGCAACAGGTTTTGTGGCTGCACAAATGGCAGCCACAGATATCTGTGAACAAATGAATGTGGAGGCTGTGTTAAAACAAAAACGGCTGAGGTCCACAAAGCGGCACTTCTCCTATGAAGCATCTGATGAGCCCTTGATTGATGCTTTGAAGAAGCTGGAGGTGACATTTTTCAATGCAGTGGTTGATGCTGCAACATCAGCCATTCAGGAAAGATTTTCCACGTTGGAAATTGTGGGAGAGAAGTTTGGAGTGCTGACACATTTCCAAAATCTCACATTTGAGGAGCTGACAGAACAATGTGTGAACCTTAGTACTACACTACACTTTAAGGGACAATCTGACTTGGATGGCAGAGAGCTTGCACAGGAGCTGAAGAACTTGCCTGACTTGCCATCAAAGACCATATCCTTGCTTGAACTGCTGACATTTATCCATGAAAGGGAGCTCTCTGAAATATATCCAAATTTGTGGACTGCTCTCAGAATTGGTCTTACTCTTCCAGTCACTGTTGCTGAAGCAGAGAGGAGCTTTTCAAAGCTGAAGCTCATCAAATCCTACCTGAGGTCAACTATGTCACAGGAACGCCTTACCGGTCTGGCCATCATCAGTATAAATCATACAATTGCTGAGCAGATTTCATATGATGATTTAATTCATGACTTTGCATCAAGGAAGGTAAGAAGAGTCAGGCTTTAGATGGCAGTTGTGCTGTGGTGCAATTTATTTTGTTTCTTGTTCAAAGTGTAGCATAATAATTACCCTCTCTTAAGTGTCTTATTCTATTTATGTGATAGAGCATTTGTACAATTTAGAAATTTGATTCTCTAGTTTATTTATGGCAGTTGTGCAATTTAATTTGTATTTTTCCTGTTCATAGTATTATAATTACATTCTCTTAAGTGAGTTATTCTATTTACGTGATGAAGGATTTGTAAAATTCAGAAATTTGAGTCTTTGTTTTGGTTCTGAAGTTCCAACAATTAGTCCAATAAAAAGTTATTTTGTGAAAGAGTTATGTCTGTCCTTTATTTTGGGGGGATTCGAATGTGTGTGTGTTGGCGAACAGGGTGGGGGGCGCTGAAGGTGAGGTTCGCCCAGGGCGTCATGTAAGCTAGGACCGCCACTGCCTGCGCCATCTCATTGTTGACCTTGATGGCCCCACTCTGTCAGACAAAAAATTATCCGGGCCAATAGGAAAGCTCCTTGATTCTGCTACAGACTTTGATATCAATCCAAACTTCACCCGAATCTCTGTTGGCCCTCCACTGATCAAGCTTCCTGACAAGGTCATTCAAGATCTCTCAACTGATCAATACTATGGCTATAAAATTGTCTGTGCAGTCAGGGATGGAGTACTTCCTGCAGGGCTGGCTCTGTTAGAGATAGGACCAGTAAACCACAGCCGCTGGCTCACCACAGCGAACAGACTTCTCAGGCTCTGGGTGTCAAAACACGGACTTAAAGGAAAGAACCTGAAGATTCTGCAATTCATTGTGGAATTCATCATTGGAGTGTATTACCCATGTTGGTTCAACGTGAAGGTCAAGCACTCCTGGATCGAAGGGCCTAGGCACATCCTCTTTCAGCTGGACTGCTTCAAGTCCCAGAGAAAGGTGGTGCTGGATATTGTGATGCCAACTGTGAGAAGATCTGCTTGGTATGCCCACAGTGAAGTCATCCTCCAAACACTACTCTGCTCTGAGGATCAGAAGGAGAGGATTGAAGGGGTGGAGAGAATCCTGGCCATCAGGGGAGAGGGGGACCCGGACACTCAGCTGGGGGACTCCTCTGTTAGGAGCAGAAGGACACCTGACATCAATTGTGATGCTTCCAGCATCGGTGACTTGATCAGCTGGTCAGAAGGTGTGTCAGAGCCACCTCTCACCTGCTCTCTAAGCACCTCAGAGGTGAAAAACTTCATCAACACCCCCATGGAGGTGCGCAACCGGCCTTGCCACACACAAAGCATTGAGAGGGTTGTTAAAATGGTGACTGAGGCTTCTGCTAAGTACTTCTCACAAAAAAGAGGGATGGAGGGATCAGGGCTCAGGAGACCAGCAGGAAGCTGATGTCCAAGTCTGAGTCAAAGCAGGATTTGTGCAACCTGGCAAAGTTCAAGATGTCAGGAGAATGATCTTTGTAATTATATCCAGTGATATACATGCAGTTCACCTATTAATAAATATATGTAAAGTTGATTTGGCCTTGTCAATATAAATGATTTACCTTATATCTTTTAATATATTATAAAGGGGTTCAAAAGGGTAAAATTGGCAATTTAGAAATACAAAATGATGTAGGTTAGAGTTATCCTATCCAAAAAATAAGCTCATATTTGAATTCCCCATGTAAAAACACATAATTTAGACACCCCTGATGGTAGGATTTCCTTCAGATTCATGTTGTCACCTGAGTACGACCCGCCCTACTCTGTTGGTCTCCTAACTTAGTCAAAATAACACTTGTAGGCAAGTTTAATCTTTGTTGTTATGTTTCTACGTTGTGGCTTAGGTGTATATTGTCCACAGACAAAGCAGAAGTTGTCTGGGTGATTTACACAAGCACGTCTATTTGATGCCATTTTGAATTACCATACAATATCTGAAAAAACGTAGAAAGTAATTATTACGATGTGCAAAATAAAAAGAAATACACACCGTAGTACAAAACAAATGCTATAAAAACACACAAGTCACCACAACCTGTCACTTGCTCATCAGCAGAGAGCTTCAACAACCGTTCTGCTTGACTGTCACGTAGCGACTGACCGTTGGGCCGTTGCCCGTTACTATGCTCTTGACTCAGTGTTGCCAACTCGGGATAAATTTTATTTATCAAAATTGTTCGAATTTGTATATAGTTGGCAAAAAAAATTGCTTTAACCTTGAAAAGCAAGTTTCATATTATTGGCATTAAGCCGATTAAAACCAAAATCTGGACGTGGTAGAAAATTTTACTAAAAGTGATTTGCATTTTACACAAAATCTAGACGTGATAGAAAAAATCTAATTATAGATTTGAAATCAGCATACCGAAATTAGCTAGGAGCACCTATTTGGTCTTCTGTAACAAAATCTTTGTTGTCTTATGTATAATTAATGGAGACAATTTTTTTGTTGCTTGTTATGGTAATTCCTCCAAACTTCCTCTTGCAGAGGTGCCAGAGCGGCGCTCCGGCACGCTCCGGCAGCACTGCACCCCTGTATATACTAAATTATATATACTAAGAAAATTATATATCCATTTCCCTACTTTTCCTGTTATTCCCATATATTTCAGTTTATGTATTATGATTCCATGGTTACACTTGTCGAACGCTTTGGCAAAGTCTGTGTATATTACATCATAGTTTTCATTACTTTCCAGTGCATCAATAATGTTGTTGTAGTATTCCATTAGTTGTGATACGCATGATCTGCCTGACCGAAATCCATGTTGGTTATCATTTAATTTTTCAGAGCTTCCAAAAAGTCATAGATTTTCTGTCTAACTATTCTTTCAAATATTTTAGTGAGATGAGATGTAAGCGACAGTGGCCTATAGTTTTTGGCCTCAGATCGATCTCCTCCTTTATATATTGGGGCTATGTTCGTGCTCTTCAGGGTGCCCAGTATTTCTCCCGTGTCTAGTGATTGTCTCCATGTCCAATATGGGGCTCAGTAATTGCATTCTTGCAGTTTTTGATCAGTGTGGCATTCCATTTATCCGGTCCTGCCGCTGAGTGTGTTTTTAGTTTCCCTGTAGCTTGTGTAATATCATCTGTCATCAGTGGCGGTTCCTCATATGGGCAATATGGGCAGCCGCACAGGGCGGCATTTGTGGAGGGGCGGCATGAGCGCCTGCAAAAAAAATAAAAATAAAAATAAGAATAAATAAATAAAGAAATAAATAAAATAAAAAATAAAATAAAATAAATAATAAAAGATCAATAAATATATTTTTATTAATAAAAAACCATCTATTGCATTTTCCATAAACCTTCCCATAAAAGACCTAAACAATGCAAAATGCTTCCAGATTAATATTATTGGGAATAAAGGCCCATACTTTAACATATGTAATGTTATTTTTCTGGGTTTGGTTAAATAGTGAAATGTATATTATGAAGCATCTGATGAGCCCTTGATTGATGCTTTGAAGAAGCTGGAGGTGACATTTTTCAATGCAGTGGTTGATGCTGCAACATCAGCCATTCAGGAAAGATTTTCCACGTTGGAAATTGTGGGAGAGAAGTTTGGAGTGCTGACACATTTCCAAAATCTCACATTTGAGGAGCTGACAGAACAATGTGTGAACCTTAGTACTACACTACACTTTAAGGGACAATCTGACTTGAATGGCAGAGAGCTTGCACAGGAGCTGAAGAACTTGCCTGACTTGCCATCAAAGACCATATCCTTGCTTGAACTGCTGACATTTATCCATGAAAGGGAGCTCTCTGAAATATATCCAAATTTGTGGACTGCTCTCAGAATTGGTCTTACTCTTCCAGTCACTGTTGCTGAAGCAGAGAGGAGCTTTTCAAAGCTGAAGCTCATCAAATCCTACCTGAGGTCAACTATGTCACAGGAACGCCTTACCGGTCTGGCCATCATCAGTATAAATCATACAATTGCTGAGCAGATTTCATATGATGATTTAATTCATGACTTTGCATCAAGGAAGGTAAGAAGAGTCAGGCTTTAGATGGCAGTTGTGCTGTGGTGCAATTTATTTTGTTTCTTGTTCAAAGTGTAGCATAATAATTACCCTCTCTTAAGTGTCTTATTCTATTTATGTGATAGAGCATTTGTACAATTTAGAAATTTGATTCTCTAGTTTATTTATGGCAGTTGTGCAATTTAATTTGTATTTTTCCTGTTCATAGTATCATAATTACATTCTCTTAAGTGAGTTATTCTATTTACGTGATGAAGGATTTGTAAAATTCAGAAATTTGAGTCTTTGTTTTGGTTCTGAAGTTCCAACAATTAGTCCAATAAAAAGTTATTTTGTGAAAGAGTTATGTCTGTCCTTTATTTTGGGGGGATTCGAATGTGTGTGTGTTGGCGAACAGGGTGGGGGGCGCTGAAGGTGAGGTTCGCCCAGGGCGTCATGTAAGCTAGGACCGCCACTGTCTGTCATAAAGTCGAAGTCCGTTATACTTTCCCCTTGTAAGAGGTTCCAAAAAACCTTAGCCCCCCTATTTGCAGCTTACATGTTTGCTTATATCGAAATAGTTTTTAGTGATTATAAAAATATATAAAATTCTTTATTTATTGCAGGTATTAAAATTACTCTAGCTGATAAAGTGATAATATGATGGCTTCTCAATTAATTGGTGATTCGGAGAGGCAACATGTGATAGATCGCATACGAGCAATAACATTTCGGGAAGCTCGTGATGCTGGAGCCACCTTTATAACACGTTCATGGGTTGCCAAAAAGTTGCGAAGAAGTGAGGAGTTCGTCAAAAGAAATTGGAATAAAACTTTGAATGAATGTGAAATGGATACAACCAAATCTGCGCGCCCAAATTTGCCACTCTCTCAGGAAACAAAGGACATCATTGAAAGCGGTACGCGTAAGCGGAAAAACAGCTGTGCTAAACTTTCTAGAGAGATCGAAGTGTTAAGAGGAAAGAGCGTTAGTGGTGAGATCATTCGACTGTACCGTCATAGGCAAGGTTTAAAGCCTTGGCCTGAACTTCCAAAGCCAAGAAAAACTCAACTTAACATCGATGACAGAATGTGGTTTGCCCATTATCTTGAAGATTGGGATGTGGATGATTTCATGCATTTAGCTGTCTCCGATGAATTTTTTGTTTACGTAACACGTCGGCCTAACTACCAAAATGATCGAGTGTGGACCACAACACCAGATGAAATCGATGACAATGAACATTATCGCGAATTATTAAAAAGTCCAGACTGTGTTGGTGTGTTTGTTTTGTTCACTGCAAAGAAGCTCATGTGGGTGCTGAAGCCAAATGGTCAGAGTTGGGATGGAAGAAGTATTTTCGTGATATTATTCTATCCCAGCATGGAATTCCGTTTCTAAGAAACCCAAACAATGTTATGGATGTCGATCAGGTCACACTTCTGCACGATAAGGCCCCCTGCTTTAAGGCATTATCCACTCAACAGTTGTTGCGGAACCATGAGATCGATTTCTTTGGAAATGAAGAATGGCTGGGAAATTCTCCTGACCTGAACGTCTGTGAACACATTGGATCAGTTATAGAGGACAAGGTTGAATGTCTCTTGTTTCAAGAACCTGCAGCAAATCGATTTTCGAAGGATACAATGACGCAACACATTGAAACTGTTTTAGCAAATTTGCGTAACGATCAAGATCTATTCACGTCACTGTTAGCAAGCTACCCAAAGCGAATTCAGGCTGTCTTGGAAGCCAATGGCGGGAACACCAAGTTTTAATTGTTTCTCATTAAATGCAGGATTAAATTCTCTTTTGTAAGGTATGTTCAGTTTTACTGTACCTCTAATGGTTTAGGCCATGGGCGGGGGGGGCTAAGGTTTATTGGAGCCCCGTAGTTCTTCTTCAAAGAACGCGTTTCTATCACATATCAGTTTGTCAGTTTTTGGGATACTGAAAAGTAATTCGTACTGAGCTCTTAATATTTCAGATACTTATGTTAGATCATCAGATAAAGCATTGTCTTCGTTTTTCAAAGGTCCGATAGGCGTGTGGTTTTACGACTTCCTTTTTGCAAAATTATAGAAGTACTTTGAGTTAACCTTTATCGCTTCTATAGCGTCGTCTTCTTCTTTTTCTGTATGCTTTTCAATTAGTTCCTGTATGCAGTGGCGTACTAAGAGGGGGTGCGAGGGGGGCGGTCTGCCCCGGGCGACAGCCAGATGAAAAATTCGCCAAAGTAAGAAAAAAAAAATTAAAATGTTCAAACTATTACAACAGCTTAATATTAATTTCCACTGTAAAATAAATTTTTATTTTTATTGGCAATACAAAATTTACAAACGAAAAATTAAATATTTGATAAAAATTACATCGAAAGGCGAACGTCTGTTGACGATTTAGTCATCAGTTTGTTGAGCATAGCCAGCTGGCTGCAACTGACATTCCAAGTCTTGTTCACTTGACACTGTGACTCCACATACATGAGGTATGTTTCATTAAATAATTATGATAAAGCATAAAGTGCTGGTGTTTATAACAATATCATGGTACTTATACCAGTGTCCAGTAATTTTTGACAATGTGGTATCGTAGTGATGTTTAAGTGTTTATAAATGATAATGATAATTAATAATGATAATAATAATGATAATTAATTGTCTCTGCTTGTCTGGGTTGATAATCTGATAACTCAATGGGTATCTGGTTGGAAAAAGTTTGAGAACCACTTTGCCAGAGGAAGTAAAAAGGGCTATGTTTGAATGTCTTGATCGATTTCATCAAGAATTGGAGATTCGTTCTAAGGCAATGGATCAAATTCTGTCAATCTTCGCTGTTATTCAGCCAAACATTTTGATTGTTGCAACAGAAGAAGAACTTCGGAAGTATATTCCAAATTTGACTCAGATTTTCGATGAATTCTCTGAAGATATCAGTGTGGAAATTGGACGACTTCGGAGACATTTGGAAGCTGCCAAAATCATCGTTGAAGAGGCAAAGAAATGGACAGCATTGCAGTTTCTGGAGTTTATTGTGAAATGGGATTTTTGTGAATCTTTGCCAAGCTTGTCACTGTGTTTGAGATTCTTTTTGACTGTCTGTGTGTCTACTGTTTCATGTGAAAGAAGTTTTTTCAAATTGAAATTGATAAAAAATTTCTTTCATTCGACCATGAGTCAGACAAGATTGACAAATCTGGCTTTACTTTCAATTGAACATGAATATGAAAAGAAGGTGAATTTTGATGAGGTCATTGATCAATTTGCATAAATTAAGGCTCGAAAGCAGAAACTGTGAATCCTCTCTATTTACCTTTGAAGAATAGGCTGAACGTTGAGACTGGATTTCCCGTGTTTTTTGTATAAAATAAAATGCAGTATTACCTGTTCACTGAATTTTTAATGTCCTGCATTTTTCTTATTTCCAATTTGCTTATGACAGTACTGTACTGTTTAAAAATCTACTTGCAAACATAATATATTTTTCTGTGTGTTTAAATTTTAAAATTATTTATGGGTGCCAAAGGAAGGATCCGCTCCGGGTGCCAAATACTTTAGGTACGCCCCTGCCTGTATGACGCAATCGATACTCTGCAGTTTATCATTTAATATTTTTCTGATGTTATTATCTTTACAGTTACTTAATTTTGCAGTCACTCTTTTTCTCTTTCAGAACAATGACCTCTCTTGTCTCTCGAACCTGCTTCTCTTTCCTCTTTGTTTTATTATATATATATATATATATATATATATATATATATATATATATATATATATATATATATATTTTTTGTATTGGGGCGTTTACCGCCACTTCCCGCTATATGGTAGCGGATATCATGGCGAGGCGGAATACGAGAAAGAGAAACGGAGACGGAGAAAAGGCACTAGAAAAGGGAGAACAGCGGACTACAGGTGAGAAGTCACCTAAAGCTCAGATAGGATGCGAGATTGGGAGAGGAAGAGGAAAAGACGGTCAAGCGAGAAGAGAGGGCTCTCAGCGAGCATAAGGCGTAAACGTTCGGGGAGGGGGAAATCAGAAAGGAACGGGAAGGCGCGACGACGTACTGACGACAGGGTGGGGCATTCCACAAGGATGTGAGAGACGGTGAGGGGCGACTGGCAGGAGGCGCAACGAGGAGCCTCCTGCCGGAACATAAGACAGCCGTGCGTGAGGCGCGCATGGCCGATGCGAAGCCGCGCAAGGACGACCTCTTTGTGTCTGGAGCGGTGGAAAGAGGACACCCAATATGACAGACGGGGGCGGATGGACCAGAGTTTATTTCCGGTGGCATCGTCCCAGGACTGTTGCCACATGCGGTCGTAAAAGGAACGAAAGACCTGCACATAGTCTGAGAAGGGAGCGGGCGGGGGAGGGGAGGCAGCGAGGCGGCGGACCGGGCTATGCGGTCCGCCGCCTCATTACCGGAAACACCAACATGGGCGGGAACCCAGCAGAAGGTGACCCGGATCCGGTGAACGGTGTGCAGGACATGGTACTCCTGTTGAATAAGGCGTACGAGGGGGTCCGGGGAATCATAGCGCTCGAGCGCCTGAAGGGCGCTCAGCGAGTCCGAAAAAATGGTACAGGAGGACCGCGAACAACCCGATACCAGACGGAGGGCTTCCAGAAGGGCAAAGAGCTCCGCGGAAAAGATGGAGGCCTGAACCGGCAGGGGGATACCCCGGGAGGTAGGTGACAATGACGGAGAGAAGACGGCGGCCGCGACACCTGCAGGGGAGCGCGAGCCGTCGGTGTAGACGGGAACGTCGTCCGAATGGACGGGAAGATGGGCCAGAAAAGAAGACCGGAGGATGGCAGGAAGAGACTCCTTACGCAGGCCACGGAGCGCCTGGCAACGGCAGATAGGGGTGGTCCGCCAGGGGGGCGACAGATCGAAGGAGAACGGCAGAATAGAGGGTGGGGGGATCCCCAGGGACGAGAAAATCTCGGCCAGAGAGGCAGCGAAATGCCACGTGTCAGGCCGGGGTAGCGCCTGGGAGATCGCGGAGAAGAGTAGGGACATCGGAAGGCGGCAGATGCGAAGGTAACACTTCGCCATGAGAAGGCCCCGGCGAAGGGGCAGGGGGGGTGTCCACAGTCCACCTGAAGACTAGCGACAGGGGACGAGCGGAAGGCACCCGACGCCAGGCGAAGGCCACGGTGGAGAAGAGGATCCAGCATACGGAGTGCCGGAGAGGAGGCGGAGCTGTAGACCACACAGCCGTAGTCGACACGGGATTGCACCAGGGAGGTGTGCAGGCGCAGCAGAGTACGCCTGTCCGCCCCCCAGGTCGTGTGGGACAGATGACCCAAAAGGGAGAGGGTGCGGCGAGATGTTTGCCGCAACCGCCTAAGGTGTGGAACCCAACCGAAAAATCCGTCGAGGGTCATACCCAGGAATCTAACGGATGGGACGAGGGGAAGAGGAGTGCCGGCAAGGGTAAGGGCGAAGGTATGCGACAGACGGAGGCGCCGAGGACGGAAAAGCATACTGGAAGACTTAGAGGGTGAGAAAGCATAGCCAACCGAGGACGCCCAGCGAACCACCGCGTTGATGGCTAGCTGGAGCCGACGTTCAGCCAAAGACGGGAGGCGGCCAGAGCAATAGATAGCCAGGTCATCGGCATAGAGGGAACTACGAACGGATGTAGGCAGGACCGTAGCGACTGTGTTCATCACGAGTGAGAAACACAAGACGCTAAGGACACTACCCTGAGGGACACCCTCCTCCAACGGAAAGCGGTCAGAGAGGGCAGAACCGATGCGGACGCGGAAAGAACGGGCGGACAAGAAGTTATAAATAAAGGAAGGGAGAAAGCCTACGAAACCCAGGGAGCGTAAGCAGTCGAAGACCGCGCTCCGCCGGGTAGTATCGTAGGCCTTCTGGAGGTCGAAAAAGACGGCGAGTACAAATTGACGCCGGGAGAAAGCCTCCTGCACGTCATGGCTAAGGAGAAGGAGGGGGTCGGTGGTAGACCGGAAGCGCCGGAAACCAGCCTGGGTAGCAGGGTACTGGTCACTCGCCTCCAAGGTAAAGGACAGCCGCGAGGCGACCATCGCCTCCATCACCTTGCAGGCACAGCATGTTAGGGAAATGGGGCGATAGTTCGACGGGAGTGAGGGGTCTTTATCGGGCTTCGGGATGGGGACGACGATGGACTCACGCCATCGGTCCGGAAATGAACCCTCCAACCAAATCCGGTTATAGAGGTCCAGTAGAAAGCTGAGAGCAGAGGGGTGGAGATGCCGTAAAAAGTCATAGGGGATATTATCGGGGCCGGGGGCGGAGCGTCGGGGGCGGAGGGCCTCCCGAAGCTCTGTCATGTAGAAGAGGTGATTATAGGGGTCATCCCTATGAGGTGGAAATTCCGGTGGGTCGCGGCGGGAGTGGGGGGAATCGGAACTGGAGATGGCTGCAAAGTGCGCCGCGAGTGCGTTCGCGACGGCCTCCGGATCGGACACGAACTCGTCGTCCCCGACCCGAAGCACCGGGGTCGAGGGGGGACACGGGTCCCCTCAAAGCTACGCACCTTGCGCCAAACAGTCGAGATATATATATATATATATATATATATATATATATATATATATATATATATATATGGGCCGGTCCTACGGGGGTGCGGGCACCCTTCAAAAATATCAACCAATTGAGATATCTAAATAAAAGTGAAATGTAATACATACAACTTTATTTTCATGTTTACATGTTTATTTGGTGTCACTATTTAGAGTTATTTTAGACCTATACGGCATTATCTTAACACAGCATTATTTAATACTCTTAACACTGATTTAGGTCTCAGGAATATTTTTAAAATACCATATAGAAGGTTTACAATTCAAAATACAATCAATCCCAAATGGAATCCAAAACATTAAAATGTTAGAAGGTTTAAAATCCAAAATACACATCTAATCCAAAATACAATCCTAAATATCAGAAGGTTTACAATTCAAAATACATACTGAACAATGTTATGCAGTCTGTTACTGTATATTATATAATTTATATTCAGCTCATTTTCTACAATTCACCTTCCTCGGCTTCCTTGCAGCAAACTCTGCTATCATATTGTGATAATCCAAATTTGATGCAATTTCCCTCTCGATAGAAAGTATAGCAACTCCACTTTGAGACATTCTAGTCCTGAGATAGTTTTTTATTAGTTTAAGCTTTGAAAAAGATCTCTCTCCTGATGCAACTGTAACTGGTATTGTCAACAAAATTGTATATGTTATTTCTGCATTTGGGAAGGATCCATCTAATGACTTTATAAAGTGAAGAGCTTCAAGTGCACTTTTTGTTCCTTGGGAAATGAGTTCTCAGAGTACACGTAGCTCTGAGAAAAGTGCGGGGTCCCCCAAGCGCGGGGCCCGGGTAACTGTCCCGGTTCGCCCTACCCTAATACCGGCTCTGTGTGTGTATATATATGTGATACAAACCCACAAGGAAAACGAAAAAAATATTTCAAACCCTTTCGTGTATTTAGCAATACACAAAAGGTCTTGGAATAATTTTTTCTTTTTCTCTGTGGGTTTGAATCATTCATTCATTTCACGTGTTTAAGTGTGAAATTCATCCCATATATATATATATATATATATATATATATATATATATGATGAATAAAACCACGAAGGGAAAAGAAACACAAAGGGGTGCTCAAGCGCTTTCGTCTAATGACATCCTCAGGAACACTCCTGAGTGTTCCTGAGGATGTCATTAGACGAAAGCGCTTGAGCACCCCTTTGTGTTTCTTTTCCCTTCGTGGTTTTATTCATCATAAATATTTTTCACGTGTCACTTTCGTGAAATAATTTTTCATATATATATATATATATATAGAGAGAGAGAGAGAGAAAGAGAGAGAGAGACATACATACATACATACATAAAGATAGATATGTAGATTGGTTGATAAATAGATACATATCAACAAATTAAATAACAAATAAAATTAGTTCTATAATACTCTTTCTTTAAGGGGCGTGATTAAATTTTCAATAAAATAAATTCTTTGCAAATGAAAAGGTTGGCAATCTTGATTGGAATGCATCAGAGGCTGCTTTGGACTTAGGCCTTTATAGCCTAGCCATCTCATGATAACCTAATTTGCGGCTATTAGAATTTTGTTGTTGAAACCAAATTCACTTATCATGTAATTATGATAGACTAGTAAACTGCAAATATGAAGTGTACATTCGTAACAAACATGTGAATTATGATAACTTATAAACTGATTAATGTTAAGGCCTAGGCTAAGTTAAAGTTAACTGGGCTAGCCTAACTTAATAATTAATCAAAGGATTTCTGATAGGCCTGGCAAATTTTGTATCAAAATCTTGTCTTTGAAGCTAGCTAGGCCTAGACCTATTAAGTGAGTTAGTTAACTCTAACTTAGGTCTAACTTTAGCTCACTCCAGGCTTAAAGACGAGTGTTCCAATAATGGTAAGTTTGTGAAAATGTGTGCCATATACCGTATATATAATAGGCTCAGACTAGTATATTAATTAGGCATTTGTATTAGGGACAACATTACCTGACAACTAGTCTAGACCAAAATGATTTGTTAGGCTCTATGGCTAGTGTAAATTAGAATAGGGGCCTAGGTAACAAGCATTAGTGAATCTAACCGTTAGCTTTTTAACGTTTTTAGCGTTTCTGGTAAGGTTAGTGCTATAAAGGTTTAGCATAATGTAAGTACCTTAAATTGAAGCATTTTTTCCTTTTAATGTTATCCTAGCACCACAAAATTTGCTAAAACCAGATATTGCTGCAAACTAGGCAGCTTCTTGTAGGCGTAATTTAGTGATTTTTTTTGTAGATACAAAATAAAAATTAGGGCGTAAAATTTTTGGCTAAACTTACTATCCAGACTGTGTTCAGAGACAGAGTTCATAACAGTTCAGTAATGTTAACCCTTTACTGCATAAACAAACAAATTTGTAACGTCAAATACACACATTCATAACTTAATTCTATAAAAGATTCATGCGGTAAAGGGTTAAATTGGGTTAGATTGATTAGAGTTGGTTAGGTTGGTGATATCTTATTTTGGCATCCCAAATTATTCAACTAAACAGGTAGGTCAACTGTATACCCTTGGTGATTGGTTAGGTTAAGTTGTGATATTTTTGTTTAAACTAATGAAAATATCAAGATTTAACTACTCATCAAGGGTGTACAGTTGACCTAACTGGGTAGTTAATTAACCTAATTAATATAAGTAATTTGAAAGTGTTGGAGTGCTGTTTATTTTTGGTTGGTTAAATAATTTGGGATGCCAAAATAGGATATTGCTGGTTAGGTTAGTAATTAGGGACCTATGGAGTCTGTCTTTGAACACACTCAAGCTAGTAAAGTTTTACTAAATTTTTAAACTAATAGATTTTAAAATGTCGGTAAATATCAAGGGTAAAACTTTACAAGATACCCGCATTGCCATGAAACATACTACAGTAATGGAACATTTCTCTTTCATGTACTATTTCCAATTTTGTTGAAAAGAAGATATTTAATATAGATTTTTACGCTAATTTAAAAAATGTTACGTTTTTTTGAGAAATGAGTAGTTCAAAGTTATGTTTGTTGTTGTAATTTTGTATGGGATATAATGTCCAGTTAGGGTAATTTAATACCTGGTTAGGTCAATTGTATACTCCTGACAATTGGTTAGGTTAAGTTATATTATTTTCATTAAAACTAACGAAAATATCATGACTTAACCTAACCAATCATCAAGGGTATACAGTTGACCTAACTGGTCATTCAGTTAACCTACATTACATGAAACAGAAAAGATCCAAATGGTATAAGCTATGATAGGCCTAATAACATCTTCATAGTATTATAACTGTTATTTTCTAATATTTTCAAAATGATACATGGCTGCTTGCACCATTTTTTCTGCTCTAGCGATTGATATATGTTTCATTACTGTAGCATGTTTCATGGCAATGCGGGGTGTCTTGTAAAGTTTTACCATATCAAGTTTCAGAAATAACAGTTTTTATAGTCAAAATTTGTTATGTAGATTTTGGTAAAAATAACTACCTAATCAAGTTATAAACTAACTCTTGTGTAAGACTCACCCTGATTGGTCTGGTAGATGAAATGAATAGCCTAGATCACAAACCTAGTATACTCAAAATTTAATATTAACCTAAATATCTATATTAATTTTTAAATCTGGGTGTTAGGAATCAATATGGAGTAAATTTTAAAACTTTTGGTAAATATCTAGTTTCAAGGCCACCTATTTTTTGGACTCTAGATTAGCTGAATGTTAATCATGGTTTGAAATAACTAATCAACTTAAAAATTACTACATAACCTAGTGTAACTAATCAGGATGTAAGACCCCCTTGATTGATCCAATAGATGAAATGGGTGGATCATTGCCAGACTGCGCAATCTGCAAAATTCTAACTTTCCAGATTATGAAAGTCTCTTTCATTATAAGAAATTTATATGCTAATATGCTTTAGAAAGAAAATTCTCTCATTAATTTTAGTTTAAACTTTCATTCTCTGTGAAAACTCTTGTAATTTTGGTTAAAACTCGCCCAATGCATCAAATATGAAAATGTTATGGAAAAAAATCTTCATATCACCATTGGAAAATTCAAGCATATTCTGCTATCTACAATCACCAAAATCTGGTGCCCCCCAGACTCAATATTAGCCACACTTTTTTCTTTACCAGATTGCAAAACCTACTCAAATTTTTTCTATAAAACTCATCCCCATATATGTCAGCAAGAGGTTTTAATGAAAAATAATTATGCTGCAATACAAGAGACAAATTTAGTATAATCAAACCTCTAAAATTTGGCAACCTTGATGCTGAGCTGTTGCTAGATTTCAGATATCATATGTATATGTTTCTGATTACACTTTCTGAATCATGAGCTTTCTTTTTGAACAATTGGCACCACTGTGCTCATCACTGGTTCTTGGACACTTATTAGATGACATTTTAAGGGTCAAAACCACAAAAATATCAATTGAGAGCATAGAACACAACTGCCAATAATTCAAATTGTGAAGAAAATAGGCCAGATAACAAACTGGTGATTTCACAATATACTGGTACTTTCCCCTCATGATTGGTGCTAGATTTTGGGAGTTTCCAGATTTTAGACATTTGATTGTATTATCCTTAAAAATTATAAACAAAACTAAGCTTTTTCCCCCTATTGTTTAGAATATATGGTAAAATTCCAGAATCTAGATGCAGTTTGAAGGTAGTCCATAATTACTAAGCTGTTGTGGAATCTGTGTATAAATTGTTTGGATTGTGAAAATTCCATATATATATATATATATACAGGAGCATAGGCAGGGTGAGGGCTGAGGGGGCTAAAGCTCCCCCATGAAATGTTGAGAGGAAAAAAGTTAAAGGTTCCAGAACACTTAAAAAAGGAAAATCAATGCTTAGCGGAGGACCAAGTAAGATGTGCCAAACTGACCAAATCTTCAAATAAATTGACCTTCAATATATACCAGTATTAATATATTAATAAAACCTCAATTATAACTTAATAAATAAAACCTTAATTTAAAAAAAATTTATTCCCCAAGAAATTTTTTCTGGCTATGCCCCCCCCCCTCTCTCTCCCTCTCCGCAAGGGGTATAAAGGTTATGCACGTTCCTTCTGGGTGTTGTAAACTTTATACTTGGGGTGTGACAGCCCTCCGGTCCCGAGTTGTGGGATTCTAGAGGAATTGGCTGCCAATTCCTTTAGGTTCTCTCTCTTTCAGGAGGGCGGGTGAAGTCTGTTGTACAAACCTGTCCCGTGGGTTACTAGGACCCCTTCCCATCCCTACTCTGTCCTTTTAGCTTAGGTTAATGATGTTTTCCTCTGACTGCAAGGGAAAAAAAAGAACTTTTAGTATTAACTCTTTTTCTCTACTCTTACGATTAGGACCCTACTGCTACCTCATGCGTGGGCAGAGAGGCTTTGGAACCTCTATAAATAACACCATTTCACTTCAGTTGTAGGTAAATAATTAGAGGCGATAATAGCGGGTAGGATTGTTGACCATTTGGATTCCTACAAGCTACTTGGGGACTCCAACATGGGTTTAGACGGCATAGGTCGTGTCTCACCAACATGCTCGAGTTTTTCCACGTCATGTTGAGTGAGTATGATAAGAGTAGGGTGATTGATTAGAAAGCCTTTGATAAGGTACCTCACCACTGGTTGATGGCCAAAGTGCGCAAGCTGGGTATTGGTGGGGAAGTAGGTAGGTAGATTGAAAACTGGCTGAAGAATGCCACAAAGTTAATCCCTTCCGTTAGGCATATGGACTACAATCGACGCTTACGTGACGCGGGTTCAAAGATGTCGATTTTAGAAGCATGTTTAGTTTAAATGATAACCCAACTTGCAACAATGGTTGGAAGTTGGATTTGAAACGGTTTAGGACTAGTGTGTGTGGGAATTACTTTACGTATAAGATCTGTGACACGTGGAACAGGTTACCTTCAGAAGTTGTGAACAGTTCCTCTGTGGATCAGTTCAAGAAAAGGTTAGACCAAATCTTGCACACCATTTGAGTATGTACAAAATTTTCTGTGGCACCCGTTGCCATTGGTACCTCCTCAGTATGGGCCACAAGGCCTTTTGAGGTACTTTTCCTTGTAACTCTCTCTCTCTCCACACACACACACACACACACACACACACACACACACACACATGGTCCCTCGCATTGCATTATTAATTCGTTCCAGAAACACCAATGTTATGTGAAAATAGCACAATGCGAACTGTAAAATACATGTATTTAGCCTAATTTGTTCCACAGCTTTGGAACTATGACTTTTCAGGTAAAAATCAGTTTTTCTATGGTTAAAACTCAAAAATGATAAATAATGTACAAAAATAGTAAATTAAAAGCATATTAATATCACATAATTATAATAGCTAAATAAAATTAAAATAAAAACACAAAATTAGCAAATTAGCATTTACTGTAAGCTGGAGGCTTAAGGTAAATGCTAATTTTATGTTTTTATTTTAATTTTATTTAGCTATAGATAGTTATATTTATTAAAATATAAACTACAGTTGGTCCTCCATATCCGCGGGTTCTGCATCCGTGGATTCAACCAACCGCAGATCGAAAATATTTGAAAAAAAAAATTCCAGAAAGTTCCAAAAAGCAAAACTTGAATTTGCCGCATGCCAACCACTACGCTGATTCCATGCGAATGAAGTGATGTGTAGGCATACCCTGCTGTAGCCTCCCGCCATTTCACAGATCCTCAGTCTCTCTCCAGCACTCGTTGTTTGAGCATTGTTCGCCTCACATCTTGTTCGTTTGCTACTTGTGTTGTGTATTTATAATTATATTTTCTATATGTACTTGTATTTTAAATATTCTGTGTTTTATTCTATGTATTTTTCTTTCAGGTCATTAAACAAAAGCAATCTGTAAGTGTTGAAAGAAAGAAAATGTTACGTTGTTGCTGACATGTACTATGTAGTTAGGCCTACGATGGTTGCGTCTGTACTGAACATGTACAGACTTTTTTTTCTTGTCATTATTCCCTAAACAATACAGTATAACAACTATTTACATAGCATTTACATTGTATTAGGTATTATAAGTAATCTTGAGATGATTTAAAGTATATGGGAGGATGTGCGTAGGTTATATGCAAATACTACGCCATTTTATATAAGGGACTTGAGCATCCGCGGATTTTGGTATCCGCGGGGGGTCCTGGAACCAATCCCCCGCGGATACCGAGGGACGACTGTATATTACATAGATAATTTCTAAATGAAATAACAGAGCTTCCACCCACTATAGTATACAATAATAAACTGACCATGCGTGGTTGCCACATCATGTGGATTCAAAACGTGTTTGGAACAATAACGCAGCACATGATGCACTGCAAATTTTTGACGTAATGTGAATACATTATGCTCTATGGAAGCTGCAACACAATATGAAATAACACAGTATGAATACAATGTACTGCGGGTGTCCACTGTGTGTGTGTATATGTATATATATATATATATATATGTGTGTGTGTGTGTGTGTGTATATTATATATATATATATATATATATGTGTATATATGTATATATATGTGTGTATGTGTATATATATATATATATAATATAATGCTGTTTTATCCAGGGTTGGCAAAAACCCAGGTTTTTCACACAAAAAAAAAACCCAACTGGGTTTTTGATGGATTGAAAATTTTTTTAGAAGGGTTCGATAATTATGTAGTGCCTAATATATCTTATTTTATTAATTTATTTATCTAATCTACAATATACAGGCGTCCCCCGTTATACGATTGGGATGCGTCCCTAAAAACCCCATTGTATATCAAACTGAAGGCCTTATGGGAAAAATAGGGATACGTTCCCAAACATTCTGGAAGACCCCCAAAATTTGCAGATTCCACTATTATTTTGCTATATATTTTACTGTTATGTACAAAATCCTGGCTCTTTGTTATCCTCTTGGCAGATAATGATGACACATTCTCGCCAGCTGCCAGGATCTTGTCGGAATTCTTGATCACTGTCGACACAGTGGACTGAGCCAGTCCAAGCATCTTCGCTATCGAATTAGCCCCTTGTCCATTCTTGTGATGCTTGACAATGTCAAGCTTAACCTCCAAGCTCAAACTCTTGCGAGGCTTCTTAGCAATACCCGAAGCACCAGCACTTGGCCTTTTCTGAGACATGCTTTCAAGTTGGAAATCGTAAATCGAAAGATGGGGTACTTTTTTAAAATCATTAACGCGGGAAATCGTAAACCAAACTATCGTATAATGGGGGACGCCTGTATATTAAAAAGACATCTTTATTTCACAAAGTTCATATATGAGAGATAATAATGACATATTTAGAATTTTCTCCATTTTAATTTTAGATCTTTCCTTTATTTCTTAACAGCAGATTTCAGCTTTATTTAGACCAAACTCAAATTTAAATTTTTAAGATGCCAAAGAGTTAGAGGTGGAAGATCTAAAGCTAGTGAATGGGATGAGGTGACTTTATTAAGTGATCAGCCTACTAGAGTACTATGCAATTATTGCAAAGAAAGTATCACTCAAAAAATTGAGAGAGTGAAACATCATCTAGAGAAAGTTAGACCCGCACATACTGGTGGTAGACTTAAAGCTGCTGAATGGGATGAAGTAGAAATGTTGAGTGACCAACCAAATAGAGTTTGGTGCAAATACTGCAGATGTATATTTTTAGAAAAAATAGAATGAGTGAAACATCATTTAGATCGATGCAATAAAAAATGGGTACAGGCTCGTGATGATGAAGCGGATGAGCTTACAAATACAGCTACATCAGCAACTCTTCCTCCTACACATAGACACGGCAGTTTTGAGAGTAGACCCTCTTCAAGCAAATCATATGAAAGCCTGGTTCATGATGACACTACAATTCACAGTAGTGAGACTTCATTCACTTCAACCGCTTCTGAATCTTCCATACCATTTTTTCATTCTACTCCAGCCAAGACCATATGTGGTTAGAGCAACTGTAGATCAAAAAGAACTACTAGATTTTCAAATGGCCAGATTTTTGTTTTCAGCAAATATTCTATTTGTAGTTGTAGAGAATAAAGAATTTATTAAATGGGTCCAAAATTTAAGACCAGGCTATTGTCCTCCAAGCAGAAAAAAATTATCTGATGAGACTCTAATCAAAGTGAATAATGAAGTAGGTACTGGATTCAGTGAAAAAAGACTTGGTCAATTCTACTGTAACTTTAATTCAAGATGGTTAGAGGCTTGGAGCAATGTGTCAAATGATCCAATAATTGCCCATAGTGTTCACAATGGGTGCAAATCCTTTTTAATAACTTCAATTTTTCATAATCTTTATTTATACATTGCATAATTTAAGAATTGTTTTAAAAGTTAGCTTACTTGAAATAATCAATATGCCAAATCATTCTAATTAGCTACAATTGAACAATGTAACTCGGAAAAATTTCAATTATTTTAAAATAAACATCTCGGAACAAAAACCCATGTGGATATTTTTTTCTAGGTTAAGGGTCATTCCAGGACAAATCAAGCATTGCCTGAAACCACACCCACTTAGATTTTGCTTAAAATTGTTATACAGGGTTGTTTATGCTGAAAAATATAAAATTTTGAGTTTTGGAGCAATCAGAGTAATGGTTCAAAAGTTATGGGCCCCCCAATTTTGGTGGTGGGGGCTGGCCCCTTAACTTTTAAAAGTATAATTTGGTCCCTAATTGAGCTAGGAAAAAAATTAAAAACCATTTGAAAGCTCAAATCCTAAAGAATAATTGACTGTAAGTAATAAAATGCATTTAATCAAATGGTTAAAAAGTTAGGTATATCAGTTTGAATATTTTTTGGCAGGCCTCACCCCATATGATACAGATATTCAAGATTTTTTTTTCTTCATTTTGTACCTCAATTACTCTTCTATATGACTTAGTCAATGACATTGTGTATTTTTCCCCTTCATTAGATGGTGGTGGAGGTTAAAAACACATTCTATTTGCTGGACTTTGAACTTACACTATTATGCCTGTTTTATTTATCAAGCCCTCTTATAAGATGTTTTCCTTGACTTACAAGTGGATTAAGTATAGCTATAAGATAAACTTATTAGTGTTTTCTTAAAACTCAATAATAATAACTTTCTCAACGTTGTCAATCTTCAAAGGCAAAAAAAATATGGTAAATATTTACTATTATACTGGTCTCTAGTAGAAAGTTTTAAAAGCTAGTTTTCAATGTTTTTCAATGTGCTGAATTAAAAAATTATACTCATTTCTGTTGCAAATGATTTGTTAAAGAGGTATTGAAGCTTAAAGCTTTTAAAACTTTCTACCCTTTTTTTTATGCTTTTTTACCTGAGGGACCCCCAGTGGGAACTGGGAGTTTTTGGATGGGGAGAATCACAAAAATGAGTGGTTTCTGAAGATTTTAAAAGTCAGATTAATACAAAAACCATAGGAAAACCATAAATTTCACTTTCAAAATTGGCCGAACCTAAAACAACCTAACAACAACCTAACGTTATCCAAAATTATATAAAAAAAATACCTTAATCACGTGAATTGCCAGGCTGAAGCTCTGGTAAATATTTACCAGAGACCGGTGTAATAGTAAAGAAATACCAAAAATACTGCTAGTACTGTATAGTTATGTTTTATTGAACAAATTAAGACATTACTTGAATAAAAATAATTGTTATACAATACATTAAATCCGAGACATTTTTGGTACCTAGCCTAATTCTCAGTATCATGTATTTCAAAGATGTACACAACTGTGGTGCCAGATTGAATATTAGGAGTTGACATTTCATGAAGGATACTTTTCGCTTCTACCCAACAAACATCATCATCATCATCATCATCATTATTAGTTGGGAAATAGTATCTATTGTTTTCGTTGGAAATAGAGTAGTTAGAAACTTGATTTTATAATCTTGGAATTCTTCTGAATAATCAAAAATGATTCCTAGATATTTTCTACCATCATAAATACATGCAACATACTTTACCCCAGGAAATTTTTGCTCATTTGATAAATCTGGACTCGTGTCTGAGTCACCTTGTTCATAGGTCATAACCCTAACAACATTGTAGTCATTGGAGTCTGAAACTAAATAAGCTTTAATGTGATTCTGAGACATTGGCACATTTCTGTGAAAACTTTGTGTGCCCTTCACTGTCACTGCTTTTTCAAACCTACTACTGAGTTCTGTTTTATTATGATTTATTTGTTCTTTTGTAATGAATTTAAACTTGATGCGACTCAAAATTTTGTGTACAAAAGTCATAGAAACTCTGTGAAGACAAGATGTGTCCTGTTGTTGTTCTTTGCAAACTAGCTTTAGGGGCATTCTAGGAGAGATCACCCAATGCATGTCACCACTCTGACTTGGATTTTGATGAAAATTAACACATGGGGTTCTTCCGGGTGCTGATTTCACTGGTCAAAATAAAAAAGTTCTATGACCCATAGTTTTTGATATATGAGCCCCACTTTACCACCTAACTTTAATGGGCAATAACTCCCAAACGTCTTACCATAGGACTATAAAACTATATATACATTTTTAGAATCAGCATGAAGAGATCTATTAAATGATACCACATTCAAATGTGTAGAACAATAATGAAAATCCCCCCCCCCCCCCCCCCCCCCCTTTATTTTTATTTTTGACCTCCACCCCCCTCTAGGCAGTGAAATCCCAAAAAAAATTTTCATTTATTAAACTTCCATTAATTGTTAAAAGATACAAACAATAAAAAATGTGGGTATCAAGTTGTAAGATATTTTAAAAATTATTGAAAAAATATGTACATTGTGAAATTTTGACATTTTTACGCCTGCAGGCTGAAATAGAGAACTACAGGTAGCCCTCGATTTATGCCAGGGTTAGGTTCTTGGGGGGACAGGCGCAAATGGAACCCTTTATATAATGGAATCAATGGGAAATCACAGGATTAGGTTCCGGGCACCAAAAATTTTACCTAACCTTTTCAATACTGGAGTATTTAAAGCTCAGAAATAAACTTTTTTAATTAAAAAAAAAGTTATTTTTAACCTACATAAATATAAGAAATAAATTAATACATAAACAATTAAATTTTGTACACTTACCTTCACATGTTTGGAGCCCACACGTGGTCTTATAAGTGCCACTGTCAGGCCCCTGCATTGATGTTTTTTGACAGTGGCATAATGCAGAAGTTTTAGTTGGCTTTTGAATGCCCTGGTTGAGGATCTTCTGTTGAATGCCCTGGTTGAGGATCTTCTGTTGAATGCCCTGGTTGAGGATCTTCTGTTGAATGCCCTGGTTGAGGATCTTCTGTTGAATGCCCTGGTTGAGGATCTTCTGTTGAATGCCCTGGTTGAGAATCTTCTGTTGAATGCCCTGGTTGAGAATCTTCTGTTGAATGCCCTGGTTGAGAATCTTCTGTTGAATGCCCTGGTTGAGAATCTTCTGTTGAATGCCCTGGTTGAGAATCTTCTGTTGAATGCCCTGGTTGAGAATCTTCTGTTGAATGCCCTGGTTGAGAATCTTGCCTTTTTTTTTTGAAGAAAGAATCAAGTGTTGATTGCCTGGATTTCTTCCTCCTTTCTTTAACAATTTCAAAATAAGGACTCAGGCTTGATATGACACTCCTTTTAACCGTGGCACTCCTCTCCCAGTCGTGATCAATGTCACAGAGCTCATTAGTGAGGGACTCTACACTCGCAAGAATCCGTTGTAGATCACTGGTCTTCATAATTTTTAGAGGAGGGTCTTCTTCTTTCTCTTCCTCCTGCTGTTGGCTAAGTTCTGCAGCTAACTCTTCAAGGTCTTCATTTGAAAGAGTCTCTGCATGACTTTCCAAGAGCTCAGTTACATCTTCAACTGTAACTTGTTCTAACCCTGCCTCTTGTGCCAGCCTGCTGATGTCTTCTACAACATTCTGTTGTGGCTCGAATCCTTTGAAGTCATGCATGAAATCTGGGAGAAGTTTACGCCACACTCCATTTAGACAATTGACAGTCACTTCTTGCCAGGCTGTGTTAATGTGATTGATGCCCTTTAAGACATCAAATGACTGCCAATATTCTTTGATGGTAATGTTGGACATGTCTAAAGCTTTTACCATTTCTCTAAATGTTTGCCGTAGGTAATAAGCTTTAAAGGTGGCTATTACTCCCTGGTCCATGGGTTGCAAAATTGATGTTGTATTAGGGGGCATGTAGACAACATTAACTTTAAATACAGTACAGTACTAGCTGTACAGCACTTACACAGTATATATATATATATTGTGTATATACAGTTCATATACACAGTAGTTACATATTTTTACCATTTTTGATGATTTTAAATTTTTAATTTATAAAAAAATTGCGAAAATAAATATTCATGGCCTTGTGGGTAGTGACTGGCGCTATTGCGAATCGGCGCAAATTGGACCAGCGCAAAACGAGGGCTACCTGTACTTGTAAATGATATATTCACATGGATGAAAATAAAGAGCAAAAATACAAATTAAACATATATATTACATCAAGTTGATTCATAATTACATAGTTTTTTCAACTCATTTTCTGGGAAAACATATTGAATACGCATTGTTCCTGGCTTTAAAGTTGGTGTGCTTAATAAACCTAAAATTTTATCTCTTGATATGTGGCATGTATCTCTAATTTGTGGAAAGTAATAGTAAACACTATATCCTGATGGGTGCAAAAAGCTAACCTCAGTCATCAAATTCCTCATTATAGGAATGTACAAATCCCAACCATTTCTGATCATTGTAAGTACAAACTATGTACTCTCCTATTTTTGGATTAACTTCAACATTATCTTCACCCAGAAAAGCTTTGCTTATAATCCTCACCAACTTCATCAGAAGATAATTTAAATGTTTTTGTTATTTGCATTAATAGGTACAAGGGTAATTCTATGAGAAAGACAAATGAAGTACATGGTCACCTCTTCAAAATTCATGAAACTTGGTGTGAGGGTTGGTTTAGGTCCAAATTACAAAAATCTGAATTTTTTTGAAAATTGGTCAAGTTTGTCAAATTTTATGGCTTGAAAAAACAATAATTTTCAAACGTAAATATCTCGGCTCCTAATTGTGGTAGTGTAGTAAGTCTTAAACGATAAAATATGTAAAATTAACTAGTTTCTAAATATGTATCATTTTTTTAGGGTAACAAAAATAATTTTTTTTTTTTTTTTTTTTTTTTTTTTTTTTTTTCCAGCGATTTTTTTTGCCAGCGAAGATATCATTTTTCGAAAAAAAGACCAGGAATAAAAAAAATGTTTATTTGATGTATGTACACCATAATAAGTAATAAAAAGTCAGCTTATCGACGATTATTATGAAAAAAAAGTGACAAAAAAAAATCCTCCAAATTTTAATAATTTTGTGCTTTCTTTCCAGATTTTCAGTATATACCTAATTTTCTAGTATACGTAAATTTACCTAACCCTTAAAATGCCTCAAAACACAATTTTGTTGCGATCCTATGAAAAAACACTCAAGAAGAAATTTCTGTAACATCAAAAAAGTAAACTCTGCCATGGCAGCTGCAAGCTATGGAATTTTTGGAAGAAAATCAATTACTATGCAGCAATTGCTATGTCGCAATTAAAAAGAAGCCAATTGTATTGGGTCATTCTCTGTCAGATCAACCAGTGCCTAACACCCTCATCTCTCAGATTTTGCTGAAATTTGGTTTATAGGGAGTTTGTGGGCCCTGAATCCATTTCTGAAATTATAAGGTCAATCCGACCAACGGTTCAAGAGATATGACCTCGGGAAATTTGAGGTCACTTGCGAGGTCACTAACATTTGGCGACCCATAACTTGGGTAATAATGGTCACAATTATATAAAAGTATATATTTAGAATCAGAAAACGACAAGGAATCCAAATATGCAAGTTTTAGAACTCTAGGTTGAAAAATAAAAAAGTTATACTGTAACCAAAATTTGAGGTCACGATTTGACCTCTGGGGTATCAAATGAGAATTTTTTTTTTAAATGTAAAAAATGAAGGCATAGGCATTGGCTATTAGAATCAGCAAAAAAAAGTTTGTTTGTTAGTATTTTTCATGTAACTAACATATAAGTGAACACCATATTCATAAGTTGTGCGTCAATTCTACCTATTTTTTCACACTTAAGCTCATAATTTGACCTATAGAAATTAAAATTACATTTTTTTATAGATATAAAAACAAAGGCAAAAAATGTAAAATTGTATTTCACTGCTAATCTACACTGGCAATAATAGTTATAATAGTGAAAGGGGAAGACCTACTTAGAGGATTCATGTGCTAGCCTAATACAATTTTTGCATGCTCGATGCTCTCATCAATTTCTTTTTGTGGAAAAATGTATTGAATTCTGCTGCCTCCTCTTAGGGTAGGACAACTCATTACAGTTAATATATGATGTCCTGGCACTGCACATGAATCCTTGTTTGATGGATAATAATATGCACTTGATCCTGATGACCCAGAGGGATGTAGAAAGTTCACAGTGAAATCATCAAACTCTTCACAATATTCCTCCACAATTCCATACCAAACTTGCATGTCATAAATGCAGCCAACATACTCTCCTGGTTTGACACATTTTAGGTTACCAAGCATTGCAGGTTCATTAGTAAAATGACTTTTCCTTATTCTTTTCTTTTCTCCAATGCCACTTGAAATGGGATACAACATCAGTCTTCCTTGTTTAGGGGAACAAATCTATGATATTTCTGAGTTCCAGGAATAGCCCTACTATCCTTGAATCGATGTTCCAACCGTTCTTCTGCATCTTTCAAATCAGCTGTAGTTACAAAGAAAAAATTTATCTTCTTGCTCAAGTTTTCTTCACAAAACTGAAACATGTGTTCTGGTGTAAGAATTTGCCTCTCTGTAGTTCTCTGCAAACTGGCACGAGCAGTAGCTCTTTTCACTGTTCCTCCAATCCCATCACATGCATTTTTGCCATGGGATGTAGCAAAGAAGTGCCATTCACAAGACAGACCAAAATCCTCTTCATGGTAACAGAGATTTGTGAAGTTGTATCTGTTCTTATATTGGCCAGCACATCCATCTGAGAAATAGTGCACCTTCTTCAATTGTGGGCATCTGAATTTAACATATGTCATAAGCTTCAATATGAATGAGTAAACCATTATAGTGTTGTGTTTTAGTGATGCAGATAAGAAACAGACACTAAAATGGCTAAGTTCCTGGTCTGCAGATGATCTATAATAGATGACAAAAGGGTGAACTGTATACACTGTGAATTGTCCCAGTGAAACCCTTGGGCAGCATCCTGGACAATGAAAGAATAATTCTCAGAGAAATCACCTACTATAACTACCTCGCTCTGAGGTGGTAGTGTTTCTTTCAACTGCTTGAAGTACTGTGATTGTTGCTGAGCAACAAAGTGATGACGAACCATGCAGGATATTTTCATGCTTAGGGATGATAAGTATTCATGAAGTGGCTCCACCTTATCAACCATTGTACAACGGTCAACAGTCACCCATTGCTTGTAAGATATTTCATTTGGAGCTGATTTCACACTGTCAAGTAACTCAAGAAAATCCAGGACACCCTCTTCTCTTGGGCAATCATTGCAAAGTTGCATCATGCAAGTCTCTCTTTCTGTACTGCAGACACTGTAATCCATAAGATCCTTGTATGAAAGACCTCTTTCTCCCAATGCAGCCAGCTGCAATTTTGGATTTTGATGGTATGTGCAGACACAGACAGAATGAGTCCCACCACTACCGGCAAGCACACAATATGATGGCCGTAATTTTGCAAATGTGGAAAATCCTATTTTGGGATTCTTTTCATCATTTTTATATAGTTCAAACATCTATCTTAAATTCCCGAGGACCAATTGTTTTTGCACCTTCATTGCACCTTCAGCACTGATAACATTCACGCAATCCTTTTGGCCAGGACACATACGACTAACCTCTTCTGACTCATAGAATCTTCTAACTATATCTTTGTGTTCTTCAGATATCACTTTTCCTTTGCTCATTAGTGGAATCTTCGGAAGGATTCCATGTTCTGATTTAAGTGAATGGCTTCTTTTCACCATGTATGTTGTAGTTTGAGAGAAACTAGCTGTTTTTTCAATTGTGTATGGTGAGAGTGTCAATATTTGTAGTTTGTGATGGTGACATTTGCTCTCCAGGAATGACTGTTTCAATTCATTCATTAATTTGTCTAGATGTTTTTCAGATTTAGTTTCAGGTTTTGAAGTATCACTTACCTCCTCGGTAATTTGAACACCATAACTGAGTTCTAGCCTCTCCTTCAGGTGTTTCTGAGCAGATGATAGCTTACCACGAGCCTTGCGCTTTTTCTGGCTTAATGACAGCCCTTCTGAAAAGAACAGAAAAAAAGGTTTCACACACCTGAATATTAGTAATTAAATATTAATTATAGTACCTTAAATGCTATATAATTGGCTATATAGTAGATCAAACAGACCTTGTAGTAAAGTATAAGTTATTATATTAATTTATTACTTACTTTTTTAACTGGTGTTTGGTCCAGAAATGCTAGAACTGGTTCAACTGAAGTTGAAGGATTTTCCTTTATCAAGCAATCACTGTCATTGTCCAGATCTTAAATTGAAGAGATGTTACTCAAGCCACTGATAGTAGATGATTCATTTGAATCCTGCTCAGACTCGTTGTTTTCAGTGGTACTAAGTATAGTGGGGTTTTTCATTATCAGTGTCCAGCAGTTCACACACAACAAGGAGTTTTTTCACTCTTCCAGCACATTTTTCAACAAGTACATCAGTCACTTTTCTAAGATTGATTGTTATGCGTTTCTTGTGTTTTTGAATAGGGTCCTGGCAGTATTTCAAGTGCCGAACCATTGTATTTTGATCTGTAAAGATATAGGATTTACAATTAGGTAATATATTTTTTTTAGAAAATATATAGCTATACACACTTAATATTTTAGGCCTTGATAGTCTCTGAGGCTCATTAAAACACCATACCCACCAGCCACCCACAGTGCTGGCTGGAACTGTACTAACCTGTAGACAAGGAATTTTGCAACTATCTGTGTTGATTCTGCACTTAGACAAGTAGCAACATGTTTCAACAGGTTTGTTTAGGCTACATGTGAGCTTAGTCTTTCCCTTTCACTATTATAACTATTATTGCCAGTGTAGATTAGCAGTGAAATACAATTTTTATTAAATTCTTGGAGCTTGAGGTCAAATTGATAGCTAAGATATAAAAATTCCTTGAAATGACAAGCAATTTATAAATATGGTGTTCACTTATAAGTTAGTTACATGAAAAGTACCAACATAAACAAACTTTTTATGATTTTCTATTAGTCAAGAACTCTGACTTTGGTTTTTATATCTATAAAAAATGTAATTTTAATTTCTATAGGTCAAATTATGAGCTTAAGTGTGAAAAAATAGGTAGAATTGACGCACAACTTATGAATATGGTGTTCACTTATATGTTAGTTACATGAAAAATACTAACATAAACAAACTTTTTTTTGCTGATTCTAATAGCCAATGCCTATGCCTTCATTTTTTACATTTAAAAAAAAATTCTCATTTGATACCCCAGAGGTCAAATCGTGACCTCAAATTTTGGTTACAGTGTAACTTTTTTATTTTTCAACCTAGAGTTCTAAAACTTGCATATTTGGATTCCTTGTCATTTTCTGATTCTAAATATATATACAGTGCCCGCGAAAAGTATCCGATCACTCAAGAAAATACAATATTTTCCCTTGATATTCAGAGACACGTAATTCACTTTCTATTTGTTCTAGCGACATCTGGTAACTTTGAGGTTGCTCGCTGATATGGGAGCTATCCAACGCATTCTCAAATTAGTGTTCTGGTAGCCTTCGTTGCGGGTGGCTGTGTCTCAAATTTGTCAGATTTCACTGTTTGTGTAAATTTCTTGATATTTTTTTTTTTTTTACAGAAAGTGGTGTAAATAAAATTTATATATAATGTGTGCTAAAAAACAACTTAAGAGTGATTGTCGAGGTGCTATTGTTGCTTTGCATGCATGTGGGAAATCACAGACAGATAGCTAAGGAATTAAACATATCCCAAAGTACCGTTAATTTATGGGTTTCACGGGCTAAGAACAATGGTGGCCTAACCACGCCAGTCCCTAAAAAACGATCTGGCAGACCGAGAAAAACAAATTCGCGAACAGACAAACTTATGAAACGTTTAGTATTGAAAAACCCAACAATAACTGCGAAAGAAATAAAATTTAATATGAATAATTTGTTATCTGGTGTTTCTGAACTAACTATCCAGGAGCGGCTCCAAAAAGAACTCGGATTACCATCTCGCCATGCTGCTAAGAAACCGTTCATTAATGAAAAAATGCGTAAAAAACGTGTCGCATTTTGTAAAAAATACATTCATTGGACTGTTGATGACTGGAAGAAGGTTTTATTTAGCGATGAGTCGACATTTTTGACATTCAGAAGTTGTCCAAAAAAGGTTCACCGGCCTATTGGCTCAAATAGGATGGACCCTAAAGACAATGAAACACCCTCCAAGTGTGATGGTTTGGGGTTGTTTCGGTTACTATGGGCGTGGAAACTTATATTTTCTTCCGAAGAACACAACTATGAATGGTGCACGGTATTTAGCAATGCTACAGGGTAAACTTCCAATGGCAATGGCAATCCAAAGGACAAAAACATACATGCATGATGGTGCACCATGTCACAGATGTCACAGGGCCAAAATAGTGACAAAATGGATTACTGACAATAAATTTGATATTTTGGATTGGCCTGGTAATAGTCCAGATCTCAATCCGATAGAAAATCTGTGGCTAATAATAAAAAATAAGGTTGAATGCCACGACACTGGCTCAGTTGAAAAATTACAAGAGGCCATCAAAAAGGTATGGTGCAAGGAAATATCAGTGGAAGTTTGTCAAAACTTGATTAAATCCATGCCAAAACGTCTAGAACAAGTCATCCAAACCAAAGGACAGATGACAAAATACTAATATAAGGTTAGTATACATTTAAACATTGTTTTTTATGTAAAAAATACAAATTTCAAGGGTGATCGGATACTTTTCGCGGGCACTGTACTTTTATATAATTATGACAATTATTACCCAAGTTATGGCTCGCCAAATGTTAGTAACCTCGCGAGTGACCTCAAATTGCCCGAGGTCATATCTCTTGAACCGTTGGTCGGATTGACCTTATAATTTCAGAAATGGATTCAGGGCTCACAAACTCCCTATAAACCAAATTTCAGCAAAATATGAGAGATGAGGGTGTTAATTTCAATTTTTTTTGGTTGATCTGACAGAGAATGACCCAATTACGATCGTTCGGTTTACGATTTTTCGCGTTAACGATTTTAAAAAAGTACCCCCATCTTTCGATTTACGATTGCCTTATTTCGCGTTAACGATCTCCAACTTGAAAGCATGTCTCAGAAAGGAACAAAACCGTGCCTACGTTGAGTCCAGCCCAAATGAGGAGGATGATGAGGACCCAGTCAGAATGCTTGATCTCAAAACCTTGAGAGATATTCTGACTGGATTCGACATGTACATCGAGTTGGTGAAGGACAAGGACCCTAACTACGAACGTAGTGCTGCTGCTGTCAATCATATTGAAAAGGGTCTGAGCGTTTATCGGGAGATCTACCTGCAGAAAAGGAGGAATGCCAAGCAAACTACGATCTCCCGATTTTTCAAGCCTGCAACAGCTGCCGAGGCAGGAGAGAAGTGCGTCATCAGCAAGTGCAGCAACAACTCCTGCACGTCGGCAGCAGGCTAGATCTCCAACTCCAACATCTTCGGGGATGGATTCTCCTGCAACTTCAGAAACTCCTCCATCTCCGAGGGACTCTCCCGAAGTCATCGATCTTCCTGCATCGCCCATCGATCCTCCTCCATCGCTGACCGATGCGGGAGCTGGCCCTCCTCCCCCATCACCACCACCCGGTGGCGATGAGTAGGCATCGTTACCTCAGACTGATGCATCGTTGACGACTTGGACCGGATTTGAATACGATTAGGTGAGTGTTCATGTATAAATTGTCTTTTATTAATCACAATTTCTTACTTTCAGACACTTTTTGTACATAACAGTAAAATATATAGCAAAATAATAGTGGAATCTGCAAATTTTGGGGGTCTTCCAGAATGTTTGGGAACGTATCCCTATTTTTCCCATAAGGCCTTCAGTTCGATATACGATCGTTCGATATACGATGGGGTTTTTAGGGACGCATCCCAATCGTATAACGGGGGACACCTGTATTTGATATTTGATTATTTCACGCAACCTAAATTTATGAATTTGTTTTACAGCTGGATTGAAGCCGGGACAAAAACAGATAAAGGCTTCTACGAAGTTGTAGATGTAGAGCTTTCTTTGCAAAAATGTCTGAGTGAACCTATTACTTCTATCAAAGGTACTCAACAATTACATCGCTTCGTCCCAATTTCCAAGAATTCATTGAAGGTTTATCCACTCTCTCAGAGTGCACAGTCAGTCGAAATAAGAGAGCTCATTAGAGTTTCTGCTTCGGTTCAAGAACATAATACTCTCTCAACGTGAAATTGAAACAGGCTCTTTTGTGGGTTGTATGTATGAAAATAAACTATGGCTCGGATTAGTCCAGTCCTTTGACTGTGAATATGATGATTTTCTGATAAAATTTCTCCATCCTTCGGGCGTATGTCCCTCATACGTTTTTCCTGCACAAGATGATGTTTGTCACGTTCCAACAGAAAATATATTTGGGAGTATTGAAGCAAGTTTACGAGGAGGAACAAGAATACAATACATTTTTCCGCTTCAAGAATTAAATAACTTTTCAAAGAAGATAAAATAAATTCTATCAAATGTATACTATTTAAGATTGTCTATATAATATTTCTAAAATTATTATCTAAGATTTGTGTATCTACTTAATAGTTATAAAAATCTTTTCAAATTCTTTTTTCTTATTATATTATTAGTGTCTAAAATTTGGATTCACTGGATGAGAATACTGTCTCTTAATTCATTCTCAAAGACTTGTGTATGTGTAGTATTAGGAAGAGTATTTTATACTCTGATAAGCGCTTTATAAATTAAACATTATTATTGTCAATATATTCTGTCCCTAAATATAAGAGAGGTTATGTATGTACATTGTACATATATTTTAAGATTTTTTATCCTTTGGTTTATCTACATGTATTTTTTATATGAATTGAAAATTGTCTTTTTTTGGACCAACAAGTCTGTAATAAATCTTCGTCATCTGAAAAAAAAATTTATTACTTAATTTCAAACATAGTTTTGAGCCTTATAATAAACTATAAGCTGACTTTTTATTACTTATTATGGTGTACATACATCAAATAAATTTTTTTTTATTCTTGGTCTTTTTTTTCGAAAAATGATATCTTTGCTGCCAAATTGCAAAAAAAAAAAAATTGATATTTTTTCCAAAAAATCATAATTTTATTCTTGTTACCCTAAAAAAATGATACATATTTAGAAACTACAGTTAATTTTACATATTTTATCATTTAAGACTTATTACACTACCACAATTAGCAGCTGAGATATTTACACTTGAAAATTGTTGGTTTTTTCATTTGGTCAAGCCATAAAATTTGACCAACTTCAATTTTCAAAAAAATTCAGATTTTTGTAATTTGGACCAAAACCAACCCTCACACCAAGTTTCATGAATTTTGGAGATGGTGGAGTGTACATTTGGCACTTTCATTTGTCTATTTGTCCTGGAATTACCTACAAATCTGTGGAATTTTTGTTCCTGTTAGCTGCATACTTTTTTCATGTCACTTAAAAGTTTTTCCATAGCATAATTTTTTTTTAATAAATTCTGAAGAAATTAAAGCTGTCACTTATATTGTTTGAACAAAATTCAAACATGTCTTCTGTTAATATTTGATTTGCAAATGTTCTCTGCATACTCGCTCTGGCTACAGATCTTTTCACTGTGCCCCCAATCCAATCACAAATGCTCTTACCATGGCTTGTGGCAAAGAAATGCCACTCACATTCCAGCCCAAAACCTTCATGTTTACAAATGTTAACAAAGTTGAAATGATTTTTATATTGTCCTGCACATCCATCAGTAAAATAATGTAATTTTTTGATATGAAGGTGCGATTTTCTAATAATAGGTACGAGTGTATTTAAAAAAATGTAAACCATTGTAGTGTTATGTTTTGTATTTGGAGATAAAAAACAATAACTTTAATGTTTCATTTCATTACTTTCTGGTTCCTTATAATATAACACAAAGGGATGCACTGTGCATTGGGTATTTTCCCAATGAAAAACTTGGGCTGCATCCTGTACTGCAAATGAGTAGTTTTCTGAAAAGTCACCAAGAACTACAACGGTATAGCTATTTAAATTATTCTTCAAGTTTTTTAGAAATGCACTCTGATTCTTTGCTATAAAGTGATGACGTGTCAATTTGACAATTTTTGTGCTCAATGAATTTATAAAATCATCTATAGATTCTGTTTTTTCAACCATATTGCATCAGTCTGTAGTAACCCATTGTTTATATTTTATTTCCTCACATTCAGGATTAACACTTTTGAAAAGTGAGCAAAAGATTCTTAATACCTTGTTCTTTTGGACAGAGATTACATATTTACATCATGCAATTCCTGTTGTTGACTGCTTTCTCCATAAGAGTTGTGTATTCCAACCCTTTGACACCAAAAGCTGAGAATTGTATTTTGGCATTCTGGTGGTATGTACATACGCACACAGAATGGGTACCAGCAGTTCCAGCTAAAACACAATGTCTGGGGCAAAGGCTGGCAAAACTAGAGAAGCCAATTTGGGGATTATCTGGATTATTTTTATAGAGACTAAAAGCTTCTTTCAGATTCATTAACACCAGTTTTTTCTGCACAGATTCTTTATACCCACTTTCATTTCTGATACTCAGGCACTTTTGTACCTGGGCACAAATGACTAATTTCATCTGATTTAAAAAATTTCTGAACAGAATCTTTAGTAACTTTAGTTATTACTTTTCCTTTTGACATGAGTTCAATTTCAGGAATAATTCCAAGTCTTTGTTTTATATTTCTGCTTTTTCTTAACTAAATATTCAGTTGTGTGAAATATTTATAGTTTTTGATATGGTAAATGGAGATAATGGCAATATTTTGAGTTTCCTCTCATAGCTGTCAGTAGAATGGAAAGCTTCAAAAAGAAAAATAAAAAAGGGGGGAAAGTTTTCATTATTGTTCTACACATTTGAATGTGGTATTTAATAGAGCTCTTCATGCTGATTCTAAAAATGTAGATATAGTTTTATAGGTCTATAACAAGATGTTTGGGAGTTATTGCCCATTAAAGTTAGGTGGTAAAGTGGGGGCCCATATCTCAAAAACTATGGATCATAGAACTTTTTTATTTGAACCAGTGAAATCAGCACCCAGAAGAACCCCATATGTCAATTTTCATTAAAATCTGGGTTGGAGCAGTGACAAATTTTTTAATTTTTGGGTGATTTGTCCTGGAATGCCCCTTTAGCTGCTGCTCTCTTCACACAGTTACGGTATTTTAGTTATTTCATCGTTCTCCCTGCAACAACACTTCCTCCAATGTGCTGCCATCACAGGCATTTTTCCCATGACTAGTGGCAAAAAAGTTCCACTTTGCCTTTATACCAGAATCTGTTTCATGATGGCATAAATTGCTAAAATTAAAAGTTTTTATATTGTCTAGCACAACCATCGGAAAAATATTTCATTGTCTTCACATTAGGGAATCTCACTTTAATGTCTTGAACTAAAAATTGTTGAAATGTATACACTGCTGTGGTGTTATGATCTAAACTATCACTAATGATACAATAGCTAGTGTGGCTCAATTTACCATCTTCCATTACTGAGATTTTGCTTAAGGGTCTTCATGTAGAGGCTTTGACTCTTGGCTATATAATGATGATGAGTAAGAGAATAAATTGATTCTGAAAGTTTTTCAGTGAATTCCTCCACTGTAACACGTACATTTGACAAAGTTCCCATGTCAGTGCTGGTCCACTGGTCATATTCAATTGAATCCCTAGAAGTCAGTACATTTAATGTGTTCAAATAGTCATCAACACCAGGACATTCTCTACACTGGTATAACATACATTTAATGTTGTCCACATCACAGACACTTTTTGAATCAATCAGTCAATGAATGATAAGTCAAGTCCTTGTCATCAATTGCTGAAACCATTAATTTGGGGTTCTGGTGATAGGTACAAATACAAACTGAGTGTGTACCTGTACCTCTAGCAATAACAGTGTGTGGAAATTTGTACGATGGAAATTTATATGCCAGCATTTGTATGCCAGAACATTTGTACAACAGTAATTTAGGTATGCGCTCTACTGGACTTTTTTGACTTAAGTATGCGATCTACCTATGATGATAATCATGACTTCATTTTTTTTATATAAACATAAGCACAGGTGCAAAAAAAATAAAAAATAAAAAGAACATTATTTAAATATTTTGAAAATAATTTCAATTTGAAGAATTTTAAATTTTATCATGTATCACAGCGCATTAAAGGATTAACAAGTAGGTAAATGGTTATTGAATAGGTACAGGTGGTTAGGTTAGGTTAGGTCTGGAGATTAATGAGAAAAAACTCGCAAGATTTGTTCTCCAATTTTTTAAATGACATTCATTAGGTTAGGTCTGGAGATTAACCCTTTAATGATGGATGTACCTTAAGGTCCACCAGAAATAATAATATAAATTGTACTACAATGCCTCATTTCTATAAATGTTTCTACATGTTTCTACATGTTTAGATATAGATGTCATTTAGTTGTCGGGAAAGGAACCCAAAATGTTTATCATTTCAGTGACTAGTTACTAAAACATTTAGTTTTGAATGACAATAAAACCTATACATTCTGGTAACATGAGTGACCACATATGCTGTGGACTTGTCCTTAAAGGGTTAATTGAGAAAAAAAACTCGCAAGATTTGTTCTCCAATTTTTTAAATGACATTCGTTCTGTATATCGCTAGTTACATTTTCTCTTAAATTGATAAGCTGAAATCTAGTTTCAGTTATGCATTTAATTATTGTAATATGTAATTTCATAATTTGTGATAATTTGTATTTTAACTTACCTAGTTTCAAATTCAATTTTATTAACTGATCATGAATTTCTTGCATATAACGTATAAATTACCATCATACAAATACTTCATGTATAAATTTCCAGTCATATAAATGTTCTGCCATACAAATGCTGGCGTATAAATTTCCACTATACAAATGTTGGCATACAAATTTCCAGGTTTCCAATAACACACCATTTGGGTCTAAGAGCTGTAAATGTTAAAAACTTATACTTGAGTCAGTTTCTTTATAAATAAGATAGTTCTTTCAAATTACTGAGTAAGAGATGCTTTTGTTCGTAAATTTTGTTTCCAGCTTTGTCTCTGACACTGTCTCTTTTTTTTCCTGGATACACTCGACTAAATTCTGGGTCCTCATAAAAAGCTATCACATTAGAAATAGTTTTATCACATATCTTTTTCCCTTTACTGTATTTAGGAACATTTGGCAATATTCCATACTGTTGCTTCATGCTCCTGGCTTTATCAACAAGAGATCTACTAGCCCCAAAGAACTTGATTTTTTGAGATCGTGTATAGGGATAGAGTAAGAACCTGCAACCTCCTTTGGTAGGAAGTTATAGAATTGAATGCTTCAGCGAGCTCCCTATCATAGTTTCGTACCTATTAGATAAATAAAAGATAGGGGATATCAGAATTTTCTTAAATTGAAATTATTAATTTAATGTACTCTAAGATCAGGACCTAAATAGAAAAAATATAAGAGTACCGTATCTACCTTCCAGGGCTGTGGAGTCGGTAGACCAAGCCTCCGGACTCCGACTCCTAGAATTTTAGAAGGGCCAACTCCGACTCCTGCCTCTAAATAATAATATAAAATATACTTTGATTATATTAACCCAGAATGGCATTTCATCACTACCAAGTGAATCATCAGGCTACTTTTTAAGCTCAATTTCTCTAAATTCATCTTCAATCACACATTGACACACAAAATGTTTTTCATCTGTGGTTATGGTAAAGTATTCAAAAACACTAGATTTAACTGGAGTGTTCTTAGCCATTTTATAAGGGGCTTTTGAAAATAAAAATTTAGAATTAGCTTACACAGAATGTATTCAAATATAAATTTCTGAAAAGAAAATCAACAGTAATTAGTGATATGCAGGAAAAGCTCCTAGAAAGATCATGATGTAGGGGAATCATCATAAAATAACTATAATGCAAGATAGGAGCTTTAACCTGAACCAATAATAAAGTACATCATAAAAAAAAAAAAAAAATTTTAAAGTCGTCGGACTCGGTCCATTTTTACCGACTCTGACTCCTCTAGCAATGAATTTACTTCCGACTCTCCGACTCCACAGCCCTGCTACCTTCCATGGATATTTTTTAGACATTGTTAAAATGGTGTGATTGTGTTCTGTATGTAAGAATGATATTGAAGAAAAGTTAGGCTATTGAAATTTAAAACTTCTAAAATTATATACGTCAAGAGTCTTTAATTGTGACCATGAGTTGCTAATTTAGTTGAATTTGAGCAATCCTTACCTTTCCAATTCTTTTTCCATGTATAATCTCTTGGATGTAGATGCTCCCTCATCCACAGATGCTGAGAAAGACTGTTCAAAATTCTTTTTCAAAGTAGATACACACTTGTCATATTTGTCTGATGCTTTTTTAGATATCCTGTCAGTATTCATACCATCTGAAATTAGGCATCATCCAAAATAAGTTACAGCAATAAATTTTCATAATTTAATAACTAATCAGAATTCATTTATTGTACATAGCTATTTTTTTGCAATTCCTTAAATTGTTAAAGAATGTTATGTTTATAATTTTGATAAAACTGCATTATTTTGATAACCTATGAAACAATGTATACACAAAGATAAAGAGTTTAGATGATTTTTAAAAATCATATAATGCATTTTCTGATAACTATACTTTTCAAAAATAAGTCCCCAAATTATAATTCATACACTACTCTCAGAATTTTATTGGCAAAATCTCCATTTCTTCAAGAATGTTCTTGGTTTGTTCTCTACAGATTTCAATATCACTGATCTCACCAGGATTGTCAGTTTGCAAATGTGTACTTCCTGGACTGCTTTGAAATGAAGAGGTACTTGTAGATGACTCGGTTTCAAAAACATCATTAAATAATTTATCAGGCTCTTCAAGTTCATTTAATCTTACATAACAGTTTGTACACACTTTGCATTTAAGGAGTGCAGGATTTTTTCTGTTACATTTAATGGTAAATTTCTTAAATCCTTTAAGATTCTTTTCTTCTCTCTCTTAAAGGGGTCACAACGCTGTTTATGATAATTTAAATGGTAAGACATGTTTAAAATTTATATACCAGCTTCACTTCCTGTAATAAGTAGAAAGAATATTAAATGTTAATGATTTTTAATGATAATGGGCAAACACAAGCACAGCCAATATAGGCAAAGCACTAAAATAATATGGCAAGCAGATACCATATATGAGCAGTGTTTATTATGTGGTCACAAAAGGCAAACTGAACCCTTAATAACCAAGGTTCATGCTAATGGAAGGAGCCCTCAGACAATCTCATTTTGCTGTGACAAGTTGTAGCATGACTACACAAGCGTGATGCCACTCAACTTTACAAACAGGAAGTACAAATTACCTTTTATTTTAGTGTGTGTGTGTGTGTGTGATATATATAGTTAGGATAAAACTATTATATAGTTAGTATAGCCCAATTCCTGAACTTGGGCTAATATGTCATCTTTTTGCTAGTAAGTACCTTATAATAAAGTGCAAAAAAATACACAACTTAAAGGTAAAAATACAGTCATTGAGTAAGTCATATAGAAGAGTAATTGAGGTACAAAATGATGAAAAAAAAATCTTGAATATTTGTATCATAGGGGGTGCCCCCCCCCCCCAAATATTCAAACTTATATAACTTTAACTATTTGATTAAATGCATTTTACTACTTAGTCAATTATTCTTTAGGATTTGAGCTTTCAAATGGTTTTAAAATTTTTTTCCTAGCTCAATTAGGGACCAAGTTATGGACTTTTAAACATTAAGGGGTCAGCCCTCACCCCCAAAATTGGGAGGCCCATAACTTTTGAACCGTTACTCTGATTGCACTAAAACTTGAGATTTCATGTTTTTGCACAAAAACAACCTTCTATACCAAATTTGAGAAAAATCTGTCAGAGTGGTTACAAATATTATTTATTTATTTTTTTTTTCCCCCATGATTTGTCCTGGAATGACTGTTAAGTCACTTTGCTCCTGTTTCATTGTCTAATTTACTTCAAATATAATTTAACTTATCCAGATTAGGTTAGAAATATACAGTATATATTTATGTATATAACCTATGGTAGTGAAAAAATTTATTACAGTGAAATTTGAGAACTATCTTTACATAGTTTTGTTTTTCTGTGTTTTAGTCTTGGAAGTAAGCAAGAAAATACAAAAAATAATGGACAAGATTCAAACACAGTTGACATTTGGCAAATCTGTTGTTCTGATTTTATTTGTTCCAGTGATTTCCAATTGCGACCATTCATTACTTAATTTGATAATCACACCTATCCACAATGATCTCTCCCAACTCAAACTGAGTGCCAAAAATTCAGCCAATCCAGCACACTTCTAATTTTACCCTTATTTAATCATTTTTTGGACTCTGGCATTTTATTTATATAAAAATACAGTAAGGTTCCTTATCTTTAGTGTAATTGGGAATAGGCATAGGAATAGACGCGCACTAGTATACTATGTATATGTGTGTTACTGCACCAGGTATTACACAAATATACTTAAACCCTAAAAATCTATAATACTGCTTAAAAACTGTTTTATTCATTAAATAGCTTTTGATTGAAATGCATATCTATATCTGATGATGATGATGATTAAAAATCTAGATGTGCTAGAATTTTTGTAGTGGTATTTTTTAAATCAGCTTATTCAAATTAATTAAAATCACCTATTTTAGTATCGCTTACAAAATTTTTGTTCACTACTGTTATTATCCATATCACAAGAGAGATATTGAAATATACCGTAAATGTAAATAAAATTTTGATTTTATGTACTCGGTTAATGCGAGTACCAAGCTCACCAAACCTTTAAATCCTGACCCAAGATGACACCTTGGATTGGTTAGCAACTGCTCTAGATATACAGCCTGTGCCCTGAATTTAGAAAGCAATGAGGAATAGGAGATTCCACCAAAAATAAGGAGCATTGGATATGAGAAGTATCAATGTTCAATGATAGGGAACTTTACTGTAGCCACTCATAAATCATAATTTGCCTGGTATCTCTAGTAACTACAAAAATGCCAGCTGGCAGTTGGCACACGGGATGCCTGCGAATAACTCTGCATACAATCTCATCAGTTGACTTTCCCATTCTCGGCTCAACTTTGCGGTAACTCCTTATTCCCATATTCTATATTTAGTGAAATTGTTTGAGAACTACTATTAAATGGCTTTCATCGATAAAGACTTTCATAGTATATGTGCTGATATTAATCATTTCAATTCATTACCAAAAAATTCTATATCCAGTTTAGAGAATCTAGATTCTCTAAACTGGATATAGAATTTTTTTCTAGATTCTAGAACATGAATCTGGTATATAGACAATTGCATGGTCTCATTGATGGATGAGTTTAGTGCCTTTGTATTACAAAAAGATATAAAAAATCTTTCAGTGCTAAATCTAAATATTCGAAGCTTACCTAGGAACTATAACTACATAGTGGCCCTTTTGAAAACTTCTATGGTCAAATTTAGTGTTATAATTCTCTCAGAAACCTGGTTGAATAGTAGTATTAAAAACCTGTATAATATAGATAATTGCATTGCTTATCAAGCTGTAAGAGATGGTCAGATTGGTGGGGATATCTCTGTGTATGTGCATCAAACTTACAACGCTAATTAATGAAGTATTTTCTGTATGTAATAGGGACAATGAAAACCTGATTATTAATATAAAAGACAAAAGTAATGTATCTTCTGTCCATGCAATATATAGACCTCCTAATACTAATATCAATAGCTTTTTAATTCACTTAGATAACATGTTAAATGCAACTTTCATAAATCAAATGCCATAGTTGCGGGTGACTTCAACATCAATTTACAATCTGAAGCAATCTCTCATAAATTTTTAAACTTAATGAATTCTTTCTATCTTAGTCATACTATTACCAAACCCACTTGAGTCTGCAACTATGGCAATCAAATAACAGAATCTATGATTGATAATATATTTGTAAATAACAATGCCCTCATAAATTCTGGAATTATGACCACAAACATCAGTGATGATTTTCCTACTTATGCTATATTCAATAACATTTTTCATGTTGCAGATAAAACAGGTATTGATTACAGAATATTTTCAGAGGGTACGGTAACAAAAGAAAATTTATTTGGGCTGTAGAAAATACTTGATTTGACTATGACAAACCTATAAATAACCCAGATCATCTATTTCAGTTCTTCTATGACACCTTATTCCATACTTCTAATATTTGCTTCTCTTTAAGGAGAAAAACAGTTTCGCCCAAAAGTGTCGCAAATCCATGGATCACTCCAGGAATTATCACTTCAATAAAGAACAGAAATAAATTGTTCAAATTGTAATTACAGAGCAAAATTCCTAAAATACAATATATTAAATACAGAAACAAATTAACTAAAATAATCAAAATTGCAAAATATAACTATTATAACAATCAATTTTCCAAACATAAAGGAGACATGAAAAAGACTTGGACAGTCTTCTCGGAAAACAAATTAAGAAAAATTCAATAGAGAAATTAAATGTTGATGATAAAGAAATTACTGATGATACTGCTATTGCAGACTCTCTAAATGCGCATTTTACTTCAATAGCGGATAAGCATCACTCACAATTACTAAATAATGATCACTCACCTCTAGAATATATGCCACCCAGCCCACTAAATTCCTTTTTTGTTCGTGCTACCTCTACTGAGGTCTGGAATATTATTGGTAAATTAAAAAATACAAAAAGTAACACAACATTCCTGGACCTATATTGAAACTTCTTAAGGATAAGATATCTGTAACTTTGGCTAAAATTATCAAAGTACTTCCAGAGGAATATTCCCATCAATGCTAAAAACTGTTGATATCAATATTGATGGATTTGAGTAAGGCATTTGATGTAATAGACCATAATATTCTACTTAATAAATTATATTGTTGCAGCTTTAGAGGAGCAATCAGTGATTGGTTTAAAAGTTATTTGTCCAATAGGTATCATTTTGTATCAGTAAACAAGTTTTGCTCAACTAAAGCGCTTGTTAAACATGGTGTGCCACACGGCTCAGTTCTGGGTCCACTGTTATTTTTATTATATATAAATGACTTTCCATGTTCATCTGATATATACTGAACTTCATAATGTTTGCAGATGATACAACTCTCTCTTTCTTGCAAAGATGTTAATTCAGCTAAGAATATATTTCATTCAGAATTCATCAGTGTAATGAAATGGTTGACCACCAATAAACTCTTCCTAAATACCAGTAAAATAAATTTCATGATTTTTACTAATAAAAGAAATGTATATCATGATGAACTTAATGTTAATGAAATCACTATAAAGAAGTGTACTGTAACAAAATTTCTTGGTGTAATGCTAGATAAGAATTTGCAATGGAGTGATCATGTAAATTATATTGTGAAAAAGATTTCAGGGAGCATTGCCATAATATTTAAACTTAGAAATGTAGTCCCTAAACAAGTGTTATTGACTGTTTATCATACTCTTGTTCTTCCTTATATAACATGCTGCATCCTTGTTTGGGGAAACTCTGCTAACAATGCATTAAATGGTATCTTTGGCATCCAAAAATGAGCAATAAGGTTACCTGTTGCTGATTTCCTTGATCACTAGTGCATTATTTAAAGAGCTAAACCTACTAAAGCTCAATGATATAACCAAACTGGCACATTTTATTTTTATTTATAAGTGTAAGAACAAAATCATTAATTTACAATGGGTAAATAGATATTTTGTAACTCATCAAGAAATCCACTCGTATCAGACCAGAAATAGATCAAAACTTGTTATACCTCAATTTAGATCGTCTTCATCTCAAAAACTACCCATTTTCATTGGATTGAAACTATGGAATGACTTAAATGCTGATATAAAAAGTATTGTGAATGTAAATTCATTTAAAACCAAGTTGAAATCCTGATTAATAATGGCATACTAACAAAAATCTAGGATTAATGTCCATTACTATTGTTTACTAATTATTGATTTCTCATGTGTAATTTAGTATTAAAAACATATTTCTTGGGATTGTTCAGTTCTTATCTCTCATGTATAATATTGGTTTCTTTGTATGATATTAGTATAGTGCCTTCAATGGTGACCTTGTATTTGTCATGTCAGTAGTGATAATTTAAGATCAATACATGTTTTAATTATTAATAATACTTATTTAACTTATTTATTTATTATTAATTAATAACAGCTAGCTGTAGGACCATGAGACACATTAACATATTACAGTACAATGTAGATGACCTTGCAAACAAAATCATGCAGCTTAGGGAATTCATACACAAACAAAACATTCTCATAGCACTTGTACAAGAAAAATCTAAAATGAACATACAAAATATCCACTATTCCTGACTTCACGGCATTCCATGATACCATCCAAAACATTACAAACACAATCCAAGCAGATAACACGATAGAAATATAGGCAGTTAACATTAAAATGTGCACAAAACACACCACCACACTCATCAACATTTACATCCCACCAGATAGTTCACCTCAGGTGCCAGCCAGTTACAATCCACAGTTACACAATCTGGCCTCTCTCACTAATGTCATCTTAGGAGGAGACTTCAATGCTAAAGACACTAGTTGGTACCTGCACAACCAAAGCAACACCAGAGGCACCAACATAGCCACACAACTAAACAGCCTCTTCATTCTTAACAATACAGAAGAACATGCACACATACCACATCAAGCAGGATACTCACACTCCTCCCCAGACATAATGTTCTGTTCCCCCCTCACTAGCAATACATACACACTGGAGAACAGAAAAACAACTGTCATCAGACCACCTGCCCATCATCAATACAGCACATTCTACACTGCCCCAACAGCCTTAGGCACACTTACAGAAATTACAAGAAAGCTGATTGGGAATAGTTCAAAATATAGACACGGGAACAATTTACCACATTAAACAGCACACCCATCATAAACATCAATATGACACTCAAGACATTCAATCAAATCATCAATAATGCAAACAAATACATACCCAAGGGCAACATTAGGAAATGCAACCCAAATTACACTAGAGAAATAGCCCACCTCATAAGGCAACGTAACAACCTCAAACATAGCACACAAACACTACACACAGAAGCCATAAAACAGCTCAACACAGAAATAAACAACGAACTTAAAGAAAAACAAACAGAAACATTTAGGGAATTCATAACAACACTAAACCACTCCACTGACACATCCAGGCTTACAAGACTATAAACAGCATTACCCACTTCAACAGCAGCATTCACACCTCAAACGTGGCTATCTGTCACAGCTGAAATAATATCCCAACATATACATAACAAGCTTAACATTCTTGTTAATCACTATGGAAAGATAGGTCATCTCAACAGAGACAACAACCAGAAACACGCAGACAGACACAAGAAAACCTAGACTTGACACGATCATTACACCCTTCAGCCAGACCACCAAGATCATCAAAAACATTAAGAATTCAAAGGTTATTGGATCAGACAACATATCTGACATACACCTTAAACACTTGGGGCCCATAGGGAATACTAGCTCTCACAAACATCAGCACATATTCATACCAACACTGTATTATTCCTGACATATAGAAACAAGGTAAAATGATTACACTACTCAAACCAAACAAAAATCCAATGGAACCATCTTCCTATAGACCCATTACTTTACTATGCACACCTTCCAAAGTAACAAAGACTAATCTTACAAATCACCAACCCACACACACCACTATTGCCTACTCCACATGGATTCAGACCTCACCACTCAACCATGACATTACTTACTAACCTCACACAGCACATCATTGATGGCAATCAACTCCAGATGACGAGCTCAACATACACTATTAGCAAGAATAGACATTAGTAAAGCATTTGATGCTATCCCATGCTTCCCTCTCATAAACAAAATACTCGACACAAACATACACAATAACACCAAAAGGTGGCTGAGCAATTATCTGTCAGGAAGATACTTGCATGTTACATTTAATGGCAAGTCATCCAAAAACAAGCTCTCTCCGAACGGGGTCCCTCAAGGCTTTGTTCTCTCACCAACACTGTTCAACTTATACATGCATGACATTCCAACACCATTGATAACAAGCGTACCTTATCATATGCATATGAAATCACAATAACATCCACCCGCAACAACATTGACACTGCTACAAATAACCTACATACATACATAAACAGTATACAAGACTGGCTGTCACCCACAAAATCAACCATCACCTTGCTAACAAGCAACACAAAAGAACACCAGATAACTCCACAGCTTACACTAAACACCAACAGCATTCCAAATGCTCACAGGACCAAAATACTTGGGGTCACATACAACACATCATTAACTTTTGCAAACCATATTCAGGACATTAAAAACAAGTGTGTGTCAAGACTTAACACGCTAGCCTGAGGAGCTAGGAAGCTCACGTGCCCTCATTTTACTGGTAGAGTGTTGTGGTGAAGGAGGAGAAGCAGCAACAGGTTTGGAGGAGGAGTCAAGTTTCAATTGAGATTTATTCTGGTGCTGCTTCCTTATTATGACTCCCTAAATGAGTGAAACTGTTCATAATATGGCTGCACTTTGCAGTCTGATGATGCCATCCAGGTAGTCTTTTACAATGGATAGTTTTGGTTTGATGACTGGCACTTCTTCCTCTTCTTCACACTCTTCTTGGGGTTTGCCAGCAAGAACACCTTCAACAATCTCCTCTTCAGTCAAAACTTGGTACCCAGGCTCACCTTCATCCTCCTCAGTAGCATCTTCTCCAGCCTTTTGAATCATACGATGGTAATTGCTGACCTCAAAGCCCTCAAGTCTAAATCAGGATCAATGTTATACAACAGTTTTTCTATCCATTGGCTAAAGTCTTCATTTTCATCTTCCATGCAGCAGCAAAGGTGAAGATTGCAGACTTCAAGTTGTAGTTCTTGAGGTTCTACAATGTTCATTCCCCTCTTGTATCTTTCTCTTTATCTTCATCCTCTTCCAACGCAACCATCACCTCTTCAAAGAACTTTTTCCGTTACAACCTCTTGTAGGCAACAATAATTCCCTGATCCATGGGCTGGATAAGTGAGGTGGTATTAGGTGGCAGGGTCAAACACCCAATTTTGCCATCACTGCTGCACAGCTTGTCTGTGTTAGGATGCGTAGGCACATTATTAAGAATGAGAATAGCCCTGATATTCTCTGGGTGAAATTTTAGTACCTGTGTCTGGTACTAGGGCTGGGCATCTGGGATCCTGGGGTATTATTTCACACCATACTCAAGCAAAAATGGTTTTCAAAAATAGGTGAATGAAAACTTCAATTGTGAAAAGCCTTTGCATGAAATAAATATACCTCATAATAAAACTGTGTTTAAAAGTCCCCTGAAAATAGAATACCGGGAAATCCCAGAATTGATGAGAGTTTTCCCAGAAAATGAGCTGTCTATGTCTATTTTACTTCCGGGATCCCAGATGCCCAGCCCTATCTGGTACCTGTGAACCTCTGGAATAAAGTGATAAAAGAACCAGTTGCTACAGATTTCAAAGGTAACCCACACTTTCTTTGAGTTGTAGTAGATCACTGGAAGCTCTCTCATGATATCCTTTAAAATGCATGGTTGCCAGGATTTACCAACAACAGGAGGTTTCAAATGATGAAGTCCATTGGCACAAAGCAAGGCTGAGATCCTTTCCTTGCTTATCTTATGGCCTGGTGTAGAGCTTTCATGTTTATAGGCTTGCATGTTTTCCAGGAGTGAATGCCAAAAGAGAGAGTCTCATCAGCATTATAAACTTGCGATAAAATCAGCTCTTCTTTCTTAATGAGATCATTCACAAATTTTCTAAATGGCTCAATCTCCTCCATTGGTGCATTTAAAAAATCACCATGTGTCTTCTTATTAACTATTCCATGGTATTTATGGAAATGTCAAAGCCAACCATCACTAGCCTGAAACTTTGTTCATGCATTTTGCTAATGTATTTGCAGCAGAGCGAAGTTCAATGCCACACATATTTACGCACTAGAGCACTGCTGCACATACTACTTATACACAGCTTCCTTGAAGTTTTTATCTCGTGCCATTTTCATATGCTTCCTGCCACCAATTGATGAACCACTGGGTGAAGCATGACATTAAACGTTAATGAAAATTGTTTGAGCTTTTCCTTGATTTTACGAATATGCAACACTGATTTTTCACGCCATACTCTTCACACACGTGAGCAACTGACACACCAGACTCCACCTTTACTATTAACTCAAGTTTCTGCAAAAAACTCAAATTCAGTTGCTTTCTTTTCACACTATTGTCTTTAAAGGCCATGGTTAATAACTTCTGTTCACTTTATATGCTAATAAAGCAAACACAAACACTGAATTGAAAGCAAAACTCAAGCAGTAAAGACAATGTTCTATCACAGAATGCAGTCAACAACAGAGTGGGCTCATGATGGCTCTTGCGCATTTTGTGCTTCAGTTGACAACAGATCAGATGTTGGAGAGTGTCCGTTATTTCTGAAGTCTGTTGAATGGAGGTCCATTAAAGCAAGGTTTTACTATATATATATATATATATATATAATATGGGTGGAGGGGGGTAGTCATGTTCATTCTCACACATTTTTCATCCTAGTCCGAGCTCTGGGCAAGTATGGTAAAAGTGGTCACAGTTAGATATTCTTTCACCTTGGTTTGAGGTTTATTTTGGTTAGAGATGACTGAATCATTGTGTGAATGTTGTAGAGGTGCTAGATTGCATAATGAATTTGTGAATGGAAACCAAGCACAAAGGCTGGATAGAAAGGAGCGTAGTACTTTCAGAGATAGAAAATTTTTAGTGATCATAAACTTCATACAACAGTACCACGATGAAGGGCATTGATTACTAAATTTTTTGTTTGGCACAGTGGAAAATCTCAAAAAAAAAAAAAAAAAAAAATTACTCCAAAATGAAAAATCTGTTTAAGCTAGCTATATCTTCGAGAGTTTTGATAAATTGGTCGTTAAATGTTAACTTTTTATTTCTCATCATATTTTATTCCTTGCATTAAAGATTTTTATAACTTAAATTTTGTATCTCAGAATAGGAAGCAATTTTATTTAATGTTGAAAGGTTTATTTCTTCTTACATTATCGTTTGTTGAAATTAGGCGTATGAGTAGTGCAGTGGGAGAAGGGGATAAATGGCAAAATGCATTTTGTTTGAAAAGACGCCTTATTCTTTCCTCAATCACCTCCAGTTGGCAGATATGCCATTTTGTGAGTGGAAATGGCACTTCCACTCGCAAAATGACATATCTACCAATTGGAGGTGATAGAGGGAAGAATAAGCTGTCTTTTCGAACAAAATGCATTTTGCAATTTTGTCACTTATCTCACTGCACTACTCGTATGTAATTTGGGAATAAAGTTCCAATAAGCATTGAATTTTATTATTGTATTTTACAGTAAATGATTTAAACCAAAAAATTACTCATATTTAGTAAGGGCTAATTTATTGGCAAATGCATGAACTTCCCAGTGCTTGAGATTTAAACTGTACATTACCCACATACTGATCATCCTCATTGAGAAGAAAGTTATCAAGCTGGTATTTCCAGTTATGATATTTGCTAAAAGTATGCAGGCATATTTTCTTAGAGAACTTGTGGAACTTTCAGCTGTTATACCACTGGTATAATAGTTATATCAGTATATCATTTTTACAAATTATACATGTAGTAGTTCTAAAAATATAAAGTAATTTCCTTTAAAACTAGCTGAAATTTATTTCTTAATTTTTGTAGGAAATCCCCCCTACCTTCATAATTGAATGAGTAGATATTAGGACCTTCTCACCTGAGATCCAACCCCCAAAGATGAAAATTCTGAATAAGGTACATTTTTGGAGTATTGAAGGGCAAAAAATCTCACAGGCCCATCTACACAGCTTCCAGTAGTTACGGTATATTTTATCTGGTTAAGTTCTGCTGTGGTATAGTTCGTATAATGTTTAAATTTTTCTCCAGAAACCTCGCAAAACTCTTAAATATGGCTCATAAAACTAGCAAAACATTTTTGGCTTTACTTTACTAAAGCTTAAGGGGACCTATCCTAGAAGAAAGCGAGGATTGGATGGTTAAAATATTGCGGCAAGATTTTTAATATAAATTTCCAAATTGCCAGGATTTTAGTAACATGAATGAAATAGGTTTCTGTCATATAAACCTGAAAGCATGAAGACGAACCCTTGAAATATTGTATAACCAAATATAGTACAGTGGGCCCTCATTGTTCATGAGGTTTGCTGTTCGTGATTTCACAAATTTGTGATGACCCATTTTACTATGTACCATGTTTTGGTAAATTCGCGACTGACTCCACAAATTTGTGATTTTGTCACATGGCATCTGCAATGCTGCCCACGCAGGTTGACACAGGCTCAATCGCGTTGTCTTTCATTGAGTAAGGTTGTGACATTTTATGCTCTTCAACGCCAGTGTACTATATTTAGTAGTTTATAAAATATTGCTTTACATAATTGTTTGTAATAATAATGCTTTATATTACATACAGTAATGTTATTGGTTTTTAATTTTTATTATTTGATGCAAATCATTGTCCAACCCTTTAACTGTACCAAATGGTTTCAGCAATATTCCCATGGATGTCCATTAAGTCACTAAAAAATTAGTGCTAATAGGAATTTTTCTAGTATGAAAAGACCAAAAAAAAATTTTTGCATTTGCCATAATTTGCAGATAAACTTGCTTGAATGACTCAGATAGTGTCAAAATGTATCCCAAAGGCATAAATCTTACCTGAAAACCTAGTTACATATCACTACTAATTATTTTTACACGTAAAATGCAACCCAGATTTGAGGTGAATTCTAGTAAAATACACGCATGTCATTTGGATTCATACTGGATAAAAGAAACAAAACAGTGTATTCATTCACTAGACACAGGAGAAATACCAGGCATCCTGAAGAGTGTGAACATAGTCCCAATATATAAAGGAGATTGATTGGAAGCCAAAAACTATAGGCCAGTGTCGCTTACATCTCATCTCGCTAAAATATTTGAAAGAATAGTTACAGAAAATCTGACTTTTTTGAAACTCAGAAAAAATTCAATGATAACCAACATGGGTTTCAGTCAGGCAGATCAGATCATGCCTATCACAACTAATGGAACACTACAACATATATTAGGAACCTTTAAATGAAGGGATAGGAATGTAATGATTCCTCTACTGAAAACACTAATCATACCCAAATTGGAATACTGCTTGGTCCTAACATGCCCATATAAAAAAGAAGAAATTAGACAGCTAGAAGGGATTCAGAGGAGCTTCACAACCAAGATCAAGGGGTGCAAAGAACTAAATTACTGGGAAAGGTTACACGAACTAAACCTATATTCACTGGAAAGGAAAAGAGAGAGAGATACACACCATTATTTACACTTGGAAAATAATGGAGAAACTAGTCCCTAACCTTACTCTGAACCTTATAACTCCCCAAACAACAGTAGAAAGGAAGACTGTCATATTCCCAAATTAAAGGCTAGACAGGGAACATCCTTAATCCTGAAAGAAAATAGTTTTGTTGTGAGAGGACCAAAACTGTTTAATCAGCTGCCCAAAGACCTAAGGAACATGAATGGTGTTGCGGTAGAAATCTTCAAAAGAAGATTAGATGCCCGGCTCAGAACAATCCCTGATGAGCTGGGTGTACCTGGCTATGTGAGGTGGAGAGTACAAGAAACCAACTCGAGAGGAGGGGTGACAAGCTTGACCTTCGTGAAATGAGGAATCATCACACGGAACCTTTGAAAGGAAAGGTATAAAAATAAAAGCTGCAATGTTTCTTTCTGGAGGAGAGAAGTACATGTTGAAAAAAAAAAGCAAAACAGTTATAGTACTGGTACTCTATGTGCAAATGGTAAATATATGGTACACAAATCATGAGAGTATTATGAAATCTGAACACTTACAATATACAAATATGTACAAAACATAAAATTACATACAACTTACAATGTCTCATCCCTTAGGAGAGAAGTACATGTTGGGAAAAAAAAAAATAGCTACAGTCTGACTCAGTGACTCACCACCGGGTGCACACATTTGCTTCCCTTGTTGATTGCTATTCCTGCCACCAGATGACAGCAGCACCTGGGACTGGCGGCCTACTCATATCTGAGGGCATGCAGTCTCCAAATGTGGTTGAGAAATTTTTTATGGCTATGAACTACAGTCTCTCTACACAGTTAAGGACAAAAAAAAATGTTGGTGAATAAAGTCACTGAACGTGGTTAAAGGGTTAATAATATGTATTGCTTTAGTACCGTATATTCTGTGCAGTGTTTTACAAAATTGTTCAATATTATCTTTTTATTTCAGGGTAATAGTAATAATCATCGACTCCTAAAAGAAAATCTAGCAATGATGATAAGTCTAGTTTTAAAAGATCAAGAACATTTTCTGATTTACAAACAAAAGTTAGTTATTGAATGTAGTGAGGAAGGAGCATGCACCAGTGAAATTGCCGAGGAGTTTAACTTACCATGGTCAACTGTAGCCAGCATTTTGAAAAATAGTGGTATAAATCAGCAGCTAAGAATACTTCAGGTGATGTGAAAACTTTTAAGAACTCGTGATAACATTCTAGTACAAATGGAGAAACATCTTGTGACCTGGATTTGTGAGAAAGAAAAGTTGGGAGCCACTGTACGTTCTGCTTTTATTAAAGAGAAGGCTAAGATGGTTTTATTAAAATAAAACTACTTTGGCATTTTAAGGACATTTTACTCTGCCATCCTTGAGCTTTTGGAACCAATTAGCCATTTTATATTGAAAATGGATGTTGTTCGCTATTTCGTAATTCATGATGTTTTTCTCAGTCCCAATTAATCACGAACAACGAGGGCCCACTGTACAGTCTTACTATCTGTACCTTTACTTCTTGCGAGTCTCAAGTACCCACATAAATTTAAAAAATGGCATCTATCCACCAAGTTGTCTGCGAATCTTGTTGCTGCTGAAGAATTTGTGCCAGAGTTTAAAAACCTTGTTAAAAAAGCATAACCTAATGCCAGAGCAGGTATATAATGCTGATGAAAGTGGTAGTTTATTTGGCATTGTTTGCCCAATCATAAGCTAGTTGGGGGGGGAAGGGACATATTTCTGCATCCAAGAAAAATAGGACCACTTTACTGCATTTGCTTGTGCCGATGCAGCTGGCACACACGAGCTTAAATTGCTCATTATCAGCAAAACTAGATGTCCACATGCACTGAAGAATGTGAAGACCATGCCTGTACATTACAACAGATGAAATTTTGAACATATGCAAGAGGAGCAAGTTAGAGAAGGATGTTGGAGGTAGTGGAAGCATGGCTTAATGTTTATGATGTGCTGACAATGAAATTGTCTCCAAGGTTGCAAACCCCCAACAGACAGTATATGAGGACTTGAATGAGTGACTAAGTAATGAGAAGTCTTTCATGGCGAGGAAGACTGACTTCACTGTAAATGAAATTATGAATGTTCATTTGCTGTTAACCAAAGCCATTGATGCGAGGAGAAAGCTTACTACACAGTAAAAAATCGCATATTATTTTAAGAAGGCAGCTTCTGAGTGTGATACATTATTATTACAACATTGTCAGCACTCATTGTCAGTCTCTTTGATGCAACCTCTTTCTGAGTCAAGTAAGTATATAGCATGTCTCTGCCCTTGGTTTCATTTGACTTGCCACCAACATACCACCCATTGATGACCTTGATGATCAGTCTTGTTTTTAGAAAGTTTTAACTTTACTGTAAACCAAGTGTGGCTTCACAACACTCCCCAGAAAAAAAAAATTTAAGTAACTTTATTACTGAAACGAGTTGTATTTAAGAAGAAATTGCGTACCCTCTCTCAAGCCAGTAAATATAAAAATTAATTTTTTAAGTTTTTAAAGTCACCCTGTTTCTGCAGTGTCAGTTATAACTTTAAAATGTATACGGAAGTTGAAGAAATTTTAATTACAAACAAATCCAACTTGGTACAGTGATACTAATAAGTAATAACCTTCCAAAAAAATGAACAGGCTGCAATAATAATAATTACTGCAAAAACAAAACCTAATAATTGAAATTTAAGGAAAGTTGATTATCATGAAGGAAAATGCTGTTAAACAGCATCAGGAACTAAATGATTATGTGTATCAGTAATTACATTTTCTGCAGAACAACAGCTGTTCACTTTATATGCTTGTGGGTGGTGTGCTGAGATATTTGTGAGGGTTCGTGTCACAACTGACTCATGGCTCCAATTCTTTTTGATGACTTTGCTAGCTACTTTTTTTTAAGGTTCTTGATCTTGTGAAACAAAAGCAGTTGCTTCATCACCATGAGTTATATTACATGAAGAACTAGCATTAGGTGATGAAGACATCGTGATTATCTTATTTTTTACAAACTTGGGCACTGTAAATTGTAATGCAAGTAAATTTGAAATGAGGATCTAAAACCTGAGCAATCATGCCTATTAACCCAAATAAAACTAATATTTGGTACTTGGCCAAATAGTTCTGCACTGAATATTCAGTATTCAGTACAATTTCCTCAAGGTACGCATCACCACATCTCAGTCAATTTAATTAGCAACTGAAGTTTTTGCATCCAAAAAAAAATTTTTTTTATATATTTTTGTATTTTGCATTTTGGAATATGTAACAATAATTGTGGATGTACAAAAAAGCTGTGATTTTTGTATTTGTATAAGTTTTGTACAGAACATTTAATTACCTTTGAAATAGAGAAAGGGTACAAGATTCATTTATAATGTTTCAAGGGGTACGCCAATGAAAAAGTTTGAATACCACCATTGTGTTTTACGATGCCTATCATAGAGATTTTTTTAATGAATGAGAAAGAACCAATTATCAGTACTGTTCTGCATTAAAGAGTAGCAGAACTTTATAAACTTTAGTGGTTTGATGGAATATTCTCTAAGTTCTACAGTAAAGCAGTAAATGGTTGTATAATAAAAACACCAAAATTGTACCCTGGACCTAATGTTAACATTTGGGTGAAGGATGGGAGTTTTGCAAGAAGTTCATTTTAGAATTTAAGGGACATTCCAGGAGAAATCATGTAGTGTGCATGACACGACATCATCAATTTTCCTAAAATTTGGTATGCATCATTGTCTAAACCAATAATTCAAAATATAAAATTATAGCTCAATTAGAGTTATGGTTGAAAATTTATGCTCTCCCCCATCCCCATTTGGAGGGGTTCTGCATACTAGTAAATTTCAAATAATCATATCTCAGTCCCTAATTTAGATCGAAGAATGATTTAAAGTTCACCCAAAAGGCAATTTCCCAAGGAATAAATTATTTTGGCACAAAAAACACCCAATAGTCAATGAATAAAGCAAGATAACTTTTTAATTGTGTGTGCACCCCCCCCACCCCCCCCATGTTATAAATCAAATTGAACTTCAACTCTCTCCATCATTGGAAAGTGAAAGTGAGAAAAAACTGTTTTAGCATCTAAAGGTAGTGTTTTTAGATCCAAATGATGCCAACTCAAAAATCATAACATTCTACTTTTTCTATAGTTGTCCATTTACACTTGTTGCCATCCTTATTATGAGTTAATTTACTGAGTGAGGTGGTGATATGTAAATATACACCTCACAGTAATAGGGAAATGAAAAAATTTATTAATATCTAATGAAGAACTTTATAAGTATAGTCCAATAAAACTCAAAAAGACATCATTTAACAAGACCATTTAGATCAGGGTGGCAAACCTTTTGTCACATGCCAAAGAAACGTGTAAACCATAAAAAAAATTTGTGCCCACTAGACATGGGGTAATAGAAATAGTAATAGACTATTACAAGATTTTTCAAGTAATAGTAATAGATCATAAGTTTTGGCTATAATAGTAATAGAAGGCAAAGTAATAGATAATAGTCTTACTTTTCTGTTACAGTGGTAATGGACATATTATGTAAACAAAGAACTGAAAAATGAACTAAATCTACTCTAAATTGAAATAAACATGTATGTGAACTAATATTGTGGGTCATTCTCTGTCAGATCAACCAGTGCCTAACACCCTCATCTCTCAGATTTTGCTGAAATTTGGTTTATAGGGAGTTTGTGGGCCCTGAATCCATTTCTGAAATTATAAGGTCAATCCGACCAACGGTTCAAGAGATATGACCTCGGGAAATTTGAGGTCACTTGCGAGGTCACTAACATTTGGCGACCCATAACTTGGGTAATAATGGTCACAATTATATAAAAGTATATATATTTAGAATCAGAAAATGACAAGGAATCCAAATATGCAAGTTTAGAACTCTAGGTTGAAAAATAAAAAAGTTACACTGTAACCAAAATTTGAGGTCACGATTTGACCTCGGGGGTATCAAATGAGAATTTTTTTTTAAATGTAAAAAATGAAGGCATAGGCATTGGCTATTAGAATCAGCAAAAAAAAGTTTGTTTGTTAGTATTTTTCATGTAACTAACATATAAGTGAACACCATATTCATAAGTTGTGCGTCAATTCTACCTATTTTTTCACACTTAAGCTCATAATTTGACCTATAGAAATTAAAATTACATTTTTTTATAGATATAAAAACAAAGGCAAAAAATGTAAAATTGTATTTCACTGCTAATCTACACTGGCAATAATAGTTATAATAGTGAAAGGGGAAGACCTACTTAGAGGATTCATGTGCTAGCCTAATACAATTTTTGCATGCTCGATGCTCTCATCAATTTCTTTTTGTGGAAAAATGTATTGAATTCTGCTGCCGCCTCTTAGGGTAGGACAACTCATTACAGTTAATATATGATGTCCTGGCACTGCACATGAATCCTTGTTTGATGGATAATAATATGCACTTGATCCTGATGACCCAGAGGGATGTAGAAAGTTCAGTGAAATCATCAAACTCTTCACAATATTCCTCCACAATTCCATACCAAACTTGCATGTCATAAATGCAGCCAACATACTCTCCTGGTTTGACACATTTTAGGTTACCAAGCATTGCAGGTTCATTAGTAAAATGACTTTTCCTTATTCTTTTCTTTTCTCCAATGCCACTTGAAATGGGATACACCATCAGTTCTTCCTTGTTTAGGGGAACAAATCTATGATATTTCTGAGTTCCAGGAATAGCCCTACTATCCTTGAATCGATGTTCCAACCGTTCTTCTGCATCTTTCAAATCAGCTGTAGTTACAAAGAAAAAATTTATCTTCTTGCTCAAGTTTTCTTCACAAAACTGAAACATGTGTTCTGGTGTAAGAATTTGCCTCTCTGTAGTTCTCTGCAAACTGGCACGAGCAGTAGCTCTTTTCACTGTTCCTCCAATCCCATCACATGCATTTTTGCCATGGGATGTAGCAAAGAAGTGCCATTCACAAGACAGACCAAAATCCTCTTCATGGTAACAGAGATTTGTGAAGTTGTATCTGTTCTTATATTGGCCAGCACATCCATCTGAGAAATAGTGCACCTTCTTCAATTGTGGGCATCTGAATTTAACATATGTCATAAGCTTCAATATGAATGAGTAAACCATTATAGTGTTGTGTTTTAGTGATGCAGATAAGAAACAGACACTAAAATGGCTAAGTTCCTGGTCTGCAGATGATCTATAATAGATGACAAAAGGGTGAACTGTATACACTGTGAATTGTCCCAGTGAAACCCTTGGGCAGCATCCTGGACAATGAAAGAATAATTCTCAGAGAAATCACCTATTATAACTACCTTGCTCTGAGGTGGTAGTGTTTCTTTCAACTGCTTGAAGTACTGTGATTGTTGCTGAGCAACAAAGTGATGACGAACCATGCAGGATATTTTCATGCTTAGGGATGATAAGTATTCATGAAGTGGCTCCACCTTATCAACCATTGTACAACGGTCAACAGTCACCCATTGCTTGTAAGATATTTCATTTGGAGCTGATTTCACACTGTCAAGTAACTCAAGAAAATCCAGGACACCCTCTTCTCTTGGGCAATCATTGCAAAGTTGCATCATGCAAGTCTCTCTTTCTGTACTGCAGACACTGTAATCCATAAGATCCTTGTATGAAAGACCTCTCTCTCCCAATGCAGCCAGCTGCAATTTTGGATTTTGATGGTATGTGCAGACACAGACAGAATGAGTCCCACCACTACCGGCAAGCACACAATATGATGGCCGTAATTTTGCAAATGTGGAAAATCCTATTTTGGGATTCTTTTCATCATTTTTATATAGTTCAAACATCTATCTTAAATTCCCGAGGACCAATCGTTTTTGCACCTTCATTGCACCTTCAGCACTGATAACTTTCACGCAATCCTTTTGGCCAGGACACATATGACTAACCTCTTCTGACTCATAGAATCTTCTAACTATATCTTTGTGTTCTTCAGATATCACTTTTCCTTTGCTCATTAGTGGAATCTTCGGAAGGATTCCATGTTCTGATTTAAGTGAACGGCTTCTTTTCACCATGTATGTTGTAGTTTGAAAGAAACTAGCTGTTTTTTCAATTGTGTATGGTGAGTGTCAATATTTGTAGTTTGTGATGGTGACATTTGCTCTCCAGGAATGACTGTTTCAATTCATTCATTAATTTGTCTAGATGTTTTTCAGATTTAGTTTCAGGTTTTGAAGTATCACTTACCTCCTCGGTAATTTGAACACCATAACTGAGTTCTAGCGCCTCCTTCAGGTGTTTCTGAGCAGATGATAGCTTACCACGAGCCTTGCGCTTTTTCTGGCTTAATGACAGCCCTTCTGAAAGAACAGAAAAAAAGGTTTCACACACCTGAATATTAGTAATTAAATATTAATTATAGTACCTTAAATGCTATATAATTGGCTATATAGTAGATCAAACAGACCTTGTAGTAAAGTATAAGTTATTATATTAATTTATTACTTACTTTTTTTAACTGGTGTTTGGTCCAGAAATGCTAGAACTGGTTCAACTGAAGTTGAAGGATTTTCCTTTATCAAGCAATCACTGTCATTGTCCAGATCTTGAATTGAAGAGATGTTACTCAAGCCACTGATAGTAGATGATTCATTTGAATCCTACTCAGACTCGTTGTTTTCAGTGGTACTAAGTATAGTGGGGTTTTTCATTATCAGTGTCCAGCAGTTCACACACAACAATGAGTCTTTTTTCACTCTTCCAGCACATTTTTCAACAAGTACATCAGTCACTTTTCTAAGATTGATTGTTATGCGTTTCTTGTGTTTTTGAATGGGGTCCTGGCAGTATTTCAAGTGCCGAACCATTGTATTTTGATCTGTAAAGATATAGGATTTACAATTAGGTAATATATATTTTTTAGAAAATATATAGCTATACACACTTATATTTTAGGCCTTGATAGTCTCTGAAGCTCATTAAAACACCATACCCACCAGCCACCCACAGTGCTGGCTGGAACTGTACTAACCTGTAGACAAGGAATTTTGCAACTATCTGTGTTGATTCTGCACTTAGACAAGTAGCAACATGTTTCAACAGGTTTGTTTAGGCTACATGTGAGCTTAGTCTTCCCCTTTCACTATTATAACTATTATTGCCAGTGTAGATTAGCAGTGAAATACAATTTTTATTAAATTCTTGGAGCTTGAGGTCAAATTGATAGCTAAGATATAAAAATTCCTTGAAATGACAAGCAATTTATAAATATGGTGTTCACTTATAAGTTAGTTACATGAAAAGTACCAACATAAACAAACTTTTTATGATTGTTTCTATTAGTCAAGAACTCTGACTTTGTTTTTTATATCTATAAAAAATGTAATTTTAATTTCTATAGGTCAAATTATGAGCTTAAGTGTGAAAAAATAGGTAGAATTGATGCACAACTTATGAATATGGTGTTCACTTATATGTTACATGAAAAATACTAACATAAACAAACTTTTTTTTGCTGATTCTAATAGCCAATGCCTATGCCTTCATTTTTTACATTTAAAAAAAAATTCTCATTTGATACCCCCGAGGTCAAATCGTGACCTCAAATTTTGGTTACAGTGTAACTTTTTTATTTTTCAACCTAGAGTTCTAAAACTTGCATATTTGGATTCCTTGTCGTTTTCTGATTCTAAATATATATACTTTTATATAATTATGACAATTATTACCCAAGTTATGGCTTGCCAAATGTTAGTAACCTCGCGAGTGACCTCAAATTGCCCGAGGTCATATCTCTTGAACCGTTGGTCGGATTGACCTTATAATTTCAGAAATGGATTCAGGGCTCACAAACTCCCTATAAACCAAATTTCAGCAAAATATGAGAGATGAGGGTGTTAATTTAAATTTTTTTTGGTTGATCTGACAGAGAATGACCCTTGTGGCAAATTTTTCCTTCAATAAAGTAAAATTTATCAAAACCTACAGTCTCTGAAACTGTAGTCATTTAGTTGAAACAAATATTTATTTTGCTGCCACTCAGCCTCATCCTGGATCCATGAGTGCAGAGCCCTCTGCTTCTCAGTCTTATCCTAGATATCTGAATCCAGATACTACTACATCACCAGCTCAATCCCATCTCACACAGGGCACCCCCCCAAAGGGCTTTGGTGAATCAGGATGCTGGGAATGCAGTTAGGGGTCATGATGAGGAGTCATCTTGGAAAATGTTGGTAAGGAGGGGCCAGAATCAAGTGACCCCTCTGAGAATAGCAACCACTGCAGTAGCTAATGGTGGTGGTCCTTCAAAGTTGTCTGGTCCCACTCTTGCACTGGCTAGAGGGAGTCAGCCTGTGGCAAAGGCTGGCAGAGAATGGTGGGGTATCATAGGGGCTGCAAAACAGATTGTATGATGGCTGTAATAATGAAGACCACAAACATTTTCATCTCAAGATATCGACCTGATCTTACAGCTGAGGAGCTGCAAGCATTTATGGAAGATAAAGTGAACCTTCAGGTTACATGTAGGATAATTGACTCCAGATGGACTACGTACAGTTCCTTTCAAGTTACAGTAGTCTGTGATGATCCAGGGGTATTTATGGATCCAGCAGTATGGCTGGAATGGATATATGTATGGTGGTTCTATGAGAAGAAGGGAAGGAAAACACCTGCAGCCCCTCTCGCAAGTGCTGGAGAGGTAATTATGGAAACATCATGCATCATACTGTGGAGGAAAATCCAGCTGGGTCTAATGCTGTAACTACTGTGCCTGGTGTAAGTGAAATTCAACAGGTAGAAATGGCTGGCAGAACTCCTGCATCTTCCTAATTGCAACATTCGAGGTAATCTCTCATAACTGTAGAGGCCTAAGCTTAGGCAATAACGGCAAACACAGGTGGATCATAATTGATAAGCTGTTAGAGGATGCTGATATTCTCTGTCTGCAGGAAACATGGCTATGGAAATGGGACTTAAAGGACCTGAATAGCCTGTCCAGTAACTCTCATGGGATAGGGGAGACCACCAGAGATAAACAAGATGGTCTTGCAGGCCACTCACCTGGTGGGGTAGCTATTCTATGGAGGTTGGAGTATGGAAAATATTTTAGGGGCATTCTAGGACAAATCACCCAAAAATTTAAAAATTTGTTACCACTCCAACCCAGATTTTAATGAAAACTGACATATGGAGTTCTTCCAGGTGCTGATTTTCTTGATTCAAATAAAAAAGTTCTATGACCCATAGTTTTTGAGATATGGGCCCCCAAAATCTTGGGGGGGGCCCACTTTACCACCTAACTTTAATAGGCAATAACTCCCAAACATCTTGTTGTAGACCTATAAAACTATACATTTTTAGAATCAGCATGAAGAGATCTATTAAATGATATCACATTCAAATGTGTAGAACAATAATGAAAATTTTTGGCCCCCCTTTTTATTTTTGACCCCCACCCCCCCCTAGACAGTGAAATCCCCCCAAAAAAATTAATTTATTAAACTTTCATTAATTGTTAAAAGATACAAACAATAAAAAATGTGGGTATCAAGTTGCAAGATATTTTAAAAATTATTGAAAAAATATATACCTTGACATTTGTACATTGTACATTGAAATTTTGACATTTTTACGCAGACTAAAATAGAGAACTACAAATGACATATTTACATCCTACATACAAATGTTTGTTAATTATGCTTATTTTTATTACAGATGTGCCTTTTTTGAGTCAAATCATATCGTATTTTTGAGATTTACAATTGTGTATTTTTAGTAATGAAAAATGGTTAGATACTGTGATGATCCTTTACAAAAACATAAGAAAAAGATACACAAAGATATAAGAACCATCAGCCAATCACTTTATGATCGATGTAAATGGAAACTACAAAGGAATAATGTACATTAGACTCGCAACTTACGTGGGGGTTACGTTCCTGGGACCACACGTAAAGTTGAAACAAAAAAAAAATCCCCTAAATCACCCTTAAATCACTATATATTCTAACTCTGTTATATGTACATATACACTATAACATACCTGTACAATTATGAATGATGAGCTTATGGAGATAGGTGTTTCTAGGTGGTGTTGTTTTGAGCTTATTCATCCCCTTCCCACATCACTGTGGAGGGATCGTCAAGCTTGGATAACAATACAGGGGAGTATGCGGGCAGCTCAAGGTCACTGTGAGAAGTTGAGGGCATTGGCTGATCTGCTGACGATGTTGATGGTGAGGTTTTCTTCAAGAACATGGTGATGGGAAGCTGTCATTTTTGTTTCTTAAGCTGCTGGAACATATTATATTGAGCCATAAGGCTTGTAAGACCTCGTGAGAAGTTGATGCTGCGCCCCATAGAGGGGTCATACTCAGACACAAAGTTTTTCAAGTGCTTGGACACCTGGAACAGTTCACTAAACTTGTGTAATCCCAACATGCTGACTCCTCTTCTTCTTCATCGCCATCACCACTGCCATTGCCACTGCCTTCATCCACTCTCACTATTTCCTCCAACTCCGCATCAGTCAGAGTTTCCCTGTGCCCTTCAATGAACTCCTCAATTTCCTGCTCGACCATGTCTTCAAACCCATCACTGCCTACAGCCCTGGCCACCTTCATGATGTCCTTTACTTCAGAGTCGATCGTAGGGAATCCTTTGAAGTCACACAGTCACTCCACAGTGCCTGCCAACAAGAATTAATTGACTCTGGTTTCAGTGCATCCATGGCCTCCTTCACAAAAGTGATGCAATTGTCAATGGGTCATCACAGTGTGTTGTTTCTTCGCTGGAGGACCAGAGGCAGAGGTTGGCTTGTGTTTGGGCATTGTGAATGAGTATGAAAGAGGTTTAAGCATACTAAATTGACACATGAGGCACCTGTTACTCCGACAATACACGCGTGGGAACTGAGACAGACAAAAGTGGGATGGTGCGGTGGCACCACCTATTTTTTATATTTTTAATTACTGTATATATTTATTATAGTATTATTAAAATAAAATTTTTATATTTTTTATATTTTTATTTTATATTTTCTGAATTTTGGAAATTGTAAAATTATAACCCGCGTATAGTTGAAACCACGTAAGGAAAATCCACGTAAGTTGCGAGTCTACTGTACTATGTAGCAACTGCAGAAAATTATTGAACCAGAGACCAGAGTTGCTATCAACGTCACAAAGTGACCCAAGTATATCAAGTAATGACAAAGAAGAGGTTTCTCAAGTTCTAGAAAGTCTTGCTGTGACTCCAGTGAAGAAGCATAAGTATGGGTGATCCAGATAAATGGGACCCATAAAAAAAAGCCAAATATTCTTAATATTTAATTCCTTTCATAAAAACTATATATCATTCGAAAGAGTAGAGTTACAAGTTTATTATGAAATATTTATTTTTTTAAAATGACTCCTTTCAAATGTGCTCCATTAGTTGCCAAGCATTCCAGTGTTCTCGCTTTTAAGTTCTGCATCACTTTTGCAAGAGTGTGCGGTGGTATGGCCTGTGTCTCATTTGTGATGGTGGCCTTCAATTCTTGCAAGGTCATTGGGTTATTTCTGTAGACCCTACTCTTTAAATATCCCCAGAGATAATAATCTAAGGGAGAAAAATCTGGAGACCTTGCGGGCCATTCAACGTCTCCAAATCTTGAGATTAACTCGCCTGGAAACGTTTGACGCAAAACTGCCATGCAGTTCCTCGTGGTATGGCAGGTAGCTCCGTCTTGTTGGAACCAGAGGTTTTCTAGACAAAGATCTCTTAATTTAGGAATAAGGAAATTGGTCAACATTTTTTCGCAGCAATCACCATTTGCAGTGACTGTGTTTCCGGTGGAATCCTCGAAAAAGTACGGCCCTATGATCTGAGATGCAGTAAGACCACACCAAACAGTTACACGCTGACTATGCAACGTGACTTCGGTAATATTCAATGGATTTTCTGTTGCCCAGAAACGACAATTTTGTCTTGAAAGATCTTTGAGCTGAAACTACACTTCTTCCATGCTCATAATATTGCTCAGTTATGAAACGCAGCTGTTCTACAGTCCATGCAGTCATCTTGAAAGGTTAGTTTTAACTAACACTTTTATTTTGTTTTGTATCTTATCTTGTCTTGTATTGTCAAAACCTATACAATCCTGTACAAACTTGTAACTATCCTCTTTCGAATGATGCGTATGATTTTATAAAAGGACTTATACTTTAAGAGTTACAGGGGTTTCTTTTGGGTCCCATTTCTCTGGATCACCCTATATTTTATGATAGATACTTTTTATATTTATAATTCTTTTATTTATATTATTTATTTATAATGCATTTACTTTCAAGACAGTTTTTCAGCAGTTGCTGAAGAACTTAATGAAATTAATATGTTGACATATTAATTATTATTGTCCATATATATCAAATGGAGTCAAATATTTATTAATTCAAAAATTTCAGATAGGTTGGGTTCCTCAAACAAAGAAGCAAAAGCTATTCAAACAATAGAAAAAGCACATCGTTCTTTAACCCATCAAATCTTTGCATCGTGGAAAATGACGCTTCGTTCGTTCCATAGATCTTCGCATCGCTGTAAGAGACGCGTAACGTCATTAACACGTAATTTACAAATTATGCCATAATTGGTTAATTTTGAATATGTAGGCATGTCTTCCACCATTTCTGACCAATTGTAAGTAAGAATTAATCAGCTGAAATGAGTAGAATCTAAGAAAACTGACTCCCAATTGGTTTAGGGTCGTGAAATCCATAGAGTATAATAAAAATGGCCGCTAATTGGTTCAGGGTCACGCGGTCTGTTTTGCCTTTTTTTTTTTTTTTTCACTACAGATTTGTTTGTGGATACTTTTTATTTATTTTTTGTAGTACTTGTGTTACCTTATTTCTATACAATAATGTCTTGAAGTGAAAGTGATACTGACATCGTGTGTAATGATTCAAGTGTATCGGGGTGTAGGTATCAATACTTTAGGATAGGCCAATAGCGAGAGCGCTTTCAAAAATCATTACTTTATATTTATTGAGACAGTGAAACTCATTTTCTTTTCAGATATGCAAGTTACCCATAAATTTGGAGCTAAATGAGTAAAGAAAACTAATTTTGATGGGAAACTTGTCTAGCTAAGAGGCCTCCAAGACTAAATTTCTCTACTTTTTTTTTTCTTCCAACGTCAGACCATTACTTTGGTCTTATATAATTATTTTAGGAGAATTTAATAAACATAATATTGAAGTACATTTCTTTCTCATTAAAATGATGCATAATAATATATATCTAGCAAGAACAATCCGATCATTGCAAAAAAAAAAAACTGGAAAGGTATGCAATTCCAGGAATTTCCAGGAATATTTATGCATCGTTTGAATAAGCCGTGATGGGTTAAAATGAAAGCTAGAAAAAGTTTAGAAATTGAGATCCCAAGCCCATCAAAAGCTACAAAGTTGGATCATGAAACTCAAAGGTATGAATTTTAAAATGATACGCTATTATTAAGTAGGAATATACCTAAAACTAAGACTGAAGCATAAAAATAAAATGTAGGTATTCACCTTTGATAGTAGAAACTAGAAGCACAACTCCCTAAAGATTGGAGATCAATGGGCCCATTAAATTATTTTGAATTCATTTGGTCACAAAATAATTTTTGGATTAATTTGACTCTATCTCAAAGAATGCTCATTTTGTTACACTTGAAATCAATATTATAATCCAAAAAATTTAATATGCACATGTAATGTTTTGTTTATAGCTATTATACTGTACATTCATGAATTTGTTTCAGGTCAGTGATTCATCTCATGAATGAACTGGTTGAAGCTTTCCATTCTACTGACAGTTATGAGAGGAAACTCAAAATATTGACTATCTCCATTTACCATATCAAAAACTATAAATCTATTTTAGATAACTGAATATTTAGTTAAGAAAAGCAGAAATATAAAACAAAGACTTGGAATTATTCCTGAAATTGAACTTGTGTCAAAAGGAAAAGTAATAACTAAAGTTACTAAAGATTCTGTTCAGAAATTTTTCAAATCGGATGAAATTTAGTCATTTGTGCCCAGGTACAAAAGACTGCCTGAGTATCAGAAATGAAAGTGGGTATAAAGAATCTGTGCAGAAAAAACTGGTGTTAATGAATCTGAAAGAAGCTTTTAGTCTCTATAAAAATAATCCAGATAGTCCCCAAATTGGCTTCTCTAGTTTTGCCAGCCTTTGCCCCAGACATTGTGTTTTAGCTGGAACTGCTGGTACCCATTCTGTGTATGTATGTACAATTGTACATACCACCAGGATGCCAAAATACAATTCTCAGCTTTGGGTGTCAAAGGGTTGGAATACACAACTCTTATGGAGAAAGCAGTCAACAACAGGAATTGCATGAGGCAAATATGTAATCTCTGTCCAAAAGAAAAAGGTATTAAGAATCTTTTGCTCACTTTTCAAAAGTGTTAACAATCCTGAATGTGAGGAAATAAAATATAAACAATGGGTTACTACAGATTGATGCAATATGGTTGAAAAAACAGAATCTGTAGATGATTTTATAAATTCATTGAGCACAAAAATTGTCAAATTGACACATTCATCACTTTATAGCAAAAAATCAGAGTGCATTTCTAAAAAACTTGAAGAATAATTTAAATAGCTATACCGTTGTAGTTCTTGGTGACTTTTCAGAAAACTACTCATTTGCAGTATAGGATGCAGCCCAAGTTTTTCATTGGGAAAATACCCAATGCACAGTGCATCCCTTTGTGTTATATTATAAGGAACCAGAAAGTAATGAAACGAAACATTCAAGTTATTGTTTTTTATTTCCAAATACAAAACATAACACTACAATGGTTTACACTTTTTTAAATACACTCATACCTATTATTAGAAAATTGCACCTTCATATCAAAAAATTACATTATTTTACTGATGGATGTGCAGGACAATATAAAAATTGTTTCAACTTTGTTAACATTTGTAAACATGAAGGTTTTGGGCTGGAATGTGAGTGGCATTTCTTTGCCACAAGCCATGGTAAGAGAGTTTGTGATGGGATTGGGGGTACAGTTAAAAGATCTGTAGCCAGAGCGAGTATGCAGAGAACATTCGCAAATCAAATATTAACACCAGAAGACATGTTTGAATTTTGTTCAAACAATATAAGTGACAGCATAAAATTTTTTTAATAAATTCTGAAGAAATTGAAGCTATGGAAAAAATTTTAAGTGACAGATATGAAAAAAGTATGCGGCTAACAGGAACACAAAAATTCCACAAATTTGTACCTATTAATACAAATAACATAAAAACATCTGAATTATCTTCTTACGAAGTTGGTGAGGTGAGGATTATAAGCAAAGCTTTTCTGGGTGAAGATAATGTTGAAGTTAATCCGAAAATAGGAGAGTACATAGTTTGTACTTACAATGATCAGAAATGGTTGGGATTTGTACATTCCTATAATGAGGAATTTGATGACTTTGAGGTTAGCTTTTTGCACTCATCAGGATATAGTGTTTACTATTACTTTCCACAAATTAGAGATACATGTCACATATCAAAAGATAAAATTTTAGGTTTATTAAGCATACCAACTTTAAAGCCAGGAACAATGTGTATTCAATATGTTTTCCCAGAAAATGAGTTGAAAAAACTCGTGTAATTATGAATCAACTTGATGTAATGTGTGTGTTCAATTTATTTTTGCTGTTTATTTTCATCCATGTGAATATATCTTTTGTAGTTCTCTATTTTAGTCTGCAGACATAAAAATGTCAAAATTTCACAATGTACATATTTTTTCAATAATTTTTAAAATATCTTGTAACTTGATACCCATGTTCTTTATTGTTTATCTTTTAACAATTAATGGAAGTTTAATAAATGAATTTTATTTTTGGATTTCACTGCCTAGGATGGTGGGGGTCAAAAATAAAAATAAAAAAAAAGGTAGGAAAATTTTCATTATTGTTCTACACATTTGAATGTGGTATCATTTAATAGATCTCTTCATGCTGATTCTAAAAATCTATAGTTTTATAGGTCTACAGTAAGATGTTTGGGAGTTATTGCCCATTAAAATTAAGTGGTAAAGTGGGGGCCTGTATCTCAAAAACTATTGGTCATAGAACACTTTTATTCTGACCAGTGAAATCCGCACCTGGAAGAACCCCATATGTCAATTTTCATCAAAATCCGAGTCAAAGTGGTGACATGCATTGGGTGATCTCTCCTGGAATGCCCCACTAGTGAATTAAAACTTGGTTTGAATTGGCTAACTGGAATAGAAATTTGTGTAGACAATAAAAAATTTGTAATTCTGTGTACAGTAGACTCACAACTTGAGCAGATTTTTCTTACGTGGTTTCAACTATATGCAGGTTATAATTTTACAATTTTGGTGCTTTAAGGCAGCGTACACACGTCTCACCTTCATCCGCATTCGCAACCTCCTGGAGGATGGCACTAACAAGTGTGTTATGGCATGCTGGAAGGAATTCAACATTGCCAATTGCATCACTTTTGTGTTATAGGTATGTTATACGTATAACAGAGTTACAATATTTAGTGATTTAGGGGATTTTTTTTGGTTTCTGACTTTACACAGTTTTTGGCCTTACGTGGGGTCCAGGAACATAACCCTGTGTAAGTTGCAAGTCTACTGTATCTATATGCCTTTTCAGGTAGTTGATAATGATGATGATTACCTCATTAAATTGGGGCAGGTCAGCAGTATTATTGATGAGTTAGATACAACATGTGTGGCTATCAAATTGGTTACTTTAATGCTAATGTGCTTAATGATAATTCTTTGTTTAGCAACCATTTAAAAGCCTTCTGTGAAGATAATAACTTGACCCTTTCATCCATGTGTATTCTTCCTGGTGATAGCTTTACTTAATGTTAGTGATAGTTGGCACACCACCTCATGGTTGAATCATTGTATTTGTATGTTCATTATACACAGTGATTCACTGGCCTACTTAGTCAGTGCTCCAGAAAACTACCCTATCCCTTAATCTTCTTTGGACCTCTTGTATAATGTTTGAAATAAAGTTTTTGTTTGTTTGTTAACACACTGCTTCTAATTGCATTTAAATAGACATAAACATCCTTTTCAAATGAGTGAAGTACCCCACATACAATTTAAGTAATAGTAATAGATGAAAATTAAAATAATAGTAATAAAAGGAATCAAAAGTAATAGCAATGGTAATAGTAATAGAAACCTAGTAATTGACCCCATGTCTGGTGCCCACCAAAGTTTATATATATTGCACCAAATTATAAACATTAAGTCTATTAATTTTTATGCATTTTTTGGATAACAATTTCTATGCTTAGGTGTGCCAGGCAAACTGGATTGCGGGCCCAAATGGGCACGCATGCCATAGGTTCACCACCACTGATTTAGATAAACATTGACTCAACAGCTATTTTGTATTTACAGACAGCTGTATCATATATCTATACAATATGTACAGAAACTGAGAAGTCCAGGCATTATTCTAAGTTTATCCTAGGGCTCCACTACTTTGATCTTGTTTGGATGGAAAGCATAAATAATTTTTATGCCAGGCTGGATTTTTGGACTTGACATGGCATAAATTATGTCCTTTCTTATCCAGCAAATATCATTGTGGGGTCATTCCATGACAAATCATGCCGTGGTCAAAACCATACCCTCATAGATTTTGCTTAAATTTGGTTATATAATTGTCTATGCTAGTAAGTACCAAATTTCAAATATCAGCTCAGAGTTATGGTTCAAAAGTTATGCTCCCCCCCAAGGGGGGGGGGGGGGGGGGAGTGAAAACTGTAAATATGCAAACCACTATAACTCAGTCCCTAATTGACATAGAACAGTGATTTAAAGTGTTTATGAAAGGTAATTGCACACACACAAAATTAGCATAAGTAGGAAAAATGGCTAAAATTAACAGAAAAAAAGTTGACACTTGATTCCATTTGAAGGGGTCCTGCACCCCCTAAATTACAGATTTTTTTTCAAATTTTCATATATTAAAAAAAATGAGTTTCAACCTTATTCTATCACTATACGAAAAGAAATGTGTGTATTTGCATATAAAATAGGTATTTACAGATTTCAAAATGGCTACTTTTACTTCAAGACTAATTTTTACAAATTCATGTAAGCTGTTAGGTAATTAATACATTGCAATTTACATATGGTGCAATAATTCTTAATGCTAATAATCCATACCTACCTAAGCTTATATATAGTTAATTTTCAACAGATTTTTATTCTAGTTTTGGTTCCAAACTCCCACTAAGTTCTTGAACTTGCTTTGGATTGAAGGAGTAAATAATCTTAACACCAGGCTTGATATTTGGTGTCATCATGATAGAAATTATATCACTTTGTTTTATCCAGCAAACATCCTCTTTCATCGGAAAATAATACTGAGTGGTAGATCCTGATGAGATGAGGAAACTGATTTTATAATCACCATATTCTTCCGAAGTGTCTAAAATAATTCCAAACCAAACTCTTATCATATTTACAGGCAACATACTGGCCAATTTGATACTTATCTTTTTCAACTAGTTGAATGTCTTTATCTGGTTCAGCCCCAGTACTTATTCTAAACAATTTACAAAATTATCAGAATCCAATGCCTGATAAGCTTGTATTAGGTTTTCTGACTGGTACAAACCTGTGGAAACCCTGTGTACCTTTAACAGGTAGAGCTTCATTAAACCTACTAGAAAGACTGAATTTATCTGCGTGAACCTCCTCCTTTGTAACATACAAACAAATAATTGAATTAGTGTTCACTGCAAAAGTCATAGAAAGCTCTTGGTGGTAGAATATGACCAGTATCAGTACGTTGCAAACTAGCCTTTGCTACAACTCTTTTAATAGTTCCTCCAATACCATCACAAGCATTTTTCCCATGACTTGTGGCAAAGAAATTCCACTCAGCCTTCACACCAAAATCCTGTTCATGATAGCATAGATTGCTGAAATTATATTTGTTTTTGTATTGGCCTCCACACCCATCAGAGGAATAAATTACTTTTTGTACATTGAGGAATTTGTTTAATATCCTTCATTAAATATTGCTGAAAAGTGTGAACTGCTGATGTTGAGTACTCAAGACAATCGCTAATAATACAGTAACTAGTATGAATTAATTCCTCATCCTTCATGTGATACACCACAAATGGATGGAGGGTCACCTGGTCATTTGTCCAGTGAAAACTTTGTGGTTCATCTTGAGTGATGAATGAATAGTTTTCTGCAAAATCCCCTAGCATAAGTATTTCATCACAGTGAAGATTCTGTTTCAGTCTTCAAATACTGACTGGCTTTTTGCAATGTAGTGGTGCCTAGTAAGAGAAAAAAATGTTTTCTGAAAGGTGTTCAGTAAATTCATCTGGAGAAGCTATACGAGTTTCCAGTGTTGATCTATCTGTATTAGTCCACTGAACCTATTTGACAGAATCTCTGCTTGTCAAGGAAGGTATAGTATTTAAGAAATTAAATATGCCTATGCTACCAGGACATTCTCGACATGCATGTAAAAATTTATCACAAAAACACTTTTCCATAGGTGTGTAATAGGTTAAGTTTTTCTCTGCAACTGCTGATACCATAAGTTTAGGATTCTGGTGGTGGGTGCAAACACAAACTGAGTGGGTTCCTTTGCCTCCAGCAATTACACACCATTTAGGCCTCAGATTGGCAAAGGTAGAAAACCCTATGCTATTATCATTGTTTTCTTTATATTTTGAATATAATTCTTTTAAATTTCCTAGTAATTGACATTTTTGCTTGTACTCTTTTTCACCATCTTTATTTCTTATGCTAACACAATCAGATTTCCCTGCACACAAATGACCGACGACTTCTTCATCTTCATAGAATTCCTTTATTTCAGGGATTATATCTTCAGTTAGTTTTCTTCCTTTACTGTAGATAGGAATCTGTGGCATAATATCAAATGTATGTTTCAAATGTCTGGCTTTGTCAACCATGTATCTGGTTGCACGAAACAAATCCATTGTCCTAGAAATTACTGTACAATATTAAGGATGTAAGTACATGATTTATATTATTCAAGAATTAAGGAAGTACTGTACTTCATGAATTTGAACATATACCAGTATATTTAGTATATGGGATGATGTCACATTTTAGGAAATATAGCTAATGTCTACATATATATCCAAACATGACAACCTATAATACTGTACCTATATACAGGTATTTACATAATTACATTAATAGTTCAAAGTCATCTCATTAATTATTTTTAGTTTACCTCTCCAAATCTGCTTCTTTGAGATGCTATTTACTCAGTGGCTTACCAACATCTTGAACTTCAGTGGCAAATGCAGTTTCCAACTTCCTCTTGAGGGAGGTTGAAGCTTTTTTGTATTTTTGTGAAACTGCCTTTGATCTGCTTCCACTGCTCAGGGCATCTGAAAAATATTTGAAATATAATTAATTAATAAATATAAGTGACATATCTAGTGGCAACAATCTGAATTTCTGAACTGAAGTATATTTTTTAGATAATTTCATATATATGTATTAGGTATAAGACAACTATATCTGAATTAAATTTCAGCTGACAGTATAAAAATGCATTATCTGTACACACATTAATAGCTAGTTACTTACGTAATTTCACTGGGGTAACATGAAGTTGCTCCAAAGTTGCATTAAGATCTTCTCGTTGAATATCCTTATCCATTTCAGTACATTTTCTTGGAATTTTTTCTGGGGATATGTCAGGTGAAGTAGTCATACTTTCATCACTACTAGTTATTGCTTCTGGCAGTCTGAATAATTCTTCAGGTTTTGCATGTTTATTAATTAATTTCAGACAATTTATACAAACTTCTGATTCATCACTGAAATTATATTTAGGGTCACTATTTTCAACAAGCTTTGGAAGTGGCCTCATATTTCACAGAATAGGCTTTTTGTGCAGTTCAAAAGGGTTGCAACAGCGCTTGTTATAGCTTTTATGTGTAGACATTTTCATCAAACACTTTTACTTATTTAAAACACTATGTGTATAGTACATAAATCTGTTCAAAATGAAAAAAAATATATACATTAAATGAGAATACAGTGAATGCTTTGCGCATCACAGAAAACAAAATAAAGATCTCTAGTTAGGCAATAGTTATCCTGGGTAGGATTGCCACTTTTTTAATGTCACATGGGATTTTTTGTTCAACCAATTTACCCAACAATCGAATGGGGGAAGATATTTTATGGTAGGTACTAGTGTTTTATGTTTAGTTCTTAGAATTCTAGTTTAACACATCATACGGTATGTATTTACATTTTTAACAAGTACACCAATCTATACACTAGAAGTCAATGAGAATGTTGAACAGTTTGTTAGAAATTCTTGTCTCTTAAGTGAAAGTAGTCATTTTCAAATCTGTAAATACCTATTTTATATGCAAATATACACACATTTCTTTTCTTATGTTGATAGAATAAGGTCAAAACTCATTTTTTGTATATATGAAAATTTTAAAATCTGTAATTTAAGGGGGGCAGGACCCCTTCAAATGGAATAAAGTGTGTTAACTTTTTTCTGTTAATTTTAGCCATTTCTGCTTATGCTAATTTGTTGCGTGTGCAATTACCTTTCATACACACTTTAAATCACTGTTCTGTGTCAATTAGGGACTGAGTTATGGTGGTTTGAAAATTTCCAGTTTTTGTTACCCCCCCCCCCCCCCATAAAAGGGGGGGAGCATAACTTTTGAACCATAACTCTGATTGAGCTGACATTTGAAATTTGGTACTTACTAGCATAGACCATTCTATAAACCAAATTTAAGCAAAATCTGAGGGTATGGTGCACTTTTTTTTTTTTTTGGTCATGGAATGAGCCTGTGGAAAATAATTATTATCTGGGCCTCTGAAGAGGTGAAAAAGCTAATTTGATAATCACGAAACTCCTCTGAATTCTAAAATTATTCCAAGCCAAAATTTATCATCATGCATGCAGGTAACATCTTGGGTAATAAATGAATATGGTAGTTTTCAGCAAAATCTTGTACTGTACAAGAACTTCATGGTAAAGATTTTCACTATTTTCAAATACTGACTTTTTTTGCACTGTAGTGGTGATGAGTAAGAGATCATCATTTCTGAAAGAATTTCAATGAACTAGTCTGCTGGGGCCATATTTTTCTGGAATATAGACCTATCAGCATCAGGGCCATGGCACCCTGCGCGAGGCATTCCTTATGCGCCCCCCACCCCATTAAATTTGGAACATACGCAAATTGATTATCATAGAAATACGTAATTATTAAAATAAATAATTATTTAATACAGGAACAATACATAAATAAATAAATAATTAATTAGAAATACAAATTTTATTTTATGTGGCAGCTCTAATACCAACACATCGGTGCCCTGGGTGGCTGCACTGCTTACCCCTGCCTCGTTATGGCGCTGATCAGTATTAGTCCACTGAACATATTCCACTGAATCTGTCTGTCAAGATAGACATAGTATTCAAGAAGTTTACTGCACCTATTTTATCAGAACATTCTCAACACTCTCGTAACATAAACTTAGAATTATTGGAATCACAACACTTTTGTTAATAAGGGTGTGGTAAGTCAAGCTTTTTTGAACAATTGAAGATACCCTCAGTTTAGGATTTGGTGGTAGGTACAAACATAAACTGTGTGTGCCTTTCCTTCCAGCAATCTCACACCATTTAGGTCTCAAATTTGTGGATAAAAAAACCTACACTATCATCAGTTTCTTTATATTTTATATACAATTCTTTCAAATTGCCCAGTAAGAAGCATTTTTGTCTGTATAGCTTTTTACCATCTGTGTTTCTTATACTAACTAGGGTTTTATTTGGGGTGGGGGGGTGGGGAACCTGGGTTTTATCAGGCTTTTTCATATTTTCAATGGCCAAAATAGTATAAGAATAGAGCTAAATAAGAGTTTATTACAAAAATAACTATTTTACCACAAGTTGTATTTTCATTGGACAGTTAGGTGTATGTTTTGCTTGAAAATAAATTTAATGCTCAAATAATTAATGTTTGTAATATCTCAGTCAAGTTGTGTGTGTGGAATCTTTTATTGATCCATATTTCATATTTTGGTGTATATCAGTATTTCAATTACGAGTACCATACTGTGCAAGAATTAATGTTGCATTATTTTATTAGTGACTTATTGATTTATTTAAAAAAAAAAAAAAAAAAAAAGTTATGGGTTTTTCCTGGCATGGTCTCCTTCTCCTCCTCGAAAAAACCCACCAAGGACAACTGGGTCAGGTCCAATTGGGTCAACCTTGATACCAACACAATTAGATTTGCCTGTACAGGGCTCCAATAAACCTTAGCCCCCCCCCCCCCCCCCCCCCCCCCCCCCCCCCCCTGCCCATGGCCTAAACCATTAGAGGTACAGTAAAACTAAACATACCTTACAAAAGAGAATTTAATCCTGCATTTAATGAGAAACAATTAAAACTTGGTGTTCCCGCCATTGGCTTCCAAGACAGCCTGAATTTGCTTTGGGTAGCTTGCCAAAAGTGATGTGAATAGATCTTGATCATTACACAAATTTGCTAAAACAGTTTCAATATGTTGTCATTGTATCCTTCAAAAATTGATTTGCTGCAGGTTCTTGAAACAAGAGACATTCAACCTTGTCCTTTATAACTGATCCAATGTGTTCACAGACATTCAGGTCAGGAGAATTTCCTGGCCATTCTTCATTTCCAAAGAAATTGATCTCATGGTTCTGCAACAACTGTTGAATGGCTAATGCCTTAAAGCAGGGGGCCTTATTGTGCAGAAGTGTGACCTGATTGACATCCATAACATTGTTTGGGTTTCTTAGAAAAGGAATGACATGCTGGGATAGAATAATATCACGAAAATACTATCCATCCCAACTCTGACCATTTGGCTTCATTGTCATCGATTTCATCTGGTGTTGTGGCCCACACTCGATCATTTTGGTAGTTAGGCCAATGTGTTACGTAAACAAAAAATTCATCGGAGACAGCTAAATGCATGAAATCATCCACATCCCAATCTTCAAGATAATGGGCAAACCACATTCTGTCATCGATGTTAAGTTGAGTTTTTCTTGGCTTTGGAAGTTCATGCCAAGGCTTTAAACCTTGCCTATGATGGTACAGTCGAATGATCTCACCACTAATGATCTTTCCTCTCAACACTTCAATCTCTCTAGAAAGTTTAGCACAGTTGTTTTTCCACTTACGCGTACCACTTTCAATGATGTCCTTTGTTTCCTGAGAGAGTGGCAAATTTGGACGCCCAGATTTGGTTGTATCCATTTCACATTCATCCAAAGTTTTATTCCAATTTCTTTTGACGAAGTCCTCACTTCTTCGCAACTTTTTGGCAACCCATGAATGTGTTATAAAGGTGGCTCCAGCATCACAAACTTCCCGAAATGTTATTGCTCATATGCAATCTATCACACGTTGCCTCTCTGAATCACCAATTAATTGAGAAGCCATTATATTATCACTTTATCACCTAGAGCAGCACTGTCCAACTGGTGGCCTGTGGGCCGCATGCGGTCCGCGAAATGGAATTTTGCCAAATTTCATTTCTGAATTTTCTTCCCTATTTTGTCATTTCTAGTAGGTAGAACAACATTCAGCGGGTTCCTAAGTCATATTAACCAATGGTGTATGATTATAGGCCTACAATTTTACTTTTTTAATAAGTGTAATTGTGGCCCACCATCTAACTCTTGTAAACATCTTGGCCTGTGGCTTTATAGAAGTTGGACAGCACTGAGGCAGAGTAATTTTAATACCTGCAATAAATAAAGAATTTTATATATTTTTATAATCACTAAAAACTATTTCGATATAAGTAAACATGTAAGCTGCAAATGGGGGGGCTAAGGTTTTTTGGAACCCCTTACACAACCAACTTCATCTTCATAGAATGCCTTTACTTTAGCTATTGTCTGTTCAATCAATTTTTACACTTACTATGCTTGGGAACATCAGGAAGAATGCAAAATCTACCTTTCAAATATCTGGCTTTGTCAACAAAATACCTCATTGCACCAAAAAGCTCTTGTCTTTGAAATTGTAAAAGGTGACAGTCACAGCAAATAGAACTGGGACCTTTTCATATACTGTAGGCTGGAGCTGTAAAGGCAGTAACACCCCACAACTGCTACATGCACACTGAGAACCGTTCATTTATCCCATACTCACGCTCTGCTTCCTGGCAAGTTGCCAGACACCAAGATTATTTCATCACTCGTATAGAGTGACTCTGGCAAATTAAACTGGGGCAGCTTGACAATGGAGTTTATATGGAAAGGTCCCAGTTCTATTTGCTGTGACTGTAAGTATTTGAAGCCATTGTTGATAGGAAGATGAGGTATTCCATGTCAACTTTTTGGTGATTTCTGCCACTCATCTCACCGATTTTAATGATTTTTGGTGTGGTAGTTGGGTACTATGATGAGTAATGAAGTGTGACCAAATTTTAGCCACTTGGGTCAGAGTTCAAAATTCAAGGTCATGAAAATTGGCATAAGTAAAGACCTTTTAGATGAAGCATACTCAAGCAATTTGAAATTGTGCATGTTGAAAATTTTGGGCATTTTATTTAAGATAACTTCACAAATAGTTCATATATATTATATATACATATAATAATATAGCTACATACATGATTTGATATATACCTATAGGTAAGCATCAAGATTTTACAAACAAATTATTTGGTTCTCTAAAAGTATCAATAATTTTTAATCACAAATTCTATATAATTTTTGCAGTTAAAAATAACTTGAAATTTAGGTGTTTGAAGTTTGAATAGTGAACAATGACTAACTTGTACAGGTATTTCTGATGAATTAACACTTCATATTGCTGTGCTGAACCTGAAAAATATAAATTTTATACCTATTAAAAATTTAAGTAAAATTACCATGATAAGGAGTTGTTTAAAAAATTAATTAGCAAGATAGGTAGTTATAAGCCCCTTAGTTACCTCCCAAGGCCTAGGTGTGTACCTCGTTCCCACTTCCGAAGGACCTAGGCCTAGATACTATGCAGGGTGTCAAAACAGGTTTTTTTTTCATTCTGTATTAGTTTAGAGATCTTTTATATTCTACTGTACCGTATGGCAGAAACAAGCATAGGCATTGGGCATGCACTTGTGGAGAAAATAAATTTTCTAAGCTACTAGGATTCTAACCCAGGACCATTTATTCACAGGCTCTAACGACTGGAGGATTTCTGCTATTTAATAATAATTTATATTAGGAAGCTGTACAATTTAAGATAGACTAATACTTAGAACTGTATTCATAAGTGTAATTATTAAAATATAGTTAGTTACAGTATATAGGCATACATGTCAATAAGCAATTTAAATAGCAATACTCACATTTTCCATGCAGTTGTAAGAGTTTGATTATATGTTTTTGACAATAAGTTTGTATCCAGTTTCTTGATTACTTTTTAAGATGACGCTTTTCCAGGATCATATTGGCTTCATTGGTTTCCTTTTTTGTGATTGTATATGTTCTTCCAGTAGCTGTTGTTGGGTTTATGATTGTGAGGATGTCAGACAAATCTACTGTTAGTATATCAGGATTTTCAGGATAAGTAAATGACTTGTTTGGGCCACAAGGATGAAGGAAGTTTACTTTCACTTCACCCTCACCAGGATGTTTCCATCACACAGCCAATCCACCAGTGGTTATCATACTCCACTGTTACATATCCTGTGACATTTTCAATTAATTGAGTGGCTTGTTGGGGAGAAGTGAATTCCTTTTGACTTTCAACTGAGGCGCTGTACATTTGTACTTTTAAATATGGCCTACGAAGACTTTCTTTTGATGCTTACCTTTTCATGGTTCCTCCAACACCATCTGATAGTCCCTTGCCATGGCTGGTAGCAAAAAAATGCCACTCAGCCTTAATTCCAAATTCTTCATGGCAGTGGCATAAATTTAAAAAGTGTTTGCAGTTTTTGTATTGACCTGTACATCCATCAGTAAAATAGATAATTCTGTTCAGTAGCTGAAAATTTGACTTAGATAATTTATTAAAACTTTTATGAATAGATGCACTGCAACAGTATTATGTGTATTACACTCTGAGATAATAGTTAGAGAGCTGTGACTTACTTTTCCTTGCTCTTTGTAATAATAAACCCATGGATGAAGAGTTGCTTGGCAATTATTCCAGTGAAATCCTTGAGCACAATCTTGGACTACAAAGGAATAGTTTTTGGAAAAGTCCCCAATCACCAAAAAATCGCCGTCATCCAGTTCATTTTTTATTTTTTCTAAATACTTGGCTTGTTGTTTGGCAATGAAATCATGATGCCTTAGTCGAGAAATAAAGGTATCTCGGAAATCTAAATTTTGAATAACAGTCCAGCTGAGATCGATCTGTTGTTCACTGTTTGTACTGGATTTCATCAATACCTTTTTCTTCGTAACATGTAAGAAGAGTTTCCTTTAGCAAATCAGGTCAAGGGCATTGATCACACACCTAAATAGCAAGAAGGTTGACTTTTGTCACAAATAATTTTGGCTAAAGCGCAGTGGTAACTACTCAATGGAGTTTCTTCCTCACTGGTAATTTCTGCCATTCTAGAACCTGTCATCATTAACTTAACATTCTGATGAATTGGGCAGACACACACACTATGCATCCCACTTGCTCCCACCAAAACACATTCTTTCGGCCATAGCATCGCAAATTTTAAAAATCCTATAGAGAGCTGGAAATTTAAACTTAAATTGTTGATATGCTTCCTTTAGATTACATAAAACTAACCTCTCTTGATATTTTTCCATTCACCATTTTCTTTTATTGTTATGTGCAGTCTTTCTTGCCTGCCATTTGTCTACTTTCTTCATCATTTCTAAAAAAAACTCTTTAACAGTGTTAGTTACTTCCAGTGGCAATTCCTTCCCCATCTTTGGATTCAGTGATGACAATACTCCCTTTTCTTTTGCAAGCTGCTGAGCCTGAACAGCCATTCTTTGTGAACAGTTAAATTCTTGAATTAGTTTTCTTACAATCATTGATGGTGCAAAAACAATGAGAATCATAATTTGGTCATGTTTATCCGAGTTTTGATATTTATCTTTCAATATTTGGACAACTACTACTGGCTCGGACAGTTTATCTACATTTGATGGACCTGGCTCTTGAGGAATTTCACCTACCATATCTAAGTGTCTTCTTACTGAACTTTGTATTTTGGCCATTTTTGTTGGGAGGTATGCTTCATTTCTTTGACTCTTGCGCTTGACAATCAGACTTTCCCCAATCATGGCAATTGTCTCATTCATTGCTGACAATTCAGCCTCCTCATCAACAAAAACATCATCTGATGACAGTTTCCATAGTAGTATCAGACGAGCTTGATGATAATATTTCTGGTTCTGCTATATTTTGAACTTGTAAAATAGGTAAGGAAAATTTTTTTCTGCATGATGAACGTAACTTTTGGCCTGGCTTCAAATGATTTGGAAATTTTTCTATCAGTGATTGTGAAGCAGGCTGAAGATCAGAAGATTTTAATTTATTGTGGGAGTTGAATGGATCACAACAATATTTTGATGACATTTTATCAGCATAGTCAAAACCTGAATACACACACACATTTAACATGATTAAATATACAAATTATATAGGTACTGTGATGAAAATTATTGTTCTTTTAGAGCAGCAAATACCTTAATATTTGCAAAAATCTTAATACATAGTTTATCAAACCATGAATGTAGCTATATTTATACATATATACATATATTTATATACATTTAAGCCGGGTTGAAAAGGGGTCAAGGTCAAGATTTTGCTTAGGTATATATTGTGAGGTTGATCATTTTGTAATAGTAGTATGCACACCAAAAATCAAGGCTGTGGGACCTTTGCTACCCCCCCCCCCCTACCGATACTCACTTTTTTCCATATGAATTTGTATGGGAAATAGGCCAAAAATCGAAAATCATAAAAATCGACCCAAAATATTAATTTTTTTGCTTTTGGATGGCCAAAATCGGGTTCCCAGCATGAATTACATCAGAATAGACCATTCACCAACTTTTTTGAGATTGGGGGGGTAGGGTCTTAAATCTGGTGCTGACTCATATCGAGTTGGAGAGATGGCTAAACTGTCATTTAAATGCCGAATGTTCTCTCCACTCACGCTAGCTCGCTCGCCCCTTCCCCCTGCGTATGTCTCTCTCTCTGTCTCTCCGTCTTCCGCCTACGGTCATAGTACTGGATATAAGACCTAATATTACATTATTTTTGTTTTTTTCTTTCCAGATTCCTATTTAGGTACCTAGAATGTTAAAAGTTTGTATTAAAATACATTATTTAATTTTAAAATATCAGTAATAAATAAAATATAGTTAAAATCTTATTAAATTAAATTATGGCTACTAGAAAAAGAAGCCACAATGCAGCCTTCGGATATCCAGCAAAATTTTCATCTGCCATGACGCCATCAAAAGCTGATGATGTAAGGCACTTCCATTTTATTGTTAGAGAGGAAGAATCTAAAGCACAGGGTAAAATAAGTGAAAATGATTGCTATAACGTAGTTGTTCAAGATATAAAAGAAATTTGGCAAAAATTTTCTTTCCCAACAATTGATACAAAGGGAATTTATGTTAGAGTTACTAGACTTATAGAGGATGCTGATAAGTTAACTAAATGCCTTATGATAAAAAGAAATGAAAAATTAAAGAAATATGACGAGATGTTTGACATATCTCCATGCCACTGTCAAGATAAAGGCATAAGGGATAGAAAACTTTTACAAATTTTCTGAAAAAACTGAACCTGGTAGAGGGGTAGGGGTCCTCAGAATTCAAAAATATTTTACCAGGGTGTTACTATGATTGATTGAACCACCTCACACTATCTATGTAAGAAATAAAAAATTTCGACCCAGCCTAACTGTCATACATATACTGTATATGACGCGTTCGGTGGAGAAGGGGCGAACGCCACAAAATTCGAAAAATGAGTTTTTTGTCGTATAATTATCCTTTAAAACCTTTGCTTTACCTATGCAAAAAATTAGATGTTAGTCTGCACTCTTTCACGGTAAAATTTAGGTTTTAATGTATCTCAGAGAAATTCACTCCGCATCATTGCTTCACATTGAACACATCTATCTACTTTCTGGTCACTCGACAATGCCCTGTGATGCTCAATTTGGCCAAATTGAACAAAATATAAAAAATAATTACAGCAATATTATTTACACCAAAAAAGATTGTTACGGCCATAACTACAGCTGTTTCGCAGCGCTTCCTAGTTATAGAAATGAAACAGGCTGATTTTCTCGATTTTGACGTCCTAAAAACGTGCATTGTCATTAGGAAATCAACAACTACTAAATTTACAGATGCAAGAAAGGTAATATTTGACTTTCAACACAAAGAAGGCTACGTAATATCTACTGCATACCGCACAACCCCAGATAATAGCCATCCCGTCAGACTGCAGAAAGGGAAAAAATCCTACAGTGTCAGTTTATTCAATCTAGCCCAGCAGACACTGCAACCAAAGTATTCCCAATTGCTGCCAATAACTAAGGAAAAAATAAAAGATCTCAAAGAATTATCAGACCTAATGCCTGCAACTGCAGTGAATTATTATACAAGATTGTTAAAGGAACTAGAAGAAACCGAAACAGTTTAAGCAGGTAATACAACATTTGACGAAGAGGACCAAATAATGGATTACACTAGTTAACATCAGAAGCTATCAATAAATAATATTGTAAAATTTCTTGGCGTTTTATTATATCGACATATTACACACCAATATTTTACTCAAATATGTTTTCAAATTCATACAACATTTCAATAAACTGGAAAAATACAAAGATTTAAAGTTTACAAACTTTAACTGCATTTTGTGGCATAATTCGAAAATGTTGCGTTCGCCCCTTCTCCACCGAATGCGTCATATGAACTATTTGTGAAGTTATCTTAAATAAAATGCTCAAAGTTTTCAACACACAATTTCAAATGCTTGTGGAAAGCAAACCCATAGAGATCCCACTCCAATTTTTTGCTTGAATTTGCTTCATCTAAAGGTCTTTACTTATGCCAATTTTCATGACCTTGAATTTTGAACTCTGACCTAAGGTCAAAGGTGAAATATAAATGCAACTTTTTTTAATGGAATGTACCCGCACTGTGCGTAAAATTAAAGTTATTCTGCTGTCTTTTCTGAGCATTTTGACACCAAAATCATTAAAATCCATCTATTAGATCCTGAGTTATGACCTTTCAAATCATGGGGTTATGCTGCTGACCCCAAATTTTGGGGGTCATTACTCCCAAACTATTTGACCAAAGTGGATTAAATTTGGTCACGCTTCATTACTCATAATACCCAACTACCACCAAAAATCATTAAAATCAGTGAGATGACCTGACATAAGGTGTGTACACTTGACATGGAATGCCTCAGATGTAGAATTGAATTCTTAAGATTAATCATGACTGCCTCATATCAGAAAAAAGAAATGGAGATACCAAAGTAGCTAGTTTTAACTGCTTTTCTCATGCTTGTATGACACTAGTTCATTTGGAATAAGTTAAAAGTAGATACAGTGGAACCTCAATATACAAACTTAATCCGTTCCTGAGGGTTGTTCTGATATCGAATTGTTCGTATATTGAATCAATTTTTCCCATAAGAAATAATGTAAATTGGATTAATCCGTTCCAGACCCCCAAAAGTTACCCCTTACAAAACATTTTTAAGTCAAAATATTGGTTAATTAAACCTGTAAAATAAGACTTACATGCATAAAATCATACATGAAACCTGTAACAACAATAAATAATGCAATATTATACAAATAAATGAAAATTTAACCTGAACTTTACCTTTGCTGAGGAGTGATGATGGCCTGAGTGGAAGCTGGAGAGGAAGGTGGGGTGGAGGAGGGAGATTGTTTGGAAGGGGAGTCACCTTCCATAAAAACATCAGGTAACTCCCCTTCTGGTGTTCTGTCTCTTTTCCGTCTCTTTGCAGTAGCACTAGAAGATGCTGGGGATTCACTAGCACTTGATTTTTTTTCTTTGGTAAAGAACTTGTCCAATGTTGTCTGTCTGCCTACTCTTCAAAATATTTCTAAAGTATGCAATCACATACTGACCGGCTTCTTTCGGTTCGGATATGAGGGAATGGTTCGTATACAAGGACAATTTTTTCTCGAAAAAGTTGTTCGAATAGAGATGCGTTCGTATATTGAGGTTCCACTATATATTTATAATCTAATTTGCATTTTAAGTTAACTGATCTGCTGTACCACATTCATGATTCATGTTTAGCATTTGGATGTAAATGCACAATTGCACATATATTAAAGCTAATTAAAGGGTTCTGTATCAGTTTCATAGTTTCTTGCCTTTCAGCATCTTTCTCCATTAGATTGATTTTCTTTGAAAGTCCAGCGCAATCTGGAAATTTGATGAAAATGTTTCTTTGAATCTTTTTAGAGGTGATGAAGCGCACTTAAATTTTTCAGAAGCCATTTTTGACTAATTGTTACTGTTCAAGCCATCTGAAACTGAAGTTTCATACTATCAGATTTTTAGAAAAGAAAACTATTATAATATTGCATGTTCCATCTTTGATGTACTTTCAATCTTGTTTATTTATTATATGTGTATTAAACTTAATATAACATTTCTTTGAATACTTGCTTAATTTTATTGGGGTGACAGCGAGCTGTTCAATGGTTGAGCTTTTCTCTCTCAATTTCTATTTCATCACCACCACTAATTGAATGTTTTGCTGGAGACTCATAAGGTGTAGAAGCTTCACTTGAACTGTTTTAAGGTTCTGGATAAATTAGGTTGGTCATGTTGGTTGATTTTTTCAAGCAATTTGTACAAATTAGTGATGAATGACTGAAACAATATTCAGGATCGCTATTTTTTACCACAACATTTGGAAATGGCCACAAACTTTTCAAGATAGTATCTTTGTCTTTTTTAAGAGGGTTACAACAGTGGTTGAGATAGTTTTTATACATTTTTTTATTAAAACCCTTTTAACCTGCTACAGAAAACAAAAAGCTGGGAAGACAAAAGGTGAACAAAACAAGTTGATTGTTCTAAACTAACGAGTTAAGAATGTCAAAGAGTGAATGTTAAGCATAATTTTTTAACCATTACTTCAATTGAGCTATAATTTTGTTGAGAGTTTGTTGGTTTAGATCAGTGGTTCCCAACCTTTTTTAGGCCACTCCCCCCTTATATCCATCAGTATTTGCTGGTGCCCCCTCATAAGGATAATAATATAATGTGATAAGTGATTTATTAATAGAAGGTACCATAACAATTTTAGTTTCCTAGCACCCCTTAAGATTCTCAAACACCCAAAATCATTCAACTCTGTGACCAAAAGATAAAGAAAATTGCATATATTCAGTGTAAACTACTTAAATAATTTAATGAAAAGGTTTATTGGCAGACTAGTCCATATGACAAATATTATTAATACAATGACAGTTCACATAGGATAGAAATATATACAATTGATTACAAATAATACTGTAATGTCGAAGTTAAGTGGAGCTACAGACAGATGTTTTCATAGAAAGAATTCCATAGCTTAGAGGATAAATGGTAGGACTCATGGATAGCTTGGATAATTGGGTTGGTTGATTTTTTAATTCTTTGCATTGGACTGTATTGAGCACATCTTGTTACCTCCAGGAAGCTCGGGACATTGCGGGTAGCAAACATTTGCGAAGCTGAGCATCTCGGGGGGTAATTTATGTAAGAGTCTAAAAGACCTGTTGTACAGCAAATTTAGGGTTCTGCCAGAACCTTTTTTATAATTCACCCACAGTTGCTGTCCCTATATATTACTGCAGAAAGTATGAAAGAGTGTGTTTTTAGCTTCACTTGTACAAAATTGAAAGATCCTTATGGTCATATTTGCTTTAGCACACAGGTTTTGAGATTTTCTTATATCTGAGTCATCACTCAAGGAGCTGATAATAGTTTGACCCAAATACTTAAACTCTTGTACTTCCTCAATTACTTCACCATTCATTTTAAACCTTATATCAGCTAGCTGATTACAGCTTTCAGGATGAAATTGCATAACCTTAGTTTTTGTAACATTAAAAAGAATATCATGTTTCTGCAAATACACTTCGCAGACTTTTAGTAGCCAATCCAGACTTTTAACAGAGGGACTTATTAACACCATATCATCGGCATAAACTGAGTTATTTATCCTTGTGTTATCTATACAACATCCCACTGTTGCCTCATTAAGTGAAGCAATTAATCTGTCAATATACACATTAAACAGCATAGGGGAGAGCAAGGAGCCTTGTCACCCTGCAAGAGGGGCCAAAACACTCAGCTAGTACATTGCCCCACCTAATGGTGAAAGATTGGTGGGAATACCAAAATTTCAATACGTTTAATATGTACATGGGAACCTTCCTGTCTTCTAGTTTTTCAAATAAAGTATTGTGGTTCACCCTATCATATGCCTTACTTATATCAAGGAAACAGCTATAAATAGTTGAATTACTGTCAATGTATTTAGATATTGTTTCTTCAAGTACATAGATACACTCTACACAGGTTAGTTGAGTGGGACCTTTTAAAACCAAACTGATTAGGAGATGTCCATAGGAAATCATTTAATTGGAGTAACAAGAGTTTTTCTAGTAGTTTCAAAAAGCAGGAAGCAACAGTAATAGGCCTGTAATTATTGCTGGACAGAATGTCTCCGTACTTATTTTTGACCAGGGGCAAGATATACTATCATGAACTCTGCAGGGAGATAGCTATGATATTTCTAAGGAAGGATATAAATTTAAATAGTCTTTAGATTTAATAACAGAGTTGATAAAGTAGAATTTTTTCAAAATTGGGTGCATCAAAGAACTTTGGGGGAAGGGGGAATGCTGGAGTTCACATAATTTTACCAAACCACCATCTTAATGGTTTTTTTTATTAACATTTTATTTTCTTTATAATTTGAGATTAGTTCACAGCCTTTATCTTGAACTATTTTCTGGTTGACAGGCGATTAATCAAGTGGTTGTGATATGGTATAAATGTAAATAGACCCTTGTCATGATAGTTTAGCACATGTGAGTCGGAAGAGTTCTCATCTTAAAAAGGGGAAGAAGGCTCTATTTTTAACATGGCTTACTTGTGGACCTAGGCCCCCCCCCCCCCCCCTATTTGTGCAGTTTGTCCATTTGCAGAGATATATAAATGCAAATTTTCATATTTCAGTTAAATTGTGTGATTTGTCTTCAAAAACTGTTCATACAATTTGCAGTTACATGGAGATTACAAGCCTAATAATAGCTTTTAAAATTCTAAAATTTTACATAAAATGACTTTCATCACTTTACTTTCATGAAGAAAAATACTTTTCCTTCCATGACACTACAAACTAACAGCCTCTGTGAGAGCGTGTAGGCACTATGTTATGTATGACACAAAGTAGGTAGCTACAATTTTACACCAATGTCAAATTTGAGTTTCTCAGTCATTTTATTTTAACTACTGGACTCTATGAAGGATAATCCCAGTTATCCATCAGTTGTAGCTTATTCTGTGTTGGTATGAAGTCCAGTAAGAAGTAAAATTTTCCAGTACTTTTTAAGATTGTCATCATAGTCTCATCTTTTATTTTAGTCGAATGGAAATAGTGCTGAGGCTTCGACCTCTCCTTCTCCAGCCCCGAGTAGCATTGGAAATAATGCACCTAAATTCGGAACATTGGTACCTAATAGGTAAGTTATTGCCATAAATTGGGGTTATTTAAGTATGAACCATTTTTAAATTAGCGCAGGTAGGTAGGTAGTTGTAATGTAGTAGGTGAATATCCGTGTAGCCAAACTATGAGGTTCTTTTTTGTTTGCATTAATAAGTAAAAAAACTAGAATCTGTTACAGCCTCATCATTCAGAAGTGGCAATCATTTTGAGTCCTCCGTATCACATAGCCTATAGCTACTATCGCTAGGGTGGAAAAAACCATGGTTATTTAAAAAAGCCAAAAAAAAGAAGTGGTTTATTTAGTTTTAATGGGTTTTTTTGGTTCGTTAGTGTTTCATTATAATAAAATTATTTTTTCATATTATTTTATTTAAGCATTATACTAACTTTCACAAGAAACTGCCTATGTTTACACTCAAAATTATAAAACCAGCTTCTTTATTATTTTCTTATAAATAATAGTGAAAACAATTCCTTTAACCCTCTATCGCACAACTTTTTTGTAGGGTTAAGTCTAAATGCGTGTATTTGAAATGTTAAATAGATGCAACATGGTACCATAAAGGGTTAACACTATTCACATTTCAGATATACCATAATCATATTGTTCATACAAACAGAACGTTTCAAATGTGGTGACTAGGAATGTAAATTATATATAGTTAAATAAAAATTATTTAGTAAAATACCAACCAACCCCATTTGGTGCAATGGTAAACTAAATTTCTAATTTTTCCGTGTAACTGATATTTTAATAGTGGTTGGGACCATAATCTTTATTGTCAGGATTTCCATTGCAAAATATTTTAGTAACATAATTAAAAAATAAGCACAATATTAGGTTTCATGTATGAAATTTTTATCATTGATTTACATTCATACTAAGCATTAAAATGTCATTAAAACTAAATAAAAAGCAAATACATAAAAAAAAAAAAAAAAAAAAATTGGTTTTAAAAGTGTCACAAATAGTCACACATTCAACACTTAGCCATGAATGATTCATTTTGTATTTTCATCTACCATAGTGGGGATTAGTGCCACCCTTATAAGACTCGCCATGTTTTAAACTCATTAAACAGTTTAGCATCTTCTAATTATTCATTGTTAAATTTTAAAAATTTCAGAGTTTTTGTTGGTGGCATATCTGGTAATACAACGGAGCAAGATCTGTTAGAATTGTTTACAAAATATGGCAAGGTAAAAGCAACTAAAGTGATAAGTGATAGGGCTGGTGTCTCCAAAGGCTATGGATTTGTTACCTTCGAGACTGAAGAGGAAGCTCGTAAGCTAACGCAGGAGGTATGTACATGATGTTATTTTACTGGCAGATAGATAAATCGATAAGTTGACCCATTTAAAGAATTTTAGTTGCCATAAAAAGTTAAGGTTTGAGTTTATTACACAAATTTACAAAGAATTATGTGGTTAGTTGATGGCAGGCACATTTTACAAATGTTTCTTAGAACTAATTTGTGTATATTGATAAAATCTTCAAAGGGATAATCATGCTTCTTGACAGTGAATTTCTTTAGGGATCAGATTAAATTAGGTTAGGTTATTAAAATGTTGAAATTTCCCATCCACAGAATGTGTATAGGTTTGATAGAGGTATGGGATAGCAGGTATATATATATATATATATATATATATATACGGTATATATATATATATATATATACCTGAAAAAATTACCTCAAGTAGTATTGCGAACAGTATTTTGTGCTTTTTAAAAAAAAAATTTATGTTGATAAATTAATTTTTCATTTGTAGGCTGACAATATTATGCTGAAGGATAGGAAATTGAACATTGCTCCTGCCATTAAAAAACAAGTCAGTGATCTAGGATATATTAAAGTAAGTTTTATGGACATTCCTGTTGCAGGTAATAAGATAGAGTAAAATGGACATACAATTTATTTTTGCTATAAGATAATAAATTAATATTGTTTAAATACAGGGAGAAAATATATTTTATATGTATAGTGAGGCCTTGCATAACGAATTTAATTTGTTCCAGAAGGTCATTCGTTAACTGAAAAATTTGTTATGCAATGCATTAGTTCAATGGGATTTTCAGTAATTCGTTCCAGAGCCCAAATTTTTACCCTTTTTGCGCTTGTTTACCCATTTTTTAAATGGGTTCACCTTCTGCTTGAATATCCTGGGATTTTGGGAATGATACACAAGCATAGGCTTAATCTTCAGGTACCCTGATGCATTCCCAGCCATAAGTAAAGTAAACCGGTCTTTCATTGGTTTATGGCCAGGCAGTTTGGACTCTTCTCTAGTAATGTAGGTTCTGTTCGGTAGCTTTTTCCAAAATAGGCCAGTTTCATCGGCGTTAAAAATTTGAGGCAAATAATCCTCCCCCTCAAGTTCTGCAAATTCTATTTTAAATTCCTTTGCTCCCTCAGTATCAGCACTTGCAGCCTCACCATGCCTTATAATGTTCTTAATTCCTGACCTCTTGAAATTTTCAAACCACCCACGACTTGCATTGAATGATTCATATCTTTCAACTGATGCTGGAAGGGATTCCTTAATTTGTTCATATATTTGCACTGCCTTGTCACTAATGAATGCTTTAGTAATGGATTCCCCCTTCATTTCCTTTCACTAATCCAAATCAGTAAAATACACTCCATTTCAGCAATAGCTTCCCTTCTTTTAATAAGTCTACTTGTAGCATCACTTACTTTAGTTTTCATAATTTCTTCCTTCTTCTTAAAAATCGTCGAAACTCTACTAGCAGACAATCCATATTCAGCAGCAAGATCTTTGGTGCTCGTTCCAGATTCACTTTTTTTAATAATGTTCTGCTTCATCTGGAGACTGATAGTTTTCCTGGATTTCTTTGGAGCATTAGCAGATGATGGTATTTTAGGGGCCATGACTACACGTTTTATACACTTATAAAGCTAATAAATTAAAATTTAATAGTGAGCAATTGTGTTGTACACACAACTGCTCATGACAGCTACCAACCTCCAATTGAACAGAAAATGTTATTACGTTTTTCGTTACCAAATTCGTTCTGCAAGGTAAAATCGTTATTTAAATCAATGGAGCCTTATGGAGGTAATTCGTTAAACAAAAATTCGCTATTTAAGGCGTTTGTTATGCAAGGCCTCACTGTATATTAGGGCGGAGCACTTTTACGCTTTTTTCGATTTTTGTTTTGTAAAGCGCAGAAAAGTGGCTCTTCCACATCAAAAGTGAGTGTAAAATATCAGAGATCTGCAATAATATCTTCTGCCTCTGCACACGTGTTGAAAATCCAAACAATGCACCAAAATACACATTTTTTCAATATTTTCTTAGTTTTAATTTTCATCCTACCTTCTTGTAATAGTGAAGAAAAGCATCCTAAAGGTTTATTTTAGACTAGTTTTAAATATTTTTGTCCTGCGATAATTTCTTCTGCCTCTGCAAATGTTCCAAAATACAGGAAAATTTACATAAATAGTGTATTTTATAATGATGCTATTATGGTCAACTTTGGTCCTACACCACAGTTTATTTGTTAACTATGTATTAAGTAATGGAATTAACAATTCATTATATCATATTTTAGTAATTTAAGAAGTTTATATATTTGAGCAATTAAATAATTTAGGTCCACCAATGCAGTTTACTTTGCATATGCTTGGTTTATTTTTGATGACTTATTATATGCATGCAGCTCCTCGCTTATTTCGTCAATATTGAATGTACTATATTGACAAAATAACCCAGAACTCACCACGTGGAGGTGGCTGCATTTTGAGTTCCTCCCTGCCCGACCCAACCATGCTACCATTATCGGACTTTGGCTAGTTACACACTGTAGTCACTTTTTGTTTCCATTCTTGGCATTTTCTTTCTGGATTCTAATCTTGCTCTGATAAATCCATCCCTTGCCTCTGAACTGCATACTGCAGCTGAAGCCTCTGTTACCAGCTTTATATGCCGTTCAACCACTTGGGTGTGGCAAGGAAAGCATGGGATGAAATCGGGTACATCTCCTGATGAGATATAGTTCAGGATGTCAGGGCATGATGGAACTTTTGTTAGGAGGCTCTGACAGCTCACAAGTTTGCCAGTTAATTATGTTGTAGTACTCACTGCACTGAAAGTTCAACGTGGGAAATTTAAACACACACACTGCGGCTGACTCAGAATCTCTTGCTTTAAGGATTCTCCTCCATCCTAATTCTTTGATATGTTTTGCTTCATCGTGATTCATACTAAGGAGAACATTCTCAGGATGAGAAAAATAGGAATTTCTCTGAATAACATGATCAACTATTTCTATACACCGGGCACTCAACGACCTTGAGCGTTGTATCATTTGATAAAGATGTTTGGCTCCCTGTGTTGCTGAAGAATTTCTCTTGATTTGAAACCACATTGGAATATAAACTTTCATAATATAATCCACGATACACTTAAGGTTGTCTGAAGGTTCTTCAGTTGAAACGTAGAGGTGAAGTATGCAGTTAGCGTTGTCACCCATCTGGAGTGTGCCATTTTGCCTGGTTTCCTTTGAGCTAGAGAGGGAGTACATTCACCTTTTGACACAGCATCATAGATTTCTGCCAAATATTTCTGATCTGTGCTCAGATCATCTCTGTCAACTACAATTTCTTCCGCTTCAACTGCTTCAAACTCAATAACAGGTCTCTCTTCACAATCATTTAACTCTTTTCCTATAGGCCCCATAAAACTATGAGGACCTGTTGTTTTACCATCAATGTCAGTCACTATGTGCTGCAAGGGAAGTTCATTAGTGTGAAGCAAGCAAATCAGCCACTGGAGTGCTCTTCAGTACTTCTTATCACTCCTCCTTTTGGTCCTGTATTAACTGCTGTCCCGTCACATCCAATGGCTTTAACTTCTGAAGTATCAATCTCATTTGAGCAAAAAAAAATCCAAAATTGCAGATATACTCTGTGCTGAGCCAGAAGCAGGAGTTACATGCCCAATATAATGTGAGTTTGGTTCTTGAAGCAAAGTGACATGTTCTTCTGTTATATCTCTCTTTTTCTAGCTCTCCTTACTTTGCATCTGTCTATTACTGAACTTAAATCTTTTTTGTTTATAATTCCCACATCTTCAAGAACAGCTGAAGCAATTATAGCAGTAGACCTGTCTGACACACCAGTTCTGTCACAAGCTATAGCCAATGATGAGATTGTTCCATTGATTTGATTCTCTGTGTCGGTTCATAATCAGAATCTGCTGCTCCTGTTTCAGTTGCTTGTCCTTTACTGGTAGATGGTTTTGGTTCATACTGTTTCATTCTCTGTTGTCTTCTAGCAATAGTTGCTAGATCTTTGAGTTTGTGAAATATCAAGAGAGCCTATTCCTAATTTTCTTGTTGTTCTCTGATCTTTAAGGAAGTCTTGTTCAATTGCTGGAACCTTGAGATGGTTTTCATATGACCACTTATCAAAATTTTCACATTTGCAAGCACTGATGTCAAATAATTTGTTTTCTGCCTCATTTTGAAATGTTTGTAATTTAATTTTGAATGAGCCACTATCTTGTTTCCTTTTTATTGACTTTAGAAGGTTTTGACATTTTTCATGGTAATTTTTAATCATTTGAATGACACTGTTATGAGAAACAGTAGGACTAGAGGCTGTTTTCCACAAATCTTCGAGAGTTTTTGAGAGAACACCTGAAATTTCTGCAACTGTAGGCTCTTTCTTCACTGTCTTCAGATTCAACCTTATTTGATGAAAGTATTTCATGACATCCTTATAGGTTGGAAGGTACCTCTTTCCTAGATCAGCTGGAGCCCCAAATATAGGGCAACTTGAAGTTCTTGTTGCTTGAGCTGGTACTGACATTGTGAAAAACATAGTAATTAATATAAAAATTAAGAAATTACTCCTAAAACGTAAAATATTCTTGCATTCTACAGAAGTTTTTTATATTACACCAACATATTATTATGCACTAAAATATGCAGTATATGTCCACATATGCATGTTGTCATGTTCCAAAGATGTATTAACAGCAAGAGCAACACAATCCACATCTTACCAGAAATGTAGCTAGCATAACACTGCGGGGAAGTGAGAGCAAGAAGGCCTGGTAGTGTGTTGTGAGTCATGACTCATCAGTCATCACTCACTGACTCATTGCCATATATGGCAATGATGAGCAACACACCATACCAGGCTGTGGGGAAGCTTCTAGAATGATGTGGGAGTACTACATGACGTACAAAGTGAATTTATTAGTGTATAGGCTGAATATGCAAAATACGTGATTTATGTGGATTTTTCCGTATTTTGGAACGTTTGCAGTGGCAGAAGATATTATCGCAGGACAGAAATATTTAAAACTAGTCTAAAATAAACCTTTAGGAGGCTTTTCCTTGCTATTACAAGAAGGTAGGATGAAAATTAAAACTAAGAAAATATTGAAAAAATGTGTATTTTGGTGCATTGTTTGGATTTTCAACACGCGTGTGGAGGCAGATGATGATATTGCAGATCTGAGATTTTACACACACTTTTGACGTGGAAGAGCCACTTTTCCACGCTATTACAAAATGAAAATCGGAAAAAGTGTAAAAACACTCCGCCCTAATATATATATCAGTAAGCAGTAGTAGTAGCAGCAGCAGCTCTAAACATATTGGTTGGAATTATAGGATAGTTTCAGCCATGATTTATGAAGCCTGATTTTATGATTTAAGCCTTAGTTTTTGTCTTGTCATTATATTATAAATAGTGACAATGGGTTTCTCTACATAAGTCACTTACTCAGTCTCTATTGGCTTTGTATTTGAGGATTAGTTTGATGAGCTGGGATTTTGTTGGTTTCTCACTTCACTATTTGTCCTTTTCCATTCATAGCCAAATGCTTAATTGCCAGATGAAATCAAAATAAATATAAGTACAGTAGTCCAATTAACAATTGTATTTCCCATGTTAAAATTATAATAATATTCTAATATGTATTTATATCAAAGTTTACATTCATTCATACAAAATATACATTAAAGTTAATTTAAAATGTAATTGTTAGTGAAAGAGTTTAGTTAAATTACCATTATTTTGTTTGATCTAAAAATAGGAGTCGCAGCTAAAAATTTGGTAGATATTTTGAAAATTATAATGAAACTAAAAATGTTAGTCTGGTATAGTGAAAGTAAGTTTTAGTTGTTACAATCAACAATTTTTTAACTAGTTCAGTCCAATCTTTGCTTTAATTATTAAATGGTTGAAGCATAACTGCTGAAAGCTCTCTCCATTCCTCCATCAGCCCTACTCACCACGATTAGTTGATGGCTCTGCCGCAGCAACTGTTTTAGGCACAAATGGCACTGTATTCTTTGGGAATGGCACAACCTACGCTTACGCAAGTCCTATGCCAGTGCTTGCCAATCCCAATGACTACCACCAGGCAGTAGCAGGGGTTCCTAACCCCACCGCAGCACACCCAACATTCCCTCCGCAAGTACCCCAAACTGGAGCTCACACAGCCGTTTCAGCAGCTACTCAGGTTGGTTGTCTTTTGTAGACAAAAAATTGTCACTGATTTTCATTCAAGAGCAATATGTGAGACTTTCTTTCAGCTGTGCAAAAAGATGAATTTTTGTTTCATTTAGTAAATATTTTAGAAATGCCTGTATTTATCAGTCTTTTAGTTCTCTTTATGCACTTACAAGTTCTCCAAATGCCATATATTTAGCTCTTGTAAACTGAATATAGCTATATGTTTGACATCACAGCCTGAAGGTCAATCCAGTACTATCTTTCTCATATAACTTCACAGTTTATACAGAAAACAAACTTCATGAATGGAATTTGATGATGAGGGTGGCATAGTATCATGATACATTTTTTGTATTATATCATATACTTTTTTTATTATTTGTATCGTATCAAAAGATATGATACAAATAAGTGTCAGTAACGCGATACTTTATCATAGACTCAGTCAGTGATCTTTCCCCAGAATGTCTGATGAATTGTTTGAGAAGTCACTGTTTGTAAAATTCACAATATATATATATATGGGGTCCTTGTTATCCGAGTATTCATTCATTACACTGGTATGCATATGAAATTTTTTTGTCTGCTGTGAGGGTTTTTTCAACTCATATTATATAATTCAACCATGCTGAATTCGAAAATGACATTGGTTTTCCTCAATCAGGTCAGGTTTTTTCTCTATTGGCCATTTATTATAAGTCCAATTTTATCCCCAAATTTATTGATTTTTTTTTATAGCTTAAACACTGTAGATACAAGTAATATTATAAGAACACTCGTGAAAAATGAAAACATTGTGTGAATAAATACTTTTATTCATACAATGAATATGGAAAAAAGTTTGAGGCAGGAATGAAGTTTTTTTGGCTTTCCGTCTGTGTTTTTCTTCGGGCATGTCTCGCTTCAAACACCAGTAATAGTCCGCCAGCATATTGATATCCCAGTTTCCCTGGTACCTCTCTTCCATTATTTTGATATCTTGGTGAAATCATTCACCCTGTTCCTCACTATAATCCCCGCAATTTTCAGGAAAATAGTCCAAGTGGGACCACAAAAAGTGCATTTTTATGGACATGCGCGACCCATGAGCTTTGAAAGCTTCCATCAAGTTTTCGACAATGAACTCGTATTCTGGACTTCTACGCTTGCCAAGAAAATCAGTGACAACTGATTTGAATGCCTGCCAGGCATTCTTCTCAGTTGGAGTCATTGCTTTTTCGAACTGAGTATCCTTGATCAAAGTTCGAATTTGAGGACCATCAAAAACCCCAGCATTTAGTTTAGCATCAGATATATGAGGAAATTTACTCTCGAGATATCGGAATGCTGACCCCTCCTTATTCATTGATTTGATGAAATTTTTCATCAAGCCCAGCTTAATATGAAGTGGTGGGAGCAAAATTTTGTTGGTGGTACAAGGGGCACTGAAACGACATTATGCGACCCAGGTTCAAAATTCTCTCTGGATTCCCAGTCACGCTGTGCATAGTGCTTCTCATCCGCTTGGCTATCCCATTTGCGGAGGAAACATGGGTATTTCGTGTATCCCCCTTGCATTCCCAATACAAATGCCACAATCTGAAAAAAAATGAAAATATTTAAAGAATTTAGAGAATTTGTTCTATCAGATAAAAAAATCTATGCATTGGACTGTATCACTTCTGTGGGGAAGTTAAGTGTTCTTATACGCTCTCAAATAACCTTTGGAAAAACAACGTAGTCAATAGCAATAGTTTACTTATGATATTAGTATTACCTTCAAATCTCCACAGATCCTCCAGTTATGTTGGTCGTATACAAGAGCATCCAGTAAAATTTTCATGTTATCGTAGCTCTCAGTAAGTTGTACGAATGTGCTACAGGGACTGATGCAACCCTATTCCCAATGTTGAGAAGTACTGCTTTCAAACTTCGTTTAGATGAGTCTATAAATAGCCTCCATTCTGATGCGTTATATGGCAGTCCCAAGGATTTAATTAGCCCCTCAACATTGCAGCAGTACACTAAGGAAGAGGTATTTTCGTGCACTGCAAAAAACTTGCAGAATTCTTCCTCTCATTTCCTATACCAGGAGAATGTTGTTCCAGGAGCCAGCAAGTTGTCCTCTCGAAGTCGTGAGCCCAAGATCTCGGCAGCTAATTTGGAAAGTCCTAAATCCCTGGTAAGATCATTAAGTTTGGCCTGGTTGAGAGGCCTCGGCTCATTTGAAGCGGTATTTTGAGGTATATACGACTGGTCATTGGCATTGGTCATTGATTCATCATCAGAATCATCGAAGTCCAGGGTTTGAGGTGGGTCAGGTATTGGAATTCCAGGACCATGGGGTACAGGTCTCATAGCAGAAGGATTGTCAGGGTATACAACAATGTGTTTATTCTTCTTGGTAACTCCTGAAAATAGAAACACAGAAACATGGATATAAAACTTGCATATGAAATAGAAGAAGCATTCAGACAGTGGCGGCTCGTGAGGGAAGGCTGTGATCTGTAAGATATGAAATAGGTCGATGGAGTCTGTACATTTTCTTTTTTTCATTCATATTTTCCCTTCGGGGACAATATGAATGAAAAAGAAAGAAAATATACAATCATTGTATATGTAAATGTAACTTGTCTAACAATATGTATGTGTAAATGTATTTTCTATAACAATATGTAAATGTATGATTACCATTATGGTGAATATTATGCTATATATGGTGAATATTACATTATGGTGAATATTATGTCAAGTTTCATACGAGGATTTCAAAATATTTAAGAAAAATAAATTTATAAGCCCACCTTGGAGGTTTGTCATGCAGAAATAGCAATCTGTCATGTGATCCTTTCCTTCTCTCCAAATCATGGGAATTCCAAAAGGCAAAGATTTCGCTCTGCCTTTGCTCCATCTTCTCAAATTTTCAATGCACGTCTTGCAGCACATATGAGGGGCAAAATTTTTGTCCTGGTCCCCTAGCTTAATTCCAAAGTATGCTCTATACATTGTCTTCACAAATTTAGTGATTTGGGACTGGTTATTTGGCATGGTAACCATCCCACATATGTAGCAGAATCTATTGGGATCATTTTTACATGCTCTATTCATTATGAAATATTTTATCTATATGCTTGAAAAGTAAAAAAAGATATTAAACAAGTGATGATAGATGTTACTGTTCCAATTCCGCTTTGACAAAATCACGAAAAACTCTATTTTACTTATGAGGCCATAGCCGGATAACCTGAGCTGATTGAGAAAAATGGATTGCAGATTCGAAATTGGCAGGAAAAACTCTATAAGAATCACTTACAAAACCCTTGACAGCAAAATTGATGCATACCAGTGTTATCTGAGTCTCCGCATTTACGAGGCCAAATAATTGTAGAACCATGCGGATAATGTACATGGAACGTGGAAGCACAATGGAAAACTATTAAATTTCCCTCAGACTCGCTGTCTCACTCACTTTCCCCTACCTGTGTTTTTGTTCTGATTTTGTTGATTTTTTTTTTTTTTTTTTTTGCACTATTGTTACTGTTTAACATTAACAACATATTTTATAAGGTAAGGTACATAAAAGGGTTTAAAAAGTGTATTTACAAATGTTTTAGCATAATTTTGTCATTTATTGTGTTAAGGTCCTGATTAAACCATATTCTCATTATTTCTTATGGGTTTTAGGTCCCTGCTTTAAATGGATTCACTTAGTGATGATTTTTTGGTCCCCATTATCCTCTGATAATGAGGACCCCCCTCTATATATATATATACTATATATATAACATACACATACATACCTACCTTACAACCTTACAACCTTACAAAGGTTCCACGCAATGATTCCTCATTTCACGAAGGTCAAGCTTGTCACCCCCTCTTCTCGAGTTGGCCTGGTGAAGTAGTGAGTTGGTTTCTTGTGCTCTCCACCTCACATAGCCAGGTACGCCCAGTTCATTGGGGATTGTTCTGAGCCAGGCATCTAATCTTCCTTTGAAGATGTCCACTGCAACTCCCTTCATGTTTCTTAGGTCTTTGGGCAGCTGATTAAACAGTTTTCATCCTCTCATAACAAAACCACTTCCTTTCAGGGTTAAGGATGTTCCCTGTCTCGCCTTTAATTTGGGAATACGACACAGTCTACCGTTTCTACTTTCCACCATTGTTTGGGGAGTTATAGGGTTCAGAGTAAGATTAGGGACTAGTTTCTCCATTATTTTCCAAGTGTAAATAATGGTGTATTTCTCTCTCTCCTCCTTTCCAGTGAATATAGGTCTAGTTTGTGTAACCTTTCCCAGTAATTTGGTTCTTTACACCTGTTGATCTTGGCTGTGAAGCTTCTCTGGATCCCTTCCAGCTGTCTAATGTCTTCTTTTTTATATGGGGATGTTAGGACTGAGCAGTGTTCCAATTTGGGTATGATCAGTTTTTTCAGTAGAGGAATCATTACATTCCTATCCCTTCATTTAAAGGTTCTCAATATCTGCTCTGTTTACTGCTATCTTATTTTGTTTCAAATTTCGCATCATCTGTCATTACAACCCCTAAATCTTTTGCTCTAGAATTTCTCTGAATTTCCTGTCCATTTGGGATATAATATTCCATGGATTTTAGGTTTTCTCTTTTTCTGTACTAACAGCCGAGATTTCTCAGTGTTAAACTTCATATTGCGGTCATTCCACGTCAAGTGGACTTGTGGTCCCCACCTCACCATGTCAGATTTTGTTCTTTACTCACAGATTCCTTTAAGCCTTAAAGGAAGTTCTGCAATGTTTTAGTTCTATATCTCTTGTGGTTCTGTCACTAGGGCTCCAAGAGCATGGGCTACTTTGTCCATCACATTGAGTGCCGAATTATTTGTGCCATTTTTAGCTAGTCAGCACTCCACAGTAACAAATCCTTCTGCTCTGAAAATTTGCTCCCAGGGTCAAAATTTACTGTGGATTTCAAAACTCTCATTACTAGAGCTCTAGGAAGTATAGATTTTCCATAAAATATCCCCAAAGTAGGCTTCAAATTACATTCTGATTCCTGGGAAGCCACTTTTAAAAAATTATAGTTCTGGATCTACTTGACTCTGTGAGCTTTTGTTAGAAACCAAGAAAGTACTGCCCATATGCTACAAAATGTTTCAATCTGGATCTTCCTACCTGTTCTAGTTTGAGATATAAGGCATCAAAAATGGCCAAAATTAATTTGTGACAAAAACATCCCATCTTCAAAACTCAAAATGATCATGTGGGACAGCTCACACCATACTCGTCTTGCTTTTTTGTAGGTCTAGTAGAGCTTTGAAATTTTGTTCCATGTAATGTTTCTAGCATTATATTTGTTAATTTATTTGCACTCCTGCGTTGGTCCATGGTGGCTAAGCCAGTAAGCCACTGCCAATTTCTCTAATTGATAACTATTAAAGATAAAGATAATTTATTAATACAAAGGAGTCTGTTTCAGTTTTTTGAGAAATTGGCAACCCCATCACCAAGGGGCCATGCAGGTCCAGCCACAGGTCCCACCCACCCACCAACTCATCTTTCCTTGACTTTCTAACTGGATCCAGAACTGTGCAACTCCTTTTCAAAGCTTTCAAACAAATTTTCTATAGTAGACAAGGTATTCCCTGGCAGCATGTACCCTCTTCCCATGGCACTCGGTGTAGGAGCAGGAATAGTTGTCAAGATATGCTGCTCTGGAATCCAACAAGTATCTTTTCTAGATGGCTACTGAAACTGTTGTGCTGGCCCATGAGGGTGCATAAATGTAATTAATGCATCTTTTTCTTCCTCACAGACTTCACAAATGTTTCCAAGCCACCACAAATAATCATAAATGCATGCCACATATTGGCCTGGTTGCAGTTTCAACTGTTGTTGATCAATGTCACTATATTCCAACATTGGCCACAAAATAACATGTAGATCTTGAAACTTGGCTAACTTGAATCTGTGTATCATTTACTGGAACAAAATGATTATTTTCTAGAGTTCCAGCTACTGTATGCCCATGATTAAATCTTATTTCCTGTGCTTCTCTCTCTGCTTCTATTTCATCAGTTGAAAAAAAAGAGTGTAATTCCATGCACATCTTTTTGGCAAAATTCAGAGAGATTGGTAGGTGTGAGAATCTGACCAGTTACTGGTCTGCAAGCTGGCACGAGCTGCCAATCTTTTCACAGTGCCCTCTACACCATCACATACTGATATTCCATGGCTGGTAGCAAAAAAGTTCCATTCTGCTGTTATCCCACCAAAATCTTTGCTGTGACAATGAAGGTTCATGAAATTTTTGTAGTTTTTGTACTGGCCTGCAGCACCATCACTGAAGTAATGAATGTGCTTGATTACTTCCAAATTTTCTTTCAGAAATCCAATCCACTTCTTCAGAAAGACATGTACTGCAACAGTATCATGCTTCAGACAGTCACTGATGACACAAAATCATTCACTTCTAATTTCATCTGAAACTTTGCGATACATTACAAAAGGATGCAGTGTTGCTTGGCTGTTGTCCCAGTGAAAACCTTGCACTGCATCTTGTACCACAAAAGAATAGTTCTCTGCAAAATCCATTAAGATTATTGCTGCTTCAGGTTTTATTTCCTCCTCTAGGGACTTCAGGTGAACACTTTGGTGATTTGAAACGTAATGATGACCACAAAGGAAGATAATTTTTAAAGTCAGTTCTGTGATAAATTCCTCTACTGACAACTGTTTCATAATCAAGGTGTCCCTGTCAGTGTGAACCCATTGTTTATATTCAATCATTTCTTGTGGATCCATTTCTGCTTGTTCTGTAAAAATAGCTGAAAGGTGATCTTCTAGTGCTGGTGCTCCAGGGCACAGTTCACACCGTTGTAGCATACAGTCTTTTGACTCCAAATTGCAAACACATTTTTGCACCAGCATTTTGTAATCCTCATGAATATCAGCTCCAGCCAACATCAGTTTCACATTTTGGTGAATTGTACATACACAAACAGTGTACCCCTGCTACACCAACTGTCACACACCACTTTGGTCGAAGTTCACAGAACTTAGAGAAGCCAATTTCAGGGACATTTTGATCTTTGTAAGCAATGTACATTTCTTTCAAATTGCTGAGCAGCAGTCTTTTTTGTTTTTGAAGCTTTTTTCCAGCAATCCTGACACACCCAATCTTTCTTCCCTGGGCACATCTGGCTGAATTCATCATCATAATAAAACTTTTGAACTTTTACTACTACTTCCTCAGGCAGTGTTTTTCCTTTTTTTTTTTCCTGGTATTGGAAGAATACCTGACTCTGCTTTCAACTTCCTGGCTGTTTTAACCATTCAAAGAGAAACTCCAAATTCTTCTGCTGTTTGTTATATAGACCAGTTGTTAGGCTCCAGAGTTAGAATCTGCAGTTTCCTTTCTTTGTCTAATAATTCCATTTGGCTTTTCAATTCTTCCAACAGTATTTCATAATCTTGCACAATTTCTGCCCCCTTTGCTGACTTGTGCTAGCTTCCGTTTCACCCACATCAATCCCTGTAAGAGCTGCCATTTTCTGACCAATAGCTTCTTGTGCTTGTCTCGTCTTTCTTTTGACATATGGTATCCTGGTAAATCTCTCTTGCTCACTTTTTGTGGCTGTACAGGGGAAATGTCAAGTGCTGAACAGCTTGTCTAGTTTCTGCTTTTGTGCTTCTGGTGGATCAAATGATTCATTTGATGATGATGGACTGATTCTTTGTATTTCAGCCCTCTGTTTCCTGCAATCAGGACAAAGTTTCTGTCCAGGCTTGATGTCTTTGCCAGTCTCTTCCTTCAACAGTTGAGCTGTTGCAATGTCAATTGCCCGAAGTGATTTTTTGGGTAATGTTGATTTATGATATTCAAATGGGTTGCAACAGTGCTTCTGCACTCTCTCATATCTGGTCAAAAGAAGCTGTTTATGGTGCAAGCATATGCATGTATCTTCCTTAAACTGGACTACTTCTATTCCAGTTTGAAGAAAAAGTAGTTGTCTTTCCTGAACTGTCAGCTCTGTGAACAGTTTCAAACCACATTTTCTGGAATATGTTTTCAGGTCACACTCTGTTCCCTCTTTATTTCCAATAGTACAAGCTTCCAGTTTTCTTTGTTTCCATGGGTTCTCCCACATGAACACTACTAGTATCTGATGATTCAGCCATTTTCAGTTTTCATCTGAAAACAATAATAGTCCTGTATTACATGTTGTTGAACATAAATAAAAATATTATGTATAGCCTAGCACATAGCATGTAGTCCTACACTATATAATCAGTAATAAGAACAAAAGAAAAATAAAACATTGTGCCAATGAAATAACAATTATAATGCTAGAAACATCACACGGAACAAAATTTCAAAGCTCTACTAGACCTACAAAAAAGCAAGACACCAAAATAATAAACTAGGCCCTAGTATTTCAGGGCATGCTCTTTTCATTGGATTTTGTTAGAGTATGGTGCAAGCCATCCCACATGATCATTTTGAGCTTTAAAGATGGGACATTTTTGTCACAAATTAATTTCGGCCAATTTTGATGCCTTATAACTCAGCAACTAGAATAGGTAGGAAGATCTGGATTGAAACATTTTGTAGCATATGGGCAGTACTTTCTTAGTTTCTAACAAAAGCTCACAGAGTCAAGTAGATCCAGAGCTATAATTTCCTAAGTGTCTTCCCAGGAATCAAAATGTAATTTGAAGCCTACTTTGGGGATATTTTATGGAAAATCTATACTTCCTAGAGCTCTAGTAATGCAAGTTTTGAAATATACAGTAAATTTTGACCCTAGGAGCAAATTTTCAGAGCAGAAGGATTTGTTACTGTGGAATGCTGACTAGCTAAAATTGGCACAAATAATTTGGTGCTCAATGTGATGGACAAAGTAGCCCATGCTCTTGGAGCCCTAGTGACAGAACCACAAGAGATATGGAACTAACACTTTGCAGAATTTCCTTTAAGGCTTAAAGGAATCTGTGAGCAAAGTTAGAACAAAATCTAACATGGTGAAGTGGGGCACTTTTCCAAAATTGGTCCACTTGATGTGGAATGACCCATTGTCGACTTGTAGATTCTGTTCATGTCAGTTTGTAGAGATCCTATATCTTCTGGGTTTCATATTTTTCTACTGATCTTTGTGTCATCGGCAAAAGATGTTATTGTGCTGTCTCTGGTAACATCCTCATCTATGTCAGTTAGCATGATTATGAATAGTAGAAGAGCCAATACTGTTCCTTGTGGTTCTGAGCTGAGGACTTCTGATGAAGATACTCCTTGTACTGTAACGACTTGCTGCCTCTCACTAAGGAAATTATATATCCATTTCCCTACTTTTCCTGTTATTCCCATATATTTCAGTTTATGTATTATGATTCCATGGTCACACTTGTCAAACACTAGCAAAGTCTGTGTATACATCATAGTTTTCATTACTTTTAAGTGCATCAATAATGTTGTTGTAGTGTTCCATTAGTTGTGATAGGCATGATCTGCCTGACCAAAACTCATGTTGGTTATCATTGAATTTTTTCGGAGTTTCCAGAAAGTCATAGATTTTGTCTGTTTTCAAATATTTTAGTGAGATGAGATGTAAGCATCACACTGGCCTATAGTTTTTGGCCTCAGATCGATCTCCTCCTTTATATATTGGGACTATGTTCGCACTCTTCAGGATACCCGGTATTTCTCCCGTGTCTAGTGATCGTATCCATATCCAGTATAGAGGCTTAGCAATTGCATTCTTGCTGTTTTTGATCAGTGTGACATTCCATTTATCCAGTTCTGCCACTGAGTGTTTTTTTAGTTTCCCTATGGCTTGTGTAATATCATCCATCGTAAAGTCAAAGTCCATTATACTTTCCCCTTATAGTAGTTCTTCAAAGAACGTGTTTCTCTCACATATCAATGTTAAGTTTTTGGGATACTGAAAGATGATTCATACTGAGCTCTTAATATTTCAGGTACTTCTGTTAGATTATCAGATAAAGTACTGTTCTTGTTTTTTAAAGGTTCGATAGTTGCATGGTTTTTCGACTTTCTTTTTGCGAAATTATAGAAGTACTTTGAGTTAGCCTTTATCGCTTCTATAGCATCGTCGTCGTCGTTTTCTGTATGCTTCTCAATTAGTTCCTGTATGACATCATTGATACTTTGCAGTTTATCATTTAATATTTTTCTGATGTTATTTTTACAGTTACTTAATTTTGCAGTCACTCTTTTTCTCTTTCAAAACAATGCCCTTTTTTGTGTCTTGAACCTGCTTCTCTCTCCTCTTTGTATTTTTGGGACATGTTTTTCCACAATTTCTAACGTCTTCTCCTCTAAGGTCATCAGCATCTCCTCCATTGTCTTGGCCTCGAAAATGGTTTTCCAATCTTCTATTTCCATGCTGGATGTAACATCTTCCCAGTTTATAGCTTTGGAGTGAAAATTAAAAATTTTGAATTTGCTTTCTGTTGCGTGTGTTTTCTTTTCCTGTTGCCTTTATATTAGTTATTATTTCAATGATGGTATGGTCTGATATCATAGTTGGGGATATTTCTACATTATCAATTAGATTGCTGCTGTTTGTGAATACCAAATCTAGGCAGTTGTTTTTCTTGTGTTTTCTGTTAGTTCTTGCATTAACATAAATTCATCAGCTAGAGCTAGTAGCATTTTTACCTGCTCCTGGTCTTGTGTGTTCCCCTTGTCCTGGTGTATATACAGGGTGTCCGAGAATTATCTGTACAAGTTTTGGCTTTTATTAAAAGTCAACCATGAAGTGTAGAAATTCCAGTGTTGTCCCATTTTACAGAGAATCTCATTAAGTTTTTTCTGATACCAAGTTTTGACAAGTTTTTTAAAAATTCCAGTGTCTGAAAATTATCTGTACAATTTCATCTTTTAATAAAATTCTTGATAACACACGTAAAATTCTTAAACAAGATTATTTAGAATCTGTATTTTCAAAAGTTTCTTTTATTAAAGTAACGTTGTTACAAACATTCGATATGTGCACCATCAGTGATTCGCAAAACATCCAATCGATAATCCAAATGTTGCCATGTACGCTGCAGCATATCCACATCAATTCGATCAATAGCAGCTGTGATTCTTGCTTTTTAATCATCAATGTCTGTCACCCGCGTACAAAAAAGAAAAAACTTGTCAAAACTTATCAGAAAAAACTTAATGAGTTTCTCTGTAAAATGGGACAACACTGGAATTTCTACACTTCATGGTTGACTTTTAATAACAGCCAAAAATTGTATAGATAATTCTCGGACACCCGGTATATATATAAATATTTTTTTTTTTTTCCTATCCTCTTATATTTCATGAATGGGAAATTAAAATCACCACAGAGAAAAATATTTGGGGTTGGAGAGTGTAGATCTTTTAGCCAGTTTCTTACCTCCGTGATGGAATCTGAAAATTTTGGTTGGCATGTTTCGGGGTCTGTACGTTACAATTAGTACCATATTTAATTTGTCAACTTTTGCTGCTACAATTCTCCGTAGTAGTTTGAGGTACTTAGTCATTTCTGCCATATGCCTTTCGCGTATGTAAATAGTACATCCTCCTTTACGTCTCGCTGTTCTGTCAGCTCAGACGATGTTATAGTTGTCAATTTGTATTTCTTTTTTGTCAATACAGGACTCACAATTTTCACAGTTCACTTGGCAGTCCTTTAGATGAGTTTCCTTGAGGCATGCAAAGTCTGCTCCAGTTTCTTGCACAAGTCCTTTCAGGTATAAAACTTTGTCCGGGGAATGGTTTGATTTAATGCCCTGAATGTTGGCTAGGATTATTTTTATTGTTTCTCTATCATTTTCGCATACAGGTGGTTCTGATTCGTTTTCCAATGGGGGTGCCAGTTTCATTGCCTTATGGCCCTCTGAGAATTTACCTCTTTTTATCTTTGTCTGTACCTGTTGTCCCGATAACGCATGAAGTGTCTTTGTGCGTGTCTTCTGTCTGGCTCTCGGATTCCTATATTTGTCAGCTGATTTTGTAATTGCTGGATAGTATTTAGCAGCTGAATTGTGTTGGCTGCATCTAAAAAATTGGCACTCTTCTTTGATGTTCATTTTTCCTGTTCACTCATTGCGTTCCTTTGTTGGTGATGGTAATGACACTTTTTTCCGTATTTGCAACTCCATATCTTGCATAGGTGTTGCAGACCGTAAGATGGTGGAACTTGCATTTCTTATTTTAGTTATCTTTTTATCATTTCGCTCATTGGACAGTTTGACTACTTCACAACTTTATTTCTTTTTTTCATCCATCTTCCTTCTGTATTATATTATTTGTTATTAATATGATCGAATATTTTTAATGTACTGTATTACAATTAATAATTGTAATAATTTAGCCGATGCCAATTCTTCACTTATATTTTTAAAAAATCTTCTCCCTTCATAAATTTTACTAATTTAATGTGAAAACTTTCAATTTTTATATTTTCATGTTTCAAATTTGTTAAAATGCTTTTTCTTAGTTCACTCCACGATATATGGTACCAGAATTTGTTACTCACATATCCTCCTGTAGCTAAAATGATGATAAATAGTTTTATTTACTTGATAAAATAAAATAATTTTATTTTAGTTTTATAAATTAAATACCACTACTTAAAGTAATTGGTTTTCCTTTTGTTGAGTGTATTTTCCTTCTTCAACAATGTAAACAATAATAATTTTTCATTAAAATTTGAAGTCCCTCTGGTGGCCAATTTGAATAAAAAAAATGGATATACAATTTGGGTTTATAAAATTATTAAAATACTTAAAAATATCAACATAATAAGATGGATTAATATATAAATTATAAAGAGTACAACTTAATATGGAATTATTATTAATGTAGAGTAGGAGATCGCAAAAGCGTATAATATTTAAAGTTTAGCTAGTTAGAAAAAATGTAAATTTATGGCAAATTTATTTCGCTTTGTGTTTTTGGTGAATGTAAAATATTTTATATAATTAATAGGGGTGCGCTGGATATGAATTTTTCATATCCAGCCAGGTACCGGATATGTCCATATCTATCTGGCCAGATATATATTATTAGGTACTGTATTATTTTTACACTCGTATCGCTATGTTTTGTTTTGCATTGGGGGCAAGCGCCCCCCAAAATATAAGATAAATAATAATTTAAGTATATTTGGATGTTTCATTGTTTTGTTCTCTTTCAGGTTCTTGTGTTGTATTAAACTATTAAGTATTAATCATGACAAGTTTTGTGTGGTCACAATAAATGATCCTAGCAATATCACTGCAAAGTGTAATATTTGCCAAAAGATTATGAAATGTGGGATGGAGAAAGGTGGCCAAAAGTCTTTTAGCACAACACCTCTTCATAATCATTTGAAGATTAATCACCTAAAAGAGTATGCTGAAGCCAAAAACGAAAATGACAAAAAAAAGAATAGCTGCGACTGAATCAAAGAAAATGGGCATAGATAGAATACAGGCTAGACCAGTGATGGTGAACCTATGACACGCGTGTCAAAGGTGACACGTTGCTGTTTTTTTGTTGACACGCCTAAACTGACATTTCTATCGTCCAAAAGCTAGAATAGATAGTTTTATTATTATAATTGCGATGTTCCTTTGATAACAGTGATCGTTTATGTATATGACATGCCACTTGAATATGATTACGAAAATTTTAAATTTTTGACACCCAGGGTTGAAAAGGTTCGCCATCACTGGGCTAGACCATCAACTTCTACTGATAGTACTCTGAAAGAAAAGAAAATGGACCAAATGAGTAAGCAGATCTCAATAGAGAAAGCTTTTCATCTAAAAAAATATGGGACATCAATGACTCCAGGTCTGTGATGATTCACCGTAAAATTGGCATGATGATGGCTTTGGACAACCAGCCATTTACTTTAGTTGAAGATGATGGTTTTATTGATCTAATGGCCTACCTCCAACCCAGATATCTCTTACTGAGCAGAAGGTACTTCTCTGATACTATAATTCCTTGTCTTTATAATGAGTTCGTCTAAAATTGCTCAAAAGCTGGAAGAAGTAAAGCATGTCAGCTTTTCTTCAGATATATGGACATGCACAACCTCTCAAGAAAGTTTATCATTGTCAGGTCACTGGATAGGTGAAGATTTTGAAAGATATGATGCTGTGTTACATGCCTCTCATTTCTCAGTGTCGCATACTGGCAAGAATATATCTGAAAAGTTTCGCTCTATGTGGGATAGTTGGAATCTTGATGCAAATAAAAGGAATTTATTGGTGAGGGATGGAGCTAGTAATATAGCTCTTGGTAGTGACCTGGCTGAAATACCTTCAATAGACTGCAGCATTCATTTACTCCAACTGGTTATTAGTGACTCAATTATGGTTCAGAAGAGTGTAATTGATATCCTTGCAAAAAGTCGCCACCTTGCAACTCACTTTAATCACTCCTTTGGCCTGTAACAATTTCAAACACATTCAAGTGCAGCAAAATCTTGAGCCTCTCCTATTGGTTCAAGATGTCCCAACACGTTGGAACAGTGCATATTTGATGCTAGAAAGATTATATAAATTAAAAATTCCAGTGCAACTGTATTTGGCTGATCATAGTGAATTACCTACCATCACATCCTTCGAGTGGACACTGATACGAAATCTCCTTAAAATATAAAACCATTCTTCCAACTAACTCAGGAAATGAGTTTGGAAAAATCATCTTCGTCTTCTGTAATCCCAAGCACTTGTATTTTACAAAGATTTCTTTCAAAGATTGGCCATGATAACCAAGGTGTTCAAACGACAAAGAGAGAACTCCTGACTTCTCTTCGAGTGTGTTTCTTGTCGGAGAGTAATGATGGGAACTCTTTGAACATAATGAAAAACAGGGCTTATGTGACTGCGACTGCAATAGATCCGCGGTATAAGTTATCTTTCTTTCAACGAGATCAAAAAGAGCAGGCTAAATCCTGGCTGATTGAAGAAGTCATAAGTATTGAAAATGACGGTGATAATGATTCTAATGAAAGTGAAGGTAATGAAAGTGGAAGCGAAAGAAGCTCAACTTCCAGTTCTCCTATGCGAAAGAGGAAAGACAAAGAGGACATTCTTGAAGCGTGTTTTATGTTATGGAGATCACAAAAGGAGAGCAATCTGGGGAAGTAAGTTACAAGAGAAGAAAGGTTGAAAAAAAGACTGCTCCTGTTCTACTGATCGCAGGGGAGTTAGACCGATATGTATCTGAACCTCTTGTAGATAGGAAATGCTGTCCAGTTTAAATTTGGAAGCAGGAGGACTGATTTCCTCTCCTTAAAACTATTGTTTCAAAGCTTCTCCGCACACCCGCATCCTCTGTATTTTCAGAGAGAATGTTTTCTGAATAGGGAAACATCTATGAAGCAAGGCGATCCTGAATATTGCCTAAAAGAGGAGAAATGATCTTGTTTCTGCACCACAATGGAAAAAAGTTCTAAATCACTGTTGTTGAGGTTTTTATTCTGAAGACCTCCAGGCTGAATGGGGGCATCTGACCTACACAATACTGTCCTCCATTCATTGATTTCATTCCAGGCATTTTATATTGTATTCAATGTATTGTTTTACATTTGTCAAGCTTGTAATGTTTTGTATTGTTTTGAAAATAAAGGGAAAAAAAGGAGAAAAAAGAATGGAAATCAAGTGCAGGGGTCTAGCAATATTTTACTCTTTTTAAAAAATTTAACGCCTAGACGTTTTTATAAAAAGCTCTGATTATATTAGAAGAACTGTAATCATTAAGGATGGACAGATGTTTTATTTATTATTGTCATCAGTGTTGTGTTGATTTAATATAAAAAGTGTTACGGGACTGGTTTAGGGATGGGCCCTGGAGGGCTTTCCATTTTTTTTGTATATAAAATATTATTTGTAATGTGTTATCATATTATGGCAGATTTTCATGCAGGTGTTAATTTTCTAATGTCTTGGCCTATATCCGGCCAGATATGACCCATATCCTGCTGGATACCGGATATTTCGCAATATCCGGCCGGATATCATATCCAGTGCACCCCTAATAATTAAATTTTGAAATGAGTATAAATTATCAGTGTTTTTTATATGTTCAATTTTCTATAAATATAGATTTTGTTTTGTAATGAAAATTTAAACATTTCACAGAATCGATAAGAGAATTGGTTAAATTTGGCCGATGCCGATGAATCGGTACACCACTAATTACGATACTTTATCATCAGTGTCTCCATCACAACCAACCAACCAACCAACCCACCAACTAAAAATACATCCAAGGTTACGACTCCAGTTTTACCAATTTTTTTTTTTTTCTATGCAGCCATTTTGTGGAGAAAGAAATGTTCCCTTCATTTCACTCGAACAATTTCGAGAACGGTGTTCACTTTATTTCTTCCTCGACGCCGTTTTAAAGGTTGAGTTGATATGAAAATGGCATTGAAACAAAACTTGCTTTACAGGTTGGTGGGACACCCGCAGCTGGATATCCCACTCAGTTTGTGTACCCCCAAACGATGTACATCCCTCAGCAATATCAACAGTTTCAAACTGCCGTAAGTTTTCTTCATTTTGTACTTTTAATTTAATAGTTTTCTTTATCTTTAAAAATTTATTTCAGTCATTTGTGGTTTGTGTAAACTCGTTGAAGCTCTAATTAAGTGGCACACGAAACCATGATAGGTGAATAGTTAAACAAAAGGTTTGTTTTATTCACCTCTTGATTCCGGTAATAGGACAGTAATTGAATTAGAGTATGAATCGGAAGCATTGAAGAAAGGTTCTTTACATTGCTTGTGATAGTTCCAAGGTTTCCCCTCAGGCACCAAAGGAATTGAGAATTGTGAAAACTATCTGTGGCACATCTCTCACTCCGTATCTGTCGTTATTATTATTATTACTATTATTACTATTATTACTATTATTATTATTATTATTATTATTACTACTACTACTACTACTAATTTTGGTTGAAGTCTGATTTCTGAAAAGGTTTAGTGTCCATGACCACCATGTAGTTGTTTTCCTAAGGTGCTTCTGATAAACTCTTCCCGCTTACTTTAAAAATTAGTATGAAAATACTTCATGGACAGATATTAAGAACGAGTTTTTTTTCAGGCGCTTCAACCCCAGTGGACCACCTCTCCCCAATGGCGATGGGTTTCTCCGAGTGCTTATGCGCAGGTAGGCTTCTTGAAGGCACTTGACGCAGTTTGGAGGAGGTAAAGTTGGAGGGAGTCGTTAGTGTAACAATCATTTGAAAGTGCCTGAAGTAGGGTCGGTCGGGTTGTATGTAACTGAAGTTAATTTGGAGGAAGATCATCCTACATTGTATTTCAAAAAGTATTTTACAGTCTCTTCATCTTCGGCCCCTAACCCTTGAATCATTTGGGGGCCTTTTTTTCTGTCATCATTGAGCTTGAGAGTCAAACCTAATTTGTCCAACACTTTTTGTCTTGTATTATTAGGAAATACATTTGCAGTACCCATATTTTAAACGGTTTTTCCAAGGATGCTACGAACGTTCTTTTCCTCTTTGTATATACTATTCATTGGATATGAATTCGGTTGACTGTGGTTCCTCCAAGAAGTTTTAAGTTCTTCCAGTAGATAATTTGATGAAGCTTGTGTTTTAGCGTATTAGAGGTAATTTTCCCCTCCAGAAACAAATGTGTGAATGATGCCTCCTAGGAACATCTCTACTGTTGTATGCGCATGATGACGTGATGACCATCAGTTTTGCATTTTAGATTCTGCGCTGAAGTGAGATTTGCATTCTGTTAATATTCTCTGCATTTCATTATTTTGTAATTGACGCAGCTTTCCTGCTCACAAGCCCTTTGCTTTATCTCTTAAGTTGTACCCTTTCCTTAGTTCTTGAGAAATGTAGCACATTCAGCTCATTTAAAAAGTTGCTACATTCCAACACTGTTACAACTTTTGGGTCATTATCTCGGATATCATGATATCTGCAATATATATATGTACGTATGTGGGGGGCGGGGGGGTCCAGTCTCGTAGGAAAATTTATTTTAAATTGAATTTACAAAAGGAATACATTAGAATTAAAGGAAATGTTCAAATTTGTCTTGTTTTGGGACCTTTTTTCGTCGCGGGTTCAACACCGATTCAGTCATGCAACTCCTCTGGAGGAGCTGCACGACTGAATCGGTCCTGGAAGTCTGCACGAATATTTTCAGTGGTTTTGCCATTACATACATGGTCGCTCATGGACCCAGGTACGAGCCAATATGCGTTGTTCAATCATATAGTTGCTGCTGTCACACATTTCAAACGAGTCTGAAAGAAAAACGAAAACCATGTAGCATTTTACTGGGGTGACAAGACATTGTGGACACCCTGTAGTTCAAAAAAGTTTTTAAAAAATTCCAATTTCAACTTAAGCTTTCTTCAGTTTCACTACAGTTGTCACTTTTTTTTTGGTATAGTCCCCTTTTAGCAATTTCATCAAAGCATTCCCATATATCTTGATGGGCGTCTGTCAACACATCAGAATCGGCTTTTTCACCGTCATACTGTTTTTCACTCATTTTACTTCTATATTCGTCTTCAACTCGGCATATCTTCCAGTATCAGCTTTTTGACCAGTGCTTCATCTTTGAGGGAATGGTATTTACATCGGCATTGTAGTAATAACATATTCTTCTCCCGCACCCGCTGATCTTTAATGAAACTTTCATTGTCTGAACTCCGCTGTCCTTTTGCCCTTTTGTAAAATAAGATAGCGGAGTAGCAACTAATGGGATAACGTAAGAAATGAAATGACTTTGGTATTTGCACTGGCTCGTTTAGTCATTTCTTCAAATGATTTCGAAATGCGCAACACATTTTCTACAATGTTCCATTAGTATGCAGCAAGGGATGGAATATCATGTTCTGTCGCATAAGCCGTCACCGCTTGCTTTTGCTCATGAAGCGCCTCTTGCATGTAGTAGGTAGAATTCGACCTAATATAAATATCTTTAATAAGCTTATGAACGGGTAGTTTAAGATTTTTTTTTATTATTGTTTTTAACTTTGTACAACCGAGTGAAGACTGACCAAAGTGACCAACGCCTTTTCTACATTTACCGATTGTGTCGGCAACACGCCGCTATGACAGTAATCCATCGTGAATGGCGAGCTACATCGCGTGGATGAAATGGCTCACTCGTGTCATGGCTACCAACTTTGTTGCAGTCGAAGAAAAGACAAAATTAAATTACATAAGTTTCGTTCTACAAAAGGTCTCGGTATGTTCAAAATATGCTTTCAATATGAAAGGTCAAGTTTCTAACTTATTAAAAGATTCTAGCACCACAAATCTAACTATTGGTGTTCTCGGCAAATTTAAAAGTTAAGGTTATTTATTGCGTAATCATTTATAATAATGGGTGTGCCATCACTAATTGTGTCAGAGTAAGAAAAACCAAAACAAAATTACCCGTTCCAATCACGGTATTTGCAGCATTATCCCTCACAATGAAATACAACTGACTTGGATGAATTGCCCATTTCTCCAAGATGCTGTTGATCATCCATGTTAATGATATGTCCAGTGGGACTGGAATGTATTTGGCGCACACTGTATAAATTTCACCACAAACTGTGTCAGGACGCAGAAAGTGGGACTTAGTCTGACGAATGCTACATTATTCGCAGAGTTCGTCCAAATATCAGCCGTGAATGAGATGTACGAAGTTGAAGATAACTTTTCTTCGAAATTTTTCTGGCGTCACAACGTCGGAAAAGTGCTTCCTATTTGGCAGACGGTAGCGTGTGATACAAGTCGAACGAATCCTCATCTTTCCGCAACAGCGAAAGGCTCGGCATCGAGGGCCATCATTTCACCTTGAAAAAGAAAAGAAAAAAAAAAAAGTTAGCAGTGGACTGGAATATTCAAAGAAATTGTCTAATTCGTGCTTCTCGCAGGCAAAACCAAGTTTTTCATCCTAATAGAATTCAGTCTGACTAAGATGATGAAATCAAATACATTAGAAGCCCATCCAAAGATGACCAACATGTAGGGTAACTTAATACTCGCATATCAAGTTAGTAATTGGTTTTGCTCTTCGATCATTCAAAGCACACATTTTGTTTCGCTCTGCTGTGGTTTCAAGGGCAAGTTGCTTAATTTGGGGCTCCTGCAGATTTGAAATGAATGAAGTGGTAGCAGGGTCTTTGTTTTTTTCCTGCAAGTTTTTTTTTTTAGTTTATTTGGGTGCTTTTTCATGCGATTCAATATTGGCTTTGTTGAATACGATTTTTTATTTTTGACACGAACAGTTACTCTGATGATTTTTTGTCACAAATAATGCACTCTGCTTCATGTTCCTCCGTTTTTACATATTTCATTTTTGTGACAACTGACAACTGAGGGAAATAAACCTAATCCTGAAAATGAAAAGTATTGTAAGATGTGAACGGCTGTTTACTTTTGATGTCTTATAAAACTAAAATGGGGTGAGCAGGGCTTAAAAAAAAAATTGGGGGTTAAACAAAATGTGACTGAAAACTAAAACTTGTAACACTGATCACAAAGTTAAGAAATGCCTTGAAACAACCATTTTCTATGCAATTTGCCTGGAAGTTCAAGTTTGGGCAACAGATGGCAGCACTGTAGCAGCTTTTTTTTTCTTACTGGAGATTATCCTATGGGGATATCCAGCCAGATATCCGGTGTCTTAAAGCCGGACATCCCTGTTAATTTTTATACTTTATTTAGCATGCATGTTCATTGAACTTGTAACATTTCCTTTGGATAAACTTGCTTTGTTTAGGAATTGAAACTATCCACAAATTATAATCTATTTTCTTTATATTTCCTTAGGCTTAAGACTGAGCATGTAGATTCGTGTGAGCTGTACATATTCACTTAAGAGACTTTTGTATGATATGAAGTTGGAAAAATACATTGGAAAATTGCCTGTCTCTTATTCTTAACATTCAGACACACAACCTCTTTTGTCTCTACTATTTGTGTTTCAACTTGGATCTTAAACAAAACCAAATATATTTTTACTAAAACTAATGAGGGCAAGTAATTCTTGTCTGCTTAATGTCTAAGATCAACATATCCAGTGCTTGTTTTGCCTCAATTGAACTACTATTCTACATAAGAGCTACATTTGCTTCCTTCAGAGATTTGCACACTACATGCTTGACAGTGGATTGGCCATCTCACTGTTTTAAGCATCGCTTATATTGGCTAAAATTAGAGCCACAACCCAATTTGGATATCATCAAATACACTGTTGAACTATTGGGTGTGTAGGTCGTCTCTATTTGTAGCATTATTGAATAACTTAGAATTATTGTCTTTTATCATTTGGACTTAGAACATACTTAATGTTCCAGCTAGTAACTGAAATTAGACAAACATAATGTACGAATACATGAATTTTAACTTTAACTCAAGTTGAACATTGGGGCTTTTGTTGCCACTGAAATTTCAGTTTTTCATTTTCTGTTCAAAAAAGTATTTCCAAATTATTGTTACAGAGACGTTAACTAAGTTGTTGGATACTATTTTCCCCCCATTGTTTGTCATTAACCCAGTGTTATCGCAGAGAATTGAATTTGGGCTGTTCATTTATTTGGTGGTTTTTAAATTCCTTTTTGCTTCACACTAAATCCATCTTACAGAAATTTTCGCTCTCTACATTTCTCCTTTGTCCCTGTGATGGGCAAACATGGTAAGTGAGGCTGCTTTCATTCAATTTTCATCAGAGCCTGAAGGGATGGTCCATTCCAGATTTGTAAAAGGATGGGCTCAGTTTTCAGTCTTCGTTTGCCCCTTCGAATGACGACGCGAGTTGCGGAAAGTAGTGTTGAATTGCTCCAAATTCGACAAGATAGTGATTCACCATCCTAGCTCCCGTCTCGTTTCGAAATTAGCGCATAAATCGATTGCTATAAATGGTAAAAAAAAAAACGTTTATAAACGAAGAGCAGGATATTAAAAAGGCTAAATAACGTCCATTTCAAATTCTACAAAGTGAAATGAACTCTCTCGTAACAGTTGTAAATTTTATTTTGCTCATGATATACCCTTAAGATGAAGGCGGAATAATAGGGAAAGCGATCGTTTAATATTTATAACCTTTACTACGTGCTTTCTGAAGGCTCGGAACACGTTTTGGCATAGTCAAGATTCTGACAGAATTCGATTAAAGGTTTCGTTTGGAGCTGCCACAGATGCGAGATGGTCTTGTTTTTGCATTTGACAATCGGTGTTTTCTCAAGCATGTTCAATAGGGTTCATGTGTGTATTTAAGGGCCAAACACCCAGTTCGGAAAAGAGATGATTCTTTTCACATTTAATTCGACTACATAAAATGTAGTAAATGTTTTATCTTCCTTCGGCAATATACCACATATAGTTTAGATTTACAACGGGAATGACGCGGTTAGTCAAGTTTTAGGGAAAGGTTTTGGTACTTTGACGAGTCCCACCTTTAGAGAAAGGAAGCGGATGCATTTTACTCGCCCAAGTTTCACTGGCCAAGATGGAAATATCAATGACAAGACGAAGAGGACTTCATACCCACCGTCTTTGAATCTATACTTAAGTCGTACCCGTGCCACGTTAACGCCCAGTTTTCTTTTTTCATAAATTTGACCTCTTTAAAAGTCGAAATTGAAGGTTGTTTGTGGGGACTTTGAACAGGTTTCGAGTGAGGGCAGTCAAGGTGAGAACTCTGTCTGAAAGGTTTATCACCGATTTATCATAGTAACGCTTTTTTTTTTTTTTTTTTGACCGATTTTTGACCGATTTATCATAGTAGTAACGCTGAGATGTTGTTTTGAATTAGTTTCGTAGTGTCTTTGAAGCAGTGATTTTCGATTCCTTTATTTCAATTTTGGTCAGGAGCAGGAATTAAGTTTTTTCCGACTCGTACTGAAGCGTCAGTTGATGTTAATGCTCAGAAATGACTTTTCCTACCGAGACTCGTTGGTGAGGCGTGTCGCGGGTCTGATGTCTCGGAGAACGATTGTTGAAGCCGTGATTTGGGGGAAGGGGACTGAAGGCATCGATGTTATGGTCAATTCTTGAAACGCCATATTTGCTGACACTGCTTCACTTCTTATGGGTAACAAGATTGAATGCGTCTTAGCTGGGAAAATCCTTTGTTTCATTACTTTTTAAACTCTGGTATATGGACAAATAATTATTTTTTTTAATCTTTTATTTTGCCACTTTGCGATTCTAATGTTTATAGTGTTATGGAGTTGACTTTGTTTTTTGGGAATTATTTTCTCTTAGCTGATTAGGGCAGTTTTAAGTTGAGAGACGGTTTTGTAATTTTAATATTTGGAAGACGGTGATGGTTATTGTATAGTAATTCCTTTATCACACTGACTGGCTTTTTTTTTTTATTCCTCAAAAGACTACCTTTAATCTCGTTTAACAAAATGGGGGGGGGGGGGGGATCAGTATGGTTATTCGTTGTATAATATAGGGTACAGGTTACTACGCGAGAGAGTTATCCCGTTTTACCGGTTGAAGACGTTTGTAGTCTTTGGAGAGTTTGTGGACTTAACTAAGAATAATGCCAGTAAGCTGATTCGTGCAGTCTGTGTGAAAAGGGAATAATAGTTTTAAGATTATCAGTTTTTTTTTAGTTAAGCATTTAGTGGGATGTTCTTATCAGTAACAAATTACAATCAGACGAGAAGCATAACTGATGTATTAAACTCATCAGGTACTCCACAAAATACTAGTAACGAAGTTACTAGAAGTAATGTTTCGCATCAATTTTATCTTCTTCACTGTAACAGTATTTGGGGGGGGGGGGGGGTTATAAGTCAAATGCGCGACATTAGGACCGATGCGCGACCATTGGCAACTTTACTCTAAGCATGAAACTTCATTTGTGTTCGAGTCGAACTTAAAATTTGTCATCGACAAAGAACATGTGTGGAAATTATGTTCCTGATCGTAATTATCTTTATAATAATGAATATTATAAGAGAATATTAATTAATCAGTATTGTAAGTTTTTTCGAAAATGAAATTGATAATATCAAATTTCTGGAAGTTTCTGATTGTATTTTGTTATTGATATTCCCACGCATACAATACATCTAAGTTGTTAATTTTCTCGCTCTCACTCCCTGCAGCCTGGCGCAGGGTACATAACGAGTGATGGATTATATACGCAGGCTGCAGCTACCTATGTGGTACCTGATCGCACCTATTAGTACATCCTAACACATTGTGAGACCTATTTAGATTCTTTCGGTTTGGTGGTTGCCCACTTTAGTTTGGACTAATATGAAATAGTTGGAATATAACCTTTATGAGGACGTAAGAAGGAACTAAAATATCGTTTGTTTTTCATAGCCTGAGTCCAGTTCCCTAAGTGGTGAGGCGACGTCGGATCAGTCCTGCCCAAAGGGAGCTCAGACTTCCCCTCCTATTCCCTCAGTTACCCCTCAGAATTCGTTTCCATTTTCCCCTTCACCATTTCATTCCTGCTTTCCCACTAACTCTCTCCACTCTTCGTCTTCGCCAATCGTTCATTCTCACATTCACAATACCGCTCATCCACTGGCAACTGTAAGCGTCTCCTCTCCTCTGTGTATGGCTGCTCCCACTTCTGCCACAACAATTACAACCACTACAACAACTGCTGTGATCGGGTCAGGGCCGTCCTTTCTCACAAGAAATTCTAAGTCTTGCGAAACGTTTGGAAATGGAGTGCTTGAAATCAAACCTCTGGTTGGAGGCTCCTCCAACAGAGGATTCGAATCCACTCGTATGGAACATGAGGTAAAAGTTGGTTGATTTATTGAAAAAAAACTTGATACATCGTACTCTATAACTGGTTGCAATTTGGTTAAGACTAGTTAGTAGATTATAGTTTTTTTATTTTTGCAGAGCATTAAGACTCCGTCGAACGGTGAGGACCAAATAAATGGAATTGATCTTTTACACACGCATCAGACCACTTCACCCACACCGCTGAACCCCAGAAGCAAAATGTCCACTTCGAAAACGGCGCAAAAAGGCCACCAAAACACTTCAGAGAGCGGTAGTAGTAGTAGTTCCTCGGAAGATTCTTCCGCTGCTAAGTTCTCCGCATCTCGGACCTCGATCCATCTCGGCTCCTGTGGGCACGATGGAAGCTGCAGAAAGACCTCCAAAGGCATGATCTACAACGGACGAGGAAAAGACGAGAATGGAAGCATCGATTCCTCCACTCCATCTCCAGACACGGTGGCAGACATCACCAGACACTCCGATACTTCTCAAAGCGTCTCCACTCCATCTCCACCTCCGTGTAGTCACTCTCAGAGCAGTTCAGGAGGGGAGGTGGAAGGAGTGTGGCCTCTCGCAAGTTCTGTGATGGGGTGGTCTTCCTGGTGTCCCCAGCACAACTCGGCCCCCGTTCATGTCTGGCCCCAGACCTCCTTTCCCAGTAATAGCTTCTCTTCTCCGAAAAGTAAAATCAGGAAAACTACCGGCGCTTCCCCTTTCTGCAGGATGAGTGAAACCCCAGTATCCCAACGGGGTTCTCCGCAACACAAAGCGCCCCTTAGTCATATAGGAATGTCGGGAGACTCGCAGAAGCTGCTGCGTGGCCGAGACGAGTCCCTGATTGGGAAGCCCTTCTTGAAAGTGGATGGTGCAGCCTCCAGTAAAACGGCTTATGGGGTGATGCCCCAGAATCCAGTGATGATGGTGCCATGGTATCAATACGGACCCGCAGTGAATCCCCCGTGGTTCCTTTGGCCTCCTTTGATCCCCAACAATTGCCTCGTGTTACCTCCTTCCCAGTCCTCCTCCTGCTCCTTTCATCCCCCCACCCAAACCAGCAGCCCCTTGACGACCCAATTTCCTGCTCCCATTCCAAATTCTCACACGTCCCCCACCATGGAGAGTGCTGGAGCTACCTCTCACTCTCACATGGCGGTGCAGCAGCAGCAGATGCAGTACCTTCGCCCCCCGAGATCCTCCCCAGATCCTCCGTTAGCGCAAGTCTGCAAAAGAGTGGCCCCCTCGAATTCGAATTATGGTGCAAAAGGACGGTGCAACTCGTGGTGGCTGAACGGGGGCGTTCCCTCCCAAAAGAGCGTCGAGACGCGCGCGCTACCCGTACCAGTCGGGTCGTTCTCTCAGTCAGGCAGCCAGATTCCATCATCGGCGGATAGCCTCCCTTACTACAGTCCTCTCGGAAGAGGTTCTCTGCCTTTCGCGGGAGAACCAGTGAGGTGTTTGCAAAGACTCACGCAGTTACCCGATGATAGATGCGCCCTCCTTCCTATATCTCCACCCCTTACTCCTCACCAAATGGAAATTGACTCCCGTAATTTGCCATCCCTGACCCGCAATTAGCTTCCGCTACGCGAGGTTTCTACCGAAATCTCTCTCTAATGTCGGATCAGGACCCCGTTTCTGGTTTCTGTAAATGCTCAAACAAGATTTGAAAATTGAGACGAGCCCCAGTGATTTTCCAATATGAACTCGTGAAAAACCCCCTCAATTATTACTACTTCCTCTTAAAGCCATTGCAAAGACTAAACCAACAATGGATTGCTTCTTGCTAATAGCCAACTTAATGTAATTCTAGTCTTACCTAATTCTATAAATATGCAAAATCTAGACAATATCCTTCGTGCTAAGATGCGTTTGTGAATTGTAAATATTGGATGTGGTATCTGTCTTTACAACTTTTTATAGAGATCATTTGAGAATTTAGAGGAAAAAATGAGTTAATTTTTTCTCCAGTTGCGTACACACTGAATCGTATAATTTAGCTGGATTTTTCCTCATGCCATTTACGATGTACTTATTTGTACTAAGAAGTTTATTTAGTATAATATGTTGGTATATAATTTATTTATATCTTGTTAACTACAAATACATCTTTATATGTAGTGTTCAAACTCGCGTACGTATTTATAATAAAGAGAATGGTTGTGATGAGAGAATTTTTAGCAAAGTTGTACATGTTGTTGTTGTTATGAATAAAGTTATGAATGTTACTTAAAAGTATGTTAAACTAGGACTCTTTAGTAAAATGTTTTAGGTTGTGTACCGACTACAATCTCTCGAGATGCATCAAACACTACAATTCTATCGAAATCGAAGCTATACAAGTTGGTTGAAAAAAAATGCAAATTAATGTTTGAGAATTCTAGTTATTTATGCATTGTTGATTTAGGGTGAAATAACTAACTTGTCAAATTTTGTTTCAAACAAATATGCACCCTCAAAGTTCATTCAATATATATATATATATAACCATGTGCCTTTTAGCGGTGCCAACAGTGGGAGCATAAAAGTTTGTGCATGGCTTTATTTATTTTCGTCTCTCTCATTTTGTGCTCTCTATTCTGTTCTTACCAAATGAGATTCGGAAGTAATGATGTTCCTTTGAGTTGGTTGCGCGTAGCAATAACATCATCATCCTCAGTGACGATATGTCAGTTATCTCTCATTTAGGCCTTTCTAGGAATTTTATATAACGGCTATTCGAGATCGCGGCGAGGATCAATTCAATTTGGTCTCTGACAAATACAGTTCACGAATTAGCTAAGTAAGGTGTATAATAAATAGATATGAATAAACACTAATGAGCAACTCTCGTAGTTTATTTGATAAGGAACTCGAGCATATCCATTGAAAGAGTGTGACACCCCCCCCTTACCCGTCTTCAGAAGCATCCTAGGCATGATTGAACGATTATGTTGAAAAAGATAATATAATTATATAGTTTCTAATTTAAATTATGTCGATTTTATTAAACTATTTTAATTTTTAAAAAGTTTTTGGTCATATCAAATATGGCTCCGTATTTAAAAATTTATGATACAAACATTTATTTATTAATTTATAAAATATAGTAATCGAAATATTATTATTATTATTATTAGAGGTAATATAATTGTAATTTAGGTTAATGAAATAACAATATTGAAATTACGTAGGAATATATGAAGTCTGAGTGATAAATAGCTTTACGAAGCACAGATAGATGTAAATTATAAAGAAAAAAGTGTAATAAAAAAATGTTAGCATTGTAATAATTATATAGTAGAAAATTAGATTACATTGTTAGTGTTAAAAATATAAAAGGTAAGTAAGTCTCTTGTTTTAAATATTTTAAATATAAAAAAGAAAATTACACGCAATAATTGTGCTCAATGTTACTTATTTTAAAGGAATCCTGTACTTTTTTTTTTTTTTTCTGCTGAGTAAAATTGCGGGTAACAGTTTTCATCATACAATCTGGCCATCAATCTGTTACCCGAAGTCTTTTATTTTAGTCTCGAAGAATCAGTACTTGTAATATTTTTTATTTAAGAATATATATATATATAACGTCTAAATCTGAAGAACCTCAACCTAAATTCCTGTATGGTTGTGAAGTGTGTATAAAAACTTAACATTTAGTCAGCTGAAAGAGAAGCAATAAAGCCATTGTAATTCCTTATAAAATCAAAATATAGTATTGTAATGTAGGCAAATAGCTTTGATAACATTCTGGCCAAAGCAGTATTGAAACAATGTTTGACCCGACATCATTTTCAGTTCTGACTTTTATTTACTTACTGATGCATTGACTACAAAAGGTATAATTCTTTAAGTAGGTAAAGGCTTAGTTATAGTCTTCCATTTTTTTCTACAACGGATTTTCTATTTGACAATCAGTTCAAACTGATCCTGCTTTTACGGCATAATGTAATACATGGATTTGTTAGGTGTTACCGTCGTTTCAGGTATTGGTAAGTAAATAATGAAGGAACTGTTATCGTTTCCTAACTTAAAGACAAAGCAAAAAGAAGAAAAAGGAGGAGGAGAAGGAAAGAAAGAAAGAAAAAGAATTTCAAAGCTATCTGTCCTCAGTGTGAATTCCTTTTAACGGCAATCATTAATGGAAACCTTTAGTAATTAGGAGGTCTGAGCGGCTCAAGGTCGCCTTTCAATATCTTCGCAGACCGTTTCCTACTTTTTCGGCTGACTATGGTCCGCTCCCTTCCCTTGACTCCCAGAGTTGGAAGGCGGTGGTCTGCGTAGCCTAAGTCAAAAGAAGTCCTTTGCCTAAGATTACGTAACACTTGGATACAGCCATCACCAGATTCATGGTCGGTCCAAAACCATGGTAGAGTAATTTTTAGACTTGTTAAATTATTTAAAAGATGTGGGCATTTGTTAAAGTTTTAATAGGCATTTGTAAGCCCCATTCGCGAGGAAAAGGAGGATACCCCGGGTGTGTTCTATTTTGAATTAAGGAGTCGAAGCCCCGATGTTATTTTGCTCATAGCAATATATTGTTATCGATACTAAATATATTTTACAAAGAATTTATGAATCAAATTTAATTGAAAACTTAATTTGGTAATTATTTTATTAGTTTTAAGCCGAAAGTGGACCGTCCTTGGACGAAGAGATCGGATTGGATCTAATAGAAATTCCGATTTGGTCTCTTGGTCCTTCGAACCGGTCGACAACTCTTGTTCTCCAAGAAGGCTTTGAGGCGTTGATCGGTCTTTCTGGTGGGGTACTTTTGTCTCCAGTGAATAAATACAACTAAAAGAGTTGTTTTACTCCATCCTTCGTCTCTGCCAACCCTTTCTAAAGATACAAACGACCCCAAAAATATTTATTTCCGTGTTTAGATAGTGGTAGAGCGCCGCATTGTGAATGTCCTGGATTTGTGTCGGTTCAGGCTAAAGTGATTACCGTAAGTGATGCTTTTGGGTCTTGATGCAGTAGTGATTTCGCGCAAAGCTGTAGGTCACTTTATGAACTTAACGTTAGGAAGGCGGTTGAACAAACCCAATCATCCTTATGGCTGGTATGGGTACTCGAAGTTTTGCCATCTCAATGACCCCTACATTGCACTGTTTGTATTCAGGGTTATTTACGGCTGGAGGCCTCTGAATTCAAAGGCGGCGCCCACGTTACAGGTTTGAATGAGGAAATGTTTCTTGACCAAAAAGTAGCAGTCGACAATATATATATATTTTTTTTTATTTTTTTTTTCCGATGAAAGTGGGTCTCGTTTGTAAAAACGATGCTGATTGTAGTAAAAGTATCTATTTTTGCAAAGCACGTATAGTTTTTGAGATACGAACAAACCTGTCCTATGATGCTAATTTTCAGGGATATACTCGTATAAGCAGGAAACGAAGAAATACCAAGCAGTCGAAGAGTCATAGTTTCATCGAGACCATCCGCAGTGTCCAGCAGTAATCCGCCATCATACTTGGATCCCACTCGCTTTGGTAACACTTTTCCATGTCACCAATATCCTGGCGAAACCTTTCGCCATGCTCATCACTAACATGACCACGGTTGGTAGAAAGAATTCTAAGTCGGAATGCGGATAGTTATATTCAGTTTCATGCTACACTACAAAAATTACGGCTGCACTTACAAGTTATATGCGTGAATTTAAAAGTAATTTGGTAGTTTGAATTTTTTAGGAAAAGCTCTCTTTTTATGTTCATGTTTGAGTTGCAAGCATATTTTAATATCTTCTTTTCTCTCTCTTTCAGATCTGAACTATTCGTTGAATTTAAGTAGTAGTAGTAGTAGTAGTAGTGGTGGTTGTATCAACAATGCAGATTGCTTTTGTTCTGTGGCAAATTCACAACAAAGTCACAGCGAAAGACCGTACTTCCACTCATGAAGACTGCTCATCATTTTTATTTCGGTTGCAAAATTGGAGATCAGTTTAAAAGTTGGGCTCCTTATATATGTTGCCTTTTGCTATCCCGATGGTGTGGAGACGGTTAAAGGATAACATCAATGATTAGTTGAACTTCTTGTTTGAAGGTTATAGCAGTAGAATCTGCTGACAGAAGGTCCTAAAATTTCTATATTCAGGAGCCGCAACACAGTATTGTCAACCTACCTTCGAATGCAAGATTCTATTTGTGTATACAAAGATGTCAGTGGCATCATGCATGAATTATGTTATGACCATATAATACCAATGAATGGCGGCTGTTTATTCTTCGAAATTAAGTCTAAAGACAATTCTTTTGCGTAATGGAAATAAGAAGCCTTGGATCCTCTTAATTCATTCTGTTCGGATGAAAGTATTGCCATCCTTCTCACTGCCAATGCCATTAAGTATAGGAACCATGACTGGAACATTTGTGGCGATTTGAAAGTTATAGGGTTTCTACTTGGTTTGCAGTCAGGCCTCATAAAATTTGGGTGCTTGCTTTGCCTCCGGAATAGCCGCGCTACTGAACTGCACTATTTGATGAAGCAGTAACCTCCGAGAGAAAAATTCACTCCTGGAATGAGTAATGTTAAACATTTTCCATCAGTCTATCCGAGTAAAGCTTTTCTTCCTTCTCTACCTAGCAAGTTGGCCTTAATCCAACTTTTAACACGTTGTCTGATATTGAATTAGCTGCTCGCCAGTCATTCAAGGCAGTTATAGGAGGATTCTTGAGGAAACTCAATGGAAGAGGGTTATGAGGCATTCTTGTCAAAGAATGTCGCTAAAGATCCACTTACTTATTCCTAAGAATCTGAATGCTGTTAGTGATGAACATGGACAGCCAGCGTTTCTATTAGGATATTTCTGTAATAGAAGAAGAGTATTGGGGCAGATGGAATCCGGGAATGATGGGAGACTGCTGCTGGTTTCTTCAATGAGAAAGTGAGATCGAATAGCGTACACTTTTTCCCTACAAAATAACTTGCTCTTCTTCTTTGCATTTTTGCAGAAATTGTTGCATTTGTTACAAAAACTTAAATTGTAGTTTCGTTCTAGTAAAACATTTCCGTAATACAATTCATCCGTGTTTTAATTGTAGCGTTACACGATCTGTCTCAAAATCTAGACGTGATATTAGTGTAAATTATACAGGGTGCCCATAAATTATCTTTATAATTCAGTTTCAATTGAGTTTCTGAAGATAATTTATGGCACCCTGTATATTTTTACAGAGAATAAAATTTGCAAACCAGTGAATCATTTTTTCACTTGAAATACTAATTTAAAGTTGAAGTACAAATATTGATGAAAGTCGTAAGTTACGTGGCAGAATAGAACATTATACTGTAAGTGAAAAGTAGCCAAAAGTAGTTTTATGTATAATTCAATAATTAGAAGCGCTAGAAAAAAGAAAATCTGAGGGCAACACTGTACTCAGCATGGTAAAATTAACGAAGGAAGTTTATTCTTACTAAAGAGAGAAACCTTTGTTGACCAGTGTAGTTTTAATTTAAATGTCAGTAACCACGGGAGCTTAATTAAATCTCAACGAGATTTTAAGTTACGAGCTTTTTATGAAAGCATTCGAACTGTTTGTAGTTATGTAACGAGAGGAGTGTTGTTGGTTAGCCGATCAGCCCCCACTGATCGAGCAAACCGGCAGCACGCGGGTAACCGATCGCCCCCTCCCGAGTGGACCAGAGGTTCAGCGCACTAGTGCTGTGCTATTCTATTCTATTCTATGTTGTGCTAGAGCGGTACAGTCTGTCATAATGTGTTCAATTGTTTGTGGTGTGTCCTGGCACAGGTGGCAGGTGTCGTCTGTGGAGTTGTCTAGTCTGTGTTTATATGTCTGTAAGTTGGGGGTGATGTCCACATCGGAATCGTACAAAGTTAATTCGATCCGATCTGCTCAGGCTGGTCTCTGACGTGTCAATGGGTGGCGGCTTCGCACCGAGGACCGCATTCGGACCGAGTCGTGTCAGTGCTTTGTGGGTTAGGTGTGTGTGTGTGTACGTGTTTACTGTGGGGCGTGGTATGGGATGGAGTATTTGGTTATAATGTGTGTCTGGTGTTACCTTACTGGTGCGAGGTGTTGGTGCATGATTGTACATGTAGTGGCAAGGGTGTTGTGGGTTAGTTGTCGCTGCTGCCATGAATTGTGTTCCCCGCATGTCTAAATGTTCCCTAACTTTCAGTATTTTTGTTTGTGTGCAGGTGTTCTATTGGTGTTGTTTGAGTACATCCGGTAATGATACGAAGTGCGTTGTTTTGTATTGTCTGTAAGGTGTTTGTGTGTGTGTGTGTGATAATGGGTGCCCAGCATGGGCTAGCATAGTCCATGACGGAGCGAATATATTGTTTGTACAGAGGCATGTAAGAAGTAAATAGACAGCCCAGATTTTGCTGTAACAATTTGGCGTAAAAGATTCAACAATTCTGATCGTGTTGCTGGTTTTTTGGGCTTTTTACGTAGTCTTGTCTAGTATTGCCCACACGTGTTCTATGGGGTTCATGTCAGGGGACTGACTCGGCCAAGGAAGTCGTTTGATACCATTTCGCTCCCATTTTTTCGTTTTTTTTGCAGTGTGTCATGGGGCTCCATCTTCCATGAACAGGCAGCTGTCTTTTTTCAATTTGACCACTTGAGAATATTGGCATAAGTCCTTCTTCAAGGATAGAAATGTAGGAAACGAATATTAGTCATAATAATGGCAAAAAAATTGGATGCATAAATTTTACCATAAAATTAAGGGTGTCTATTTACTTCTTGCATGACTCTGTATATGAGTGATGTTATTTCCTGCTGGTGTCCAAAGTTTGTGCCTGTTAGTACCCTAAGCGTGTTAAGTCTTGACGTACATTTGTTTTTAATGTCCTGAATGTGGTTTGCAAAAGATAATGATGTGTTGTATGTGACCCCAAATATTTTGGTCCTTTGAGTGTGTGGAGTGTTGGTGTTGTTTAGTGTAAGCTGAGGAGTTATCTGGTCTTCTTTTGTGTTGCTTGTTAGCAAGGTGATGGTTGATTTTGTGGGTGCTACTTTGAGTCTACAGGGTGTCCCGTAAGTCTGGACCCATAGGGAAAAATAATAAAATTACAAAATAGTCCAAAAATTTATTACATAATCTGTTCAAAGTGTCCGCCGTTGTGTCGCACACATAGTTGAAGATGCAATCTCCACTGCGACAGCACTTTCTGAATCACAGTCGCAGAAATTTCTTGACACGCCTCCACAATGCGTGCTTTAAGGTGGAAAATGTTCTGAAGTTTGACCTCGTACACTTTGGCTTTCAAGTGGCCCCACAAATAAAAATCAATAAAAAATAATAACATAATAAAAAAATATATTATAAATCCCTATGGGTCCAGACTTACGGGACACCCTGTATTGTGTGTGAGCCAGTCTTGCATACTGTTTGTCTATTTACTTCTTGCATGTCTCTGTATATGAGTGATGTTATTTCCTGCTGGTGTCCAAAGTTTGTGCCTGTTAGTACCCTAAGCGTGTTAAGTCTTGACGTACATTTGTTTTTAATGTCCTGAATGTGGTTTGCAAAAGATAATGATGTGTTGTATCATCATCCGACTCCGAGCTGGGCACTTGCGTTTTTTTTTGCGGTACTGCGGTACTACCGTGTTGGTCGGTACCGCGGGAAATTTGAATGCGGTAGCGGTACTGCTGTACTTTCAGCGATCCTTTGCGGTACTGCGTTATGCGGTACCGGTTTGGTAGTGCGGTAGTAGTACCGCAGTACCGCAAAAAAACGCAAGTGCCCAGCTCTGCTGTCAGCCTCCGACTCACTCACTCACTCACTCACCGTCACTTGTATGTGACCCCAAATATTTTGGTCCTGTGAGTGTGTGGAGTGTTGTTGTTTAGTGTAAGCTGAGGAGTTATCTGGTCTTCTTTTGTGTTGCTTGTTAGCAAGGTGATGGTTGATTTTGTGGGCGCTGCTTTGAGTCTATTGTGTGTGAGCCAGTCTTGCATACTGTTTATGTATGTTTGTAGGTTATTTGTAGCGGTGTCAATGTTGTTGTCGGGGGATGTTAGAGTGATGTCATCAGCATATGATGATAAGGTAAGCTTGTTATCTATGGGTGTTGGAATGTCATGCATGTATAAGTTGAACAGTGTTGGTGAGAGAACAGAGCCTTGAGGGACCCCGTTCGGACAGAGCTTGTTTTTGGATGACTTGCCATTAAATGTGACATGTGAGTATCTTCCTGAAAGATAGTTGCTCAGCCACCTTTTGGTGTTATTGTGCATGTTTGTGTTGAGTATTTTGTTTATGAGAGGGAAGCATGGGATAGCATCAAATGCTTTACTAATGTCTATTGTTGCTAATAGTGTATGTTGAGCTGGTCATCTGGAGTTGATTGCCATCCATGATGTGCTGTGTGAGGTTAATAAGTAATGTTGTGGTTGAGTGGTGAGGTCTGAATCCATGTGGAGTAGGCAATAGTGGTATGTGTGGGTTGATGATTTGTAAGATTAGTCTTTCTGTTACTTTGGAAAGTGTGCATAGTAAAGTAATGGGTCTATAGGAAGCTGGTTCTGTTGGGTTTTTGTTTGGTTTGAGTAGTGTAATAATTTTACCATGTTTCCATATGTCAGGAATAATAGTGTTTGTATGAATATGTGCTGATGTTTGAGAGAGCTACTAATTCCCTAGAGCTAGTATTCCCTGTGTGCCCAAGTGTTTAAGGTGTATGTTAGATATGTTGTCTGGTCCAGTGGTCCAGTAGCCTTCGAATTCTTAATGTGTGTGATGATCTTGGTGGTCTGGTCTGTATTGAAGGGTGGAATGGTCTTGTTTGTTGTTTATTTCTGTGTTGAGCTGTTGTATCTGCTGTTTTATAGCTTCTGTGTGTGGTAGTTTGTGTGTTATGTTTGAGGTTGTTACGTTGCCTTATGAGGTGGGCTATTTCTCTAGTGTAATTTGGGTTGTATTTCCTAATGTTGCCCTTGGGTATGTATTTGTTTGCATTATTGATGATCTGTTTGAATGTCTTGAGTGTTGTATTGATGTTTATGATGGGTGTGCTATTTAATGTGGTGAATTGTTCCTCAGTCTATTTTGAACTGTTCCCAATCAGCTTTCTTGTAATTTCTGTAAGTGCCTAAGGCTGTTGGGGCAGTGTGTAGAACGTGTTGTAATGATGATGGGCAGGTGGTCTGATGACAGTTGTTTTTCTGTTCTCCAGTGTGTGTGTGTGTGTGTTTTGCTAGTGAGGGGGAACAGAACGTTATGTCTGGGGAGGAGTTTCAGTATCCTGCTTGATGTGGTATGTGTTTGTTTTTCTGTATTGTTAAGAATGAAGAGGCTGTTTAGTTGCGTGGCTATGTTGTTGTTGTTGTTGTTGTTTAGCCGATCAGCCCACCCTGATCGAGCAAGCCGGCGGCACGCAGGTAACCGATCGCCCTCTCCGGAGTGGACCAGAGGTTCAGCGCACTCGTGATGTTGTGTTGTGTTCGTTGTTGTGCTAGAGCGGTACAGTCCGTCATAATGTGTTCAATTGTTTGTGGTGTGTCTTGGCACAGGTGGCAGGTGTCGTCTATGGAGTTGTCTAGTCTGTGTTTATATGTCCATAAGTTGGGGTGATGTCCACATCGGAATCGTGCTTAGTTAACTCGATCCGATCTGCTCAGGCTGATCTCTGACATGTTAATGGGCGGCGGCTTCGCACCTAGGACCGCATTCGGACCGAGTCGTGTCAGTGCTTTGTGGGTTAGGTGTGTGTGTGTGTGTTTTCTGTACTGTGTGATGTCTGTGGGGCGTGGTATGGAATGGAGTATTTGGTTATAATGTCTCTCTGGTGTTACCTTAATGGTGCGAGGTGTTGGTGCATGATTGTACATGTAGTGGCAAGGGTGTTGTGGGTTAGTTGTCGCTGCTGCCATGAATTGTGTTCCCCCTCATGTCTAAATGTTCCCTAACTTTTAGTATTTTTGTTTCTGTGTGCAGGTGTTCTATTGGTGTTGTTTGAGTGCATCCTGTAATGATACGAAGTGCGTTGTTTTGTATTGTTTGTAAGGTGTTTATGTGTGTGTGTGAGATAATGGGTGCCCAGCATGGGCTAGCATAGTCCATAACTGAGCGAATATATTGTTTGTAGATGAGTGATGTTGTTTCCTGCTGGTGTCCAAAGTTTGTGCCTGTTAGTACCCTAAGCGTGTTAAGTCTTGACGTACATTTGTTTTTAATGTCCTGAATGTGGTTTGCAAAAGATAATGATGTGTTGTATGTGACACCTAGTATTTTGGTTCTGTGAATGTGTGGAATGTTGTTGATGTTTAGTGTAAGTTGTGGAATTACCTGGTGTTCTTTTGTGTTGCTTGTAAGCAAGGTGATGGTTTGAGTCTATTGTGTGTGAGCCAGTCTTGTATACTGTTTATGTATGTTTGTAGGTTATTTGTAGCGGTGTCGATGTTGTTGTGGGTGGATGTTAGAGTGATATCATCTGCATATGATGATAAGGTAAGCTTGTTATCTATGGGTGTTGGAATGTCATGCATGTATAAGTTGAAGAGTGTTGGTGAGAGAACAGAGCCTTGAGGGACCCCGTTCGGAAAAAGCTTGTTTTTGGATGACTTGCCATTAAATGTGACATGTGAGTATCTTCCTGAGAGATAGTTGCTCAGCCACCTTTTGGTGTTATTGTGCATGTTTGTGTTGAGTATTTTGTTTATGAGAGGGAAGCGTGGGATAGCATCAAATGCTTTACTAATGTCTATTGTTGCTAATAGTGTACGTTGAGCTGGTCTTCTAGAGTTGATGCCATCCATGATGTGCTGCGTCAGGTTAGTGAGTAATGTCGTGGTTGAGTGGTGAGGTCTGAATCCATGTTGAGTAGGCGATAGTGGTATGTGTGGGTTGGTGATTTGTAAGATTAGTCTTTCTGTTACTTTGGAAGGTGTGCATAGTAAAGTAATGGGTCTATAGGAAGCTGGTTCTGTTGGATTTTTGTTTGGTTTGAGTAGTGTAATAATTTTACCTTGTTTCCATATGTCAGGAATAATACACTGTTGGTATGAATATGTGCTGATATTTGTGAGAGCTAGTATTCCTTGTGGGCCCAAGTGTTTAAGGTGTATGTTAGATATGTTGTCTGGTCCAGTAGCCTTCGAATTTTTAATGTTTTTGATGATCTTGGTGGTCTGGTCTGTATTGAAGGGTGTAATGGTCGTGTCGAGTCTGTAGGTTTTCTTGTGTCTGGCTGTTTGTTTGTCTGCGTGTTTCTGGTTGTTGTCTCTGTTTAAGTGACTTATCTTTGCGTAGTGATTAACTAGAATGTTAGCTTGTTGTGTGTATGTTGGGATATTATTTTGGCTGCGACAGATAGCCGCGTGTGAGGTGTGAATGCCGCTGTTAGAGTGGGTAATGCTGTTTATAGTCTTGTATAGCCTGTATGTATCTGTGGAGTGGTTTAGTGTTGTTATGAATTCCCTGAATGTTTCTGTTTGTTTTTCTTTGAGTTTGTTGTTTATTTCTGTGGTGGTGTTTTAGTTGTGCAGGTACCAACTAGTGTCTTTAGCGTTGAAGTCTCCTCCTAAGATGACATTAGTGAAAGAGGCCAGATTTTGTAACTGTGGATTATAATTGGCTGGCACCTGAGGTGAAATATCTGGTGGGATGTAAATGTTGATGAGTGTGGTGGTGTGTTTTGCGCGTGTTTTAATGTTAACTGCCTGTATTTCTATCGTGTTATCTGCTTGGGTTGTGTTTGTAATGTTTTGGGTGGCATCAGTGTAGCTAATGCTTTTATGTATGTAAGTGATGAGTCCACCCCCGTGACCCCCAGTACGATCTTGACGGGTCGCCGTGAAGTCAGGGATGGTGGGTGTTTTGTGTACGAATTCCCTAAGCTGCATGATTTTGTTTGTGAGGCCATCTACGTTTTACTGTAATATGTTAATATTATGTTCTGTATGTGTCTCATGGTCCTATTGTGCCTATGTCGTTGTGTAAGTTGTAGTGGGGCCTGGATTAGTCTTAATGTCGCCGGAGAGTAACAGTAGTCCGGAGAGCACGCAATTGCTCCCCGTAAATGAAAAAAATAGCACGCTGGTATACTATAGGTCCGGCCCCGGGAGCCGATCGGCACTCTGACCGTGCCACGCAACAGGCCGTCGACTGCCAGTCTGGCCAACCATAGACAGCCCACTGCACGGAGATTTGAGGAAGTTTGGCCACCAGCGCGTTGATGTTTCGGTTTGACCGTCGCCTCTTCGCGTTGACGTGTCCCGCGCTGGAGGATACAGCCACTGTTAGAAGCTTCCTCGTCAGCTGCTAACTGTCGACATACGTTGAGGTTTTTAGCTCCTTCCTATCAGTTTCTTATTATCTTTGGTCAAAATGTGCTGTTTAATAATGTCATTTCTTTTTGTACCTTATTTTCTTTATTAATTTGTCCAAAAATTTGGTATTGGAAGTATATGATGTAATTATTTCTGGTCCTGTCCTTCAAATGTTTTGATAAAAAGTTCTTTTGGGATTTTCTTTCAATCAAGAATAAAGAGAATGAATTCTTTACTAAATTTTGCTTTATTCTTCCTATCTCTTTATGAAAAATATCTCGGATAGATGAAATTTTGTATTTAAAGTTCCGAGTACTTGTGTTTTATTTATACAGTTTATGGTTGTGCTCCGCGAGGTGTATGTACTCTCAGTTGTACTGTCTTGTGCACAATCCCAGAGGAGAGTGTTAATATACGAAGTAAATTTTGTACAGCATAAAAAAATGGAAATAGGAGAACCTTGTATACTTTTTCATGGTTGAGTTCCCGAGAAAATGGAGGGAGGTATTTATGACGGGCAAAAGGGGTCTCGTAAACAGCTGCGGTTCTTGCGTGCATTTGAATGACAATCTCGTCGATTTAATAGTAATTTTAAGCATATTTTGAGAGGAAACTAAATAGCTTGGATTCTTTCCAGTGATCATATTACAGAATAAAACATGATAGTATGCATTTGAGGTGATTTACGATAGGGATAACCAAGAGGCCCTCGTGGCTTTGAGTTATCTTTATGCTTTTTATGTTCTTGTAAACGAATTGGGTCAGCAGAAGCATTGGAATACACGTCGATCAGGAGAGAACAGCCCTTTGGCATCGTATATAACATCATTGAGAAGATGTCAATAGAAGTTGGGAAAACGGTTTATTGGGCACATTTGTGTAGTAAATTAGTGACTGCTGAATATGATCACCCGGAAGAGAGAGGCGTACTCATTTTCTGTGGAGGGCCTGAGCTAACAACATTAGCCCCTTGTTAAAAGAGGAGGTAAGATAAAGTACATTGATATCCCCTTACACTGTATTTACAGAAGTTGCGCCGCAATACAGTGCAATAAGTGTCAATATTGTGACGTGTTGCAACTCATTTATTGTGTGAGAAATGTTGCAGTAAACAGCATCATATTGCCATACTTAATGGATTCGTGAATCCATTGAGAGAGACTGCTTCTGACAAGACTACGTGATCAGTAATGTATTCGAGTATATACGCCGTATACTTGGTTTTATTATTAATTTTGAGCGTATACATCAAAGTATGAAACGGTCATTTGCAACGAGTACACTCATTCGTGTTTCCACATTTCGGTTATTATTATATTGCGTGCTAACAATTACATCACGCTGAGTGCTGTCTCATCGTGTGTACAGTATGTCATAATCAAAAGCCGAGATCATTCATTACCCCTATTGACTGGTTTCGGTTTTTAACTTCGGTTAGGTTCAGGTCATTATTGTGTATACAGTATATTCAGTAAAAAAATATTAAAAAATGGGTTTGTTTCATTTTTATGCTTTGTGGGTTTTTCATCGATTTTAGCTTTCAGATATTTAAGTGCTGAAAGTTTAACGTGAGGTTCAGGATAATATTCGAGCTGTCTGCGTTCAGATTTCAGGTCGCAATCTGGTCTTCCGGGCATTGGCAAGATCTTACCCCTATTGCCCGTTCTTCACTCCACAAATTCCTCATTAATTGTAGAATTCATTTATACTCATTAGGGAAGGGGGTTAAATCGAGAGAATTGATTAATTGTATTGGTGTTTTATTTACAAGATCATTGATTGGTGAAGTTGCAATTAAATAAATTGAATTCAGAAGTAAAGTTAAGTTTCACAGAAACCATGTCTGCGGAGCTCGAGACTAGACTAGTATAAGTGTGTTTCACACTTAAAAAGTGGTACTGTCTAAATTTGTTTGGATGAGTACGTCTCCGATCTAACTAGTTTCTCCTCCGCAGTGGTTTATATAATAGGGGTTACTGGGGAAAGACAATATTTGAGGGAATAAACTAAATCTTCACTGGCAAAAGTATTCCCCGAAAAATTCAGAATAAAAATGACTATTTCGCTTGGTTTTTATAATAAGGCAGAAATTATACAGGGTGTACATAAAGTCAGGATCTATTTTTGTGAGGCACTTGAAAATTATATGGAATTCAATGATAAAGTGGTAACATTTATTAAATAATTAAGAGTAGGATTCGACGTGACGCCCATCAGTATCCCTGCACAGCTCAAATCGTTTCGCAGCATTTCTAAACATATTCTGGAGCATTTGCGGGGTTATGTTATCTGCAGCAGTTCGTATACGTGTACGTAAGTTTTCAAGACTCGTAATCTTCGTCTGATAGACGTGCGATTTAATAAAGCCCCATGCAAAGAAATCTAAAGGGGTTAAATCTGGTGATCTCGCTGGCCAAGGTCTGTTGCTTCCGCGTCCGATCCAGGGATTTAGAAAACGTCCATTTAGATAATCCTGAACAATTTTGGCATAGTGACAAGGAGCACCATCATGTTGATAGACGAAGGGGATAGGATTGTTAGTACCGTCGTCTATCAACATGATGGTGTTCCTTGTCACTATGCCAAAATTGTTCAGGATTATCTAAATGGACGTTTTCTAAATCCCTGGATCGGACGCGGAAGCAACAGACCTTGGCCAGCGAGATCACCAGATTTAACCCCTTTAGATTTCTTTGCATGGGGCTTTATCAAATCGCACGTCTATCAGATGAAGATTACGAGTCTTGAAAACTTACGTACACGTATACGAACTGCTGCAGATAACATAACCCCGCAAATGCTCCAGAATGTGTTTAGAAATGCTGCGGAACGATTTGAGCTGTGCAGGGATACTGATGGGCGTCACGTCGAATCCTACTCTTAATTATTTAATAAATGTTACCACTTTATCATTTTATGATTGAATTCCATATAATTTCCAAGTGCTTCACAAAAATAGATCCTGACTTTATGTACACCATATATATATATATAATATATATATATAATGCGCGTCGGTGGTGGTGTGGTTAGCGTCGCTGACTACGAATCCATCGGCCCCGGGTTCGAGACCCGGCGCGCAGCAAAGCCCAGCTGTTCATCCTTCCACACAATAAAGAAAGTGTTTGGTAGGTAAATGGGCACCCTTGGCGGCCTAGTGGTTAAGACGCTGGTCTGCTGATGGGGCGTGGTTCGGATTCCACTTTAAACTGTAGGTCTAAGGTGGAGTGAAAAGCTTGACCTTCGTCAGAATGAACAATTCGGGCGGAAGCTAACCAAAAGTGTATGTATATATATATACATATATATATATATGTATGTATATGTTACAGGTACAGTCAAAAGCGGAAATCAGTCATTACGCGTACTGACTGATTTCGGCCTTTGACTGTAACATATATACTCATTAGAGAAACCAATTATACACGCATGCCTACATTATTGCTTAAATACTTTTTTTGCGGTATGTTAATAAATATATATATAGATATGAGGCACTCAGGACCACAAGCTGCCAAGCGCCAAAATTAAAAAATGAAGAAAAATGCAGTTTGTCAACTTGCAAAATGTCATATTTGATTGATTTTTTTTTTTTTTTTTCATACGTTCTGGTCAATAATTTGCACCCTGACTCACCCACGGGATAGAGGAAGGGTGGAGGGAATATCGTGGTATAAAGTAACTCGATTCTGGTCCCACTGGCGCTTGGCAGGTTGTGGTCCGGAGCGTCTCATATAGCCAACACACTTTTTCTGATTTTACTGTACGCTCATTTAAGACAAAATGTTAGCGAAAATCAGCTTTTAGAATAAAATAATAAATACGTTGCTTTTTTTCAATGATGCGTAGAAATAACTGAAAATACCATATTACTTTAAAGTATTTTCTCTTTTCTTATTTTAGCGTATGCCCGAAACAAAAATTATGAATACAACACTGCGCAAAATGGGTACGTCACGAAAGAGGATGTTTTGTGGGACAGAGTTCGATCGCACAAGGTAAAAAAAATGTATTTATTATGTAAGGTTGAAACTTTAAAACTGTAGTAGCTGTTGACTATGTTGCTCTGGAGTCTCATAAAGTAATTAATATGCCTGACATTAATGAAAAGAATATAGTGAAATTTCTTCCAATAGATGGCGCCACCCATTCAAATAATTTTTCGATGATTACCCTTAAATTGACACGATAAAGGGACCAAAACTGACATGATTATGGAAAAATAATAATATACTATTAGTCACTACATCGTACGATATATCGTTGAGTTGCAGTAAAGATGTACGATACGATATTGTTTATAGGGTGAGCCATCGGAGACCTTACTGACGAAGTACATCATCATGGTTTGGGGTTGTTTACGGTCACGTGTCGGAGGGGATCTACAGTTTTGGCTGGGATCGAAGCATCTATGAGTCGTACATCTTCTGGATGCAATGGACGGTCCCCCATCCAACTACTACTCAGACCCAACGTGTTGTGTTTATAAGGTTTTGCTTGATATAAAGTAATATCCTATAAACATAAATGATTAAATCATTACTATGAAAGAATTATCAAATGTTACGAGTTACTAATGAATTACACCATCGTACATTCATATATATAGTATCAGATTTGAGGTGTAAAAATATTTTCTTTTTTGCGATTGGTTATAGCCTTTGGAAGAAATGAAACATGGTTCCTGATTGGACAATTTATAATCTATAACTCAGTTTTTTGATTGTTAGAAAATATAGAAGAGGAAAAGCCATTCTTGTCCCAAGGCGATATGATGACTAAGCTGATTGATGCAGCATTGCTTGTGTGATAACGTGGGGTAGACACCCCAGTTAGGTTACTTCTAGCAAACACTCAAAGGCACTTACCGGTGCGTTGAATTAGATATTCCTTTGGGAGCCTACCATTAGATTCCTGTGTCCCACAAACAGCCTACCTAGCTCTCTCTTACATTACCAATTTAGAAGCTATAGACATTACCCCTAACTATACTTAAGTACGGACAACTTCCTACCCCATTTGTCACCTTAGAAACACCACCTAATTACATTCAGCACCAACGATTAGGTTAGATAGGAAAAAACATCTCTAGGCTAGCCCAAAACAATACGAACAGCCGCGTTGGTTCGTTTATGCTTTGCTGTTGTCATTCAGCTTAGCTTTAGTGATATTTCCCCTTTAGTGACGTTTAGACTAAATATATATATATATATATACACGTCACCTCACTCCTCCCCTACAAGTTTAGTCTGTCAGGGGGATGAGGGACCCTAGACGACCTGCGGAGCGGGGTTGATGTAGTAGGATTAGGTGCAACCTGTATAGGCGGGCGAGTTGAACCATTTTCCGGAGGATCAGTTCTCTCTTCCGGAAGACTCTGGTCCTTCGGCAATTCACGTTCCCATATCTGATCCTGATGGCGTTTAATAGAACGACCATCTTCTAGTTGGCACTTGAAGGAAACAGGGCCCGTTCTCTCCTGCACAGTTGCAGGAACCCATTTTGGTCCAGCCCCATAGTTGCGAATCATAACTGGATCATTAGGTTGCGCTTCTATAACTCTCCCTCTTTTAGTGTCGTGGTACAACTTCTGTTTTTCCTGATGGCGTAAAACTCGTTGTTGTAACGTTTCGTTTGGACGTAACAAATCGAAAACTGAACGAATTCCCCGGCCAATCATAAGTTTAGAGGGAGACACCCCCATCGTGGTGTGAGGTGTTATTCGATATTTAAACAAAAATTTATCCAACACCACTTGCATTTCCCTCCACGAGAATGACGCAAGGCCGACTTGAAAGTACGGACCATGTTTTCCGCGAGACCGTTAGTAGACGGGTGGAAAACACTAGACCGGACATGTCTAATGCCATTTAGGTGGACAAAAGAACGAAATTCCTCACTGGTAAAACAAGTACCATTGTCGGAAACCAGGACTACGGGTAAACTCCATCGAGCGAAAACCGAACGGAGTAAGCGAATAGTAACACCCGAAGTCGTGGAAGTGGTTGGAAAAATTTCCACCCACTTAGAGTAGGCGTCTACAATGACTAGGAAATAAGTATTATTTATAGGACCTGCATAGTCAACATGGATGATATGCCACGGTATAGTAGGCCATTCCCAAGGATGAAGTGGACTTTTCCTTGGAAGATCTCTGTTCTCTAGGCAGCTTTGACAGGAACGAACCAATGATTCGAGTTCTCCATCTAAACCAGGCCACCAGAAATAAGCTCTCGCCAGCTCTTTCATTTTTGTTGCACCCATGTGTTCAGCGTGAGGTTCCTTCACTAAATTCGACCTGCCTTCATTTGGAATAATCACTCTGTGGCCCCATAAGAGACAGCCATTTTGAATCGAGAGGCCAGACTGACGTTGATAAAAAGGCTGTAATTCACTCTCAACCTTAGTAGGCCAACCAACTGAGCAGTAATGGATGACCCTAGACAGAATAGGGTCTGATTTTGTCCACTGCTCTATTTGTACCGCAGATACTGGAGTGGATTCCAAAAACTCCACCAAGTGAACCCATTCTATAGGTATAGGTACACAATCATTTGAATTTTCTAAAGGCAACCTACTTAGCGCATCAGCCGTACCTAGAAGTTTGCCTGACCGATGTACTAAGTCAAATTTATAGGCTTGTAGAATCAGTGCCCATCGCTGAATCCTACCTGAGGCCATAACTGGAATATTTTTATTAGGTGAAAATAAACCTAAAAGAGGCTTATGGTCAGTAATTAGTTTAAATTCATGACCCCATAGGTAGAAATTAAATTTTTTCTACTGCAAATACTAAGGCTAAGGCTTCACGTTCCAGTTGTGCATATCGTCTTTCGGTCTCAGTTAATGTTCTAGAAGCAAAATAGATAGGCCTATCTACACCATCAATGTGGTGAGATAACACTGCCCCAATTCCATAAGAACTGCTATCTGCTGAAACTATGAGAGGAAGTTTAGGATCATAATGCACTAGGAGAGTGGACTTAGTAGTACGTCCTTTGAAGCCTCAAATGCTTCCTCTTGGGTTTTCTCCCATCTCCACTGTTCCCCTGATCTACAGATCTACAGAAGCTAAGGCTAACAAAGACCCTAAGATCCACTCTAAGGTTATTTAGCTTATTTAGGGGTTCAAGGAAAGTCGATGCATTAGGCAAAAATTTCCTATAAAAGTTTAGGAGACCTAAATAAGCTTGTAACTGTGTGATGTTTTGTGGAGGTGGTGCAATTTTTATTGCTTCTAGTTTATCCACCGTTGGATGAATGCCTGAGGCATCTATGCGGAACCCTAAATATGAAACCTCGTTAGTGACCCACGAACACTTTTCTCTCTTTAGCTTAAGTCCGGCATCCCGGAGTTTTTTTAGAACTGTGGTTAATCTAGTTAGGTGTCCTTTTTTAGACGAACCTGAAATGCGGACATCATCTAGAAAGCAAAGTACCCCCGGAATGTGACCTAGAACTTGGTCCATTGTCCTCTGAAAAATACCCGGAGCCGATGCTATTCCATAGCATAGCCTATTGTACTTATATAGGCCTCGGTGCGTATTTATGATAGTTAGTTCTTTAGAATTTTCATCTAAACTTAATTGAGCATAGGCTTGGGACATATCTAGTTTTGTGAAATATTTACCCCCAGCAAGAGAGCTAAATAATTCATCAGGCTTGGGTATAGGGTAACAATCTAGAAGGACTGCTCTGTTTGCTGTTAAACGGTAATCCCCACATAACCGCACGGACTTGTCCGGTTTTAGTACAGGAACTACTGGGGCAGCCCACTTAGCGTGTGTGACTGGTTCGATAATTTTATCTTTGAGCAGCCTGTCAATTTCTAAATCTACCTTCTCCCGCAGTGCATGCGCAATTGAACGAGCCTTACAAAATTTTGGAGTTACATTAGGATCTACTTCTATACAGACCTGATGGTCTTTTAGGTTGCCTACTTCAGGCCCAAAAACAGAAGAAAACTCCCTTAACAGTGAGTCTATGTCCGACGGATATGAGAGTGTATGCACATCTGCCTGACCCTTTGGCAAAATTTTGTCAATCGGCATTTTCAAAGCATCAATCCAATCACGGCCTTGTAGAGTAGGCCCTTGCTCATCCACCACTAAAAGAGTTAAGGGATGAGACAAAGTTTTCTGGTTGAGTGTAACTGTAACGGATGCTTTTCCACAAATAGGTACTTGTATGTCCCCGTATTTTTTTTAATATGGTTTTAGATCCATGTAGTTTAGGTGTATTTTTGAAAGTTTTGTCAAAAACTGTTTTGGACTTGACAGTTCGGGCAGCACCTGTATCTAGTTCTAGAGGAACCGTAATTCCATTTAGGCCTACCTCTACAATGTATGGGCCTGTATTATTCCCACTTTGCTGCTCATAAAATAGGTACTCCACTCCAATGTTCGAAGTATTTCCCCTTTGAGGATTTACACTACAAATGTTAAAATTAGAATTTTCACCCTTTGTTTTCTTTGAAAAACACACTTTAGCTATGTGGCCTATTTTACTTCAGTTTCGGCAAACTGCTTCTTTAAAAAGGCAGTCCTTCTTCGAATGGTATTTTCCACACCCCGTACATGGCTTGGAAGGTTTTTACTCCTGTTTACCGTTTGAATTAGTACGCTTAGTCGTATTTGCCGCATACCTTTTATTTGTCTGTCTAGTAGGCTCATTAGGTCTGCCAGGCCTAGAAGATTTAAAGCTATTTACGTATGAAAATAAAAACCCACTCTAATAGACAGAGTTTATTTCCACAACAGTTTCGATGCCCACTGGCATCCTCCTCGGGTGGATACAGAAAAAAGAATTAACCAAAACAAGAGGGAAAACAGTCCAGGGACCGACCGTTAAGAAATTCGCACCTACGTCAGATCCCGTTTTCCCGACACCGGAAGGGCATTTTCATTAAAGGGACCCGCTTATAAGTACATTCGCACAAATTTAAAACTATCTTCCTGTTCTCTGTATATTAGAGTGGGTTCTTATTTTCATATTTTGACCTTCACGTAGAAAAAAGTGAAGTTTTTTTTGCATTTAGCTATTTACGTGTTGGGCTTTACTACTGTGACTGCCAAAAGCTCTAACATCTTTAGCAGCTGCTTCTCTAGCCGCAGCTATTTCTACAGCCTGACCAAAAGTTAGGTCCTGTATAGCTAATAGGGCTCTCTGGGTAGACTCCTCTTTGAGACCCATTACAAACCTATCTCTTAGCATTTCGTCTCATTTGTCCCCAAATTTACATGTACGGCTATGGCTTTTTATTCCTGCAACAAACTCTGCAATGCTTTCATTTACCGTCTGATGCCTCGAATAAAATTTGAAACGTTCATAGATGAGAACTACTCGGGGTTTGTAGTGATCGGTTAGGGTCTGTACTAATTCACTATAGGTGCAAGTTTCGGGTGCTTTAGGAGCAACTAGATCCCTAACTAAGCCAAACGTTTTAGGACCTATTATAGTTAAAAAGGTAGGTACTTTCTTAGCATCAGGAATGGAATTTGCCTCGAAAAACAACCTCACCCTAGTGGCATACAGAGCTGGGCAATAAATACATTGAATGTATTTAAATACTAAATACATGGGAGAAATGTATTTAAATACTAAATACTAAATACATTTTACGAATGTATTTAGATACTAAATACAAAATACATCAATTGTATTTAAATACATTTGTAAATACATTTTAAATACATACAAATTTTAACATATGCATTCACTAATTCATGAGTAACAACAATATAAAATGCTTGATAAAGGATAAAGAAATAGTACAATCTAATTTCCGATTATATATTTCCCTTTTTAGAACAAAACAAAAACAAAAGAACTTAGAACTTACGATGTTCAACCAGTGACATATTATACTCATTATATCATTGCAAAATGAGTAACAATTAATGAGTAGATGAGACATAAACGTAAACATAAACATAAGGCACCTTACGAATTCTCTTTTATTTCACGGTTGCTGCGGATCAAAACCAATCTTTCAAAAGTTTTGTCTGAAAGAGAGTTTCTTTTGGGAGTCAAAGTGATTCCCGCGAATGAGAATATTCGCTCTACCGGTACCGAAGATGGTAATGTCGTGTTATAGCGGAGGAACAGTCTTTTTATGAGAGGATGTTTTCCCAAACTGTTGAAACATGAACCATGCTGTACTACACTGTCGACGCGTCGTACTGTGCTAGTACAGAACGTGTATTAAACCAGAAAAGTATTTACATTTTTATATTTTGAGTATTTAAATACATTATATTTAAATACTCATTAAAGTATTTAAATACTATATTTAAATACATGAAAAACAATGTATTTATAAATACAGTTCTAAATACACAAATGTATTTAAATACTGCCCAGCTCTGGTGGGATAAGCTTCGAAGTCCTGCCCAGAGTCTTCGTAGGGGCCTATATGGCCAATCACCGACATGCTAAAGCAAAACCGAATTAGGCCAAATAACGTGAAGTAGGGTAGATTTGGTTTAAATTTGATCTAGTTACTCCCCAGTTAGGGCTGAATAGTAAATTGTATTAGAGTTAGGGCTGGATAGGAATTAGTTTTAGAGTTAGGGCTGGGTAGGAATTAGTTTTAGAGTTAGGGCTGAGTAGGAATTAGTTTTAGAGTTAGGGCTGAGTAGGCATTAGTTTTAGAGTTAGGGCTGAGTAGGAATTAGTTTTAGAGTTAGGGCTGAGTAGGAATTAGTTTTAGAGTTAGGGCTGAGTAGGAATTAGTTTTATAGTTAGGCCGGCGGGACCTAAGCTATAGTACGGTAGCTTACCCACACAAACAAACCAAATAGGACGACCCACTAGGCTACATCCAATTTTCCAAACAACCACTTGAACCCAATAAGCTAAATTAAATCCAATGAGCCAAATTAAATCCAATGAGCCTAATTTAATCCAATGAACCAAATTTAATCCAATGAACCAAATTTAATCCAATAGACCAAACTTATTCCAATGAGCCAAATTGAATCCCATGAGCCTACTTGAATACAATGAGCCTAATTAAATCCAATCCCATCCTCGTCGCCAAATGTGATAACTTGGGGTTAGGTACCCCCATTAGGTTATTTAGGTTCTAGCAACAAACAAAGGCACTTACCCGGCGCGTAGAATTAGATATTCTTGGGCCTACCATAGATTACTGCGTCCCCCAAACAGCTTACCTACTCTCTCTCTTACTTTACTAATTTAGAAGCTATAGACATTACCCTTAACTATACTTAAGTACTGAGAACTTCCTACCCCATATTGTCACCTTAGAAACACCACCAAATAAACACTTAGCACCCACGATTAGGTCAGATAGAAAAGAGCATCTCTAGGCTAGCCCAAAACAATACGAACCCGCGTTGGTCCGTTTATCCCTTCGTGTTGCCATTCAGCTTAGATTTAGTGATATTTCCTTTTTAGTGACTTTAGACTATATACATATATATACACACACGTCACCTCACTCTGAGAATAAATTAAAGGGAATCAAGGAATGCATATTTTGCGAAGGCAACCCCAACTCATATAAATGTGAAGTAGCTGAGGCTTTACCTGTTGAGGAGAGAAAGAACAGGGTAACTAAGTCCACAGCATGTTTAAATGTTTTTTGAAAGGTCACAGAGCAAGGTTTTGTAAGTTTAAAATTTTGTGCAAAAAATGACATGGCCGGCATCAGCCATTATTGTGTGAAAACACTCCTAGTAGGCCTACCCCAGAAGTAGAGACATCAGTGGCACATGCCACTGATATGAAAGGGAGTAAAAGTAAAGGGGGATTATTGCAAACAGCTGCAGCATTATTAATTGGGAATGATGGAGAAGTTACTGTAAGAGTGTTGTTTGATAGTGGTAGCCAGTGTAGCTTTATTAAGACCAGAATTTCCAGAAATTTGAAGTTTAAAGAACTTGAGAGGGAAAATTTTAGAATTTCTGGGTTTGGGGGTTCCATTCAAAACCGAACCAAAGTTAAGAAGGTAGAAGTTTTGGTTAAGGGGTTGTTACCACAAGGTCCCACTATCAAGGTCCAAGCTGTAGAGATTGAGGAACTTTGTGCTCCAGTCACTACTTATTTAGATATGGCATGTGTCCAAGAATTGCAAGTTAAAGGAATTAATTTGGGCAATAATAAGTTTGAAGGAACAGAAGATACTAGTCTTTTGATTGGAGCTGACTATTATTGGAACTTAATCACTGGTAACATTGTCTGCACATCTCAAGGTCCTGTAGCTATTGAAAGTAAGCTAAGCTGGATGCTAAATGGTAGCTATTATAATGAAATGAAGGTTAACGCTCTTTTTGTTAAGATTGAGGAGAACAGCCATGGTTTGGAAAGGCATTTGAAAGCCTTTTGGGAACTTGAATCCATTGGTATAAAGAACAAACAGGAGAAGCAGGCAAGTACAGTGAACAGTGATGTTTTAGAGCAATTTCAAAAAATGATTGGGTTTAGAGATGGTTGCTACGAAGTTGGCCTCCCTTGGAAGGATTCTTGCAAACCCAGCTCAAACCTTCAGCTAGCCAATAGGAGGTTGGAGACTTCATTGCACAGGCTAAGGAAAAATGAGTTGTTAAATGAATACGATGAGGCCATCCTAAGCTATGTAAAGGAGGGCTATGCTGAAAGGGTGCAAGGTGAGCTGGTGAGCCAGGAGGCACATTATCAGCCACACCATGCAGTGGTACGGCGAGACAAAACTACCACCAAACTGAGGGTAGTTTTTGATGGTTCAGCCAAGGACAAAGGTGGTGTGTCCTTGAATGACTATTTGGATGCTGGGCCAAATTTAAATGCAGATTTATTTTCCTTGTTACTGCAATTCAGGTTTGGTAGAGTAGCATTGACTGCAAATGTGAAGCAAGCATTTTTAAGGATAAAGTTAAAACTAGAGGACAGAGATACAGTAAGGTGTCTGTGGGTGGATACGAAAAACATATATCATAGAATGAAATCAGTGTTGTTTGGCCTCAGCTCTAGTCCATTTCTGTTGGCAGCTACTATGCAGTACCATTTTAAGAAATATTCTGAAGTCTATTCTAATACTATTGAACACATAAGGAAAACTTTTTATGTTGATGATTTGCTGTGTTCATTGGATGATACAGAAATGGCTGAACAGATACTCACGGAGTCTAGAGCTATAATGAGGGAGGCTGGCATGGAGCTTAGAAAATGGCAGACCAATCATTCTCAGTTACAACAGTTTACGAGTCAGTCCTGTGTAGGACCTGATGCAGCAGAAAGTATTGAGGATTCTGGTATTAAGGAGCTGTGGGCCATAGATACCAAGGTGCTAGGCTTGTTTGGCAGCAAGGAGAGGCTTTGTTTACCTTCAGTGGGAAATCTTTAGTAGAGCTGGCTGAGAATGAGACAAGGTGGACGAAACGTACAGCTCTTACTTTGGCTTCGAAGGTCTTTGATCCTCTTGGATTCCTGGCTGCGTTTGTGATAAAGTAAAAAAAATGGTTTCAGAGCCTCTGGGAAATTGGACTTGGTTGGGACCAAGAGTTACCTGATCATATGGTGGTAAAGTGGAAATATTGGTTCAAAGAATTGGTACATCTTGGAGATATTGAAATCCCACGATGCAACTTTGGGGAGTTGAACAATAGTCCAGATAATTTGGAGCTGCACATCTTTTGTGATGCAAGTGAGGAAGCCTATGCAACTTGCATTTATATAAGAGGCACATTCGAAGAGGAAGTAAGTTGAAGGTTGGTTGCTGCAAAGAGCAGAGTAGCACCGTTAAAAAGGCTTTCTGTTCCAAGATTGGCATTGATGGGTGCAGTCATTGCTAGTCGGTTTGCAGTTACAATGCAAAACTCTTTGGGCCTTTATGAAATTCCAAGCTATTATTGAACAGACTCCACTATAGTTTGGCACTGGTTAAGAAGCCAGGCAAGGAAATGGAAACCATTTGTTGCCAATAGGGTGAAGGAAATTCAAGCACACACAGATCCAAAGCAATGGAAGTATTGTCCAGGCACTCAAAACCCAGCTGATTTACCAACACGAGGAATTTCAGTGAAAGATCTTGCACAGTCAAGTTTGTGGTAGAATGGGCCAAAGTGGCTAAAACTTGGAAGTGAAAATTGCCCTTCAAATCAGCCTATTGTAGGAGAATGCCAGGCTGAAGAAGAATGATGAGTGAGATGAGAAAATGTACTGTGAACAGTTGTCAAGTTATGCAGCAGGACCCCACATTGAAGCTTGAAGACATTAGCAGTCTGAAAAGGTTAAGAGTGACAGCATGGGTATATAGATTTACAGACAACATTAAGGTAGAAACAAGAAGGGAAGGAATTCTGAACAGTAAGGATATTCAGCAAGTCAGGCAATACTGGGTGGTATATGTGCAGAAGGAAAAATTTGGTGAAGAGAGAAAATTGCTCACCAGCAGTCCATTACAGGTTCTACCAACACATTCTGCTCTCAAGGGTTTGGATGTGTTTTTGGATCAGGATTTATTGAGAGTAGGAGGTAGACTAGTTTTCTGGGCTTCCAGAGGAGAAAAGACATCCAATTTTTCTACCTTCTTGGGAGCATTTTGTGGAACTTTTGATCCTGGATACGCATCATAAGTTGTTACTTGCTGGAGTTAGAGAAGTGATAATAGAGATCAGATAACAGTTTTGGATTCCCAAAATTAGACAAGTAGTAAAAAAGGTCTTGCATAGATGTGTGGTTTGCAAGCGTTGGAGTGCAAAGCCTTATCATGAAACGGTGGCTTCACTTCCAAGAGAACGGTGTATCTATACTGCCCATTTGATGCAGTGGGAGTAGAATTTGCAGGTCCAGTCTATGTGTATGAGCAAGGGGAGTCTAACAAAGGTTATATATATGTCTTTTCATATGTGCTACCACCAGAGCAATCAATTTAGAGTTGGTAAGCAACTTAAATAGTGATGTATTTCTTTTGGCCTTTAAAAGGTTTGTGAACAGAAGGGGTTTCCCAAATAAAATCATATCGGATAACGCAAAAACTTTCAAAAGGGCTACAAAGGAACTTCTAGAAGTTTGGTCCTTCCCAAAAGAGGAGGGATTCCAATCCTACTTTTCACACCATGGGGTACAGTGAGAGTTTATTGTTGAGAGAGCACCATGGTGGGGAGGATTTTGTGAAAGGCTAATGAGAAGTGTAAAGTGTCCATTAAACCAGAAGGTTCAAGTACCTTGAAGAGCTACAAGATGTTATGGAAGAGGTGGCAGATGGAATACTTGCCAGAACTCAATTATTACCCATCAGGCAATGTAAAGGGCTCCAATGCAAATTGTATCAAGGTAGGAGAAGTGGTAATGATTGGGGATGAAAGACCAAGGCAATGCTGGAAGCTTGGCATAATTGAAGAGTTGTTTGTTGGTAAAGACAATTTAGTTAGGTCTACACTGGTAAAGACGTCAGGAGGAAAATTAGAGAGACCTATACAAAAACTCTATGCTTTAGAAATCAGCAAAAACACGGATAGTCAAGATGAAGCATTTGCGTTACAGCCTCATGGAGAAAGCTTGGCTGAACTTGCAGAAGGTAATGACAACATTGCCTCTTCCTCTTCGGTGGGGAGTGTTAGAAAATCTAGAAGAGGAAGAGCCATTGTTGTCCCAAGGCGATATGATGACTAAGCTGATTGATGCAGCATTGCTTGTATATATTAAGTTAAGGTGTGTGTGTATATATCCATCTCATAATTGTAATGTCAGTGAAAAATACACTTAATTTAGAGCTAGCATTTTTGGGCTCTTGTGGCATCATTGTTTGGGCACTCTTGTGGCATCATTATTTTTGGGCACTGGCGCGTCCTTTCTACTCGTTTGCTGAATGCGTCACTTACAGGGTGTGGTCTCATAGCGAGTTCTCTTGCAATTCAGTTTGGTTGTTTAGAATCAAAATTGTTGCATCGTGCAATGGTGCAGGTTGTGTTGTTGTTACAAGGTTTAGAAAGAAGACCATAAATAGTGCCCCTTTTGTTTTTTATCTTAATTTTATGCAACTGAAGCCTAAGGTAGGCCCACATCGAGTCAGCAACCCTGAGGTAGGACCTAATAGGACCTCCAAGTCCGTAAGTTTGTTTAGTCTAGCTTAACTTGGGCTGTAGGTTGAAGTAGCCCCTCAGAGCTTGGCCGTTCAAGGCTCAGCTGGGATTCTCAACCCAATCAAGATAAAAAAAATAACACTGATCCCTGATTAGACAGTTCCTAATATGTTACCCACTTTTCTGTGGGAAAGTAAGTATATTTTTGGAGCTGATTCTCCTACCCTTCTGTTTGGATACATAAACAACTGTTGCCACTTTTTCAAAGGACTGAGACGAGAAGTAAATTATGAACGTACGATTGAAGGCCCTATTCTGTCGCGCTTCGTCGACTTAAACTAGATCCTAACTGTCTTTTATCTAGTTGCATTTATTATAACAGCAATTGTGAGCAAAACAAATTTGTTTAAGGATATCTGGTGTATAATCCGCCATATTGCTTTAATAGTATTTAGCAATGTTTAGAATTGTCAATTTTTATTTTTATTATTAGTAAAGGAATGCATTAAATGCGACACGGTATAATTACATTTTTTAATGTTTATTCCTTACAAATTAAAAAAATAATAATAATCCATATATATATATATATATGCTGCAAACCCACAAGGAAAAAGAATAGCCCTGATAATGTTGTTGGTTGTGTGTATTCGATCGGATGTACACAATGTAACTCAGTATATATAGGCCAAACCGGTAAAACGTTAGATATTAGGGTAAAACAGCATAAATATGCTTGTAGAACAGCTAATAATTCCAATGCTTTATTTAACCATATGTATAGCATCAAGTGGGATAGTTCTAAAGCGCTTGTTAAAAACAGAGATATAATAGAAAGAAATATTCTAGAATGTGCATTTATTCATTTTAAAAACAATTTCAATAACAGTGCGGGAATGTATAACATTGACAATATCATGTTAAAATTTCTTTTGCCTCTCATTAACCCTTGTTAAGTATGTGCTAATTGTTTTGTTTTTCCTGTACGTTGTATATATCTATGAGCATCTCGCCTTTTATCTTCATTCCCTGACGAGGTGTAGCTCTGAATACACGAAAGACCTTGGAATCGTTTTTCTTTTTCCTTGTGGGTTTGCAGCATTCATTCATTTCACGTGTTTTATTGTGAAATTCATCCCATATATATATATATACTTACTGTATTTATTTATTTATTTTAAATATGTTACAGTCAATATGTAAAATTAGGCAATTTATAAACAATGAAATTCAGGTAATTTGTCAAATTTGATACATACAAAACCTAACCTAACCTAACCTAACCTTTCTGGTAATGCTGCATATGCATGCCAGAAAGGTTAGGTTAGGTTAGGTTTTGTCTGTTTCACCAACTTGACACACTGCCTGAATTTCAGTCAATTTATAAATTACCTAATTTTACATATTGACTGTTATATATATATATATATATATAAGCAAAGAACCACAGGGAAAAGGAAAAGGAAACACGAAGTCCGAGCGCTTTCGTGATATATTCACAGCTTCACATCTTGTCCCTGAAGAGGTGAATATATCACAAAAGCGCTCGGACTTCGTGTTTCCTTTTCCTTTTCCCTGTGGTTCTTTGCTTATTAAAAAGATCACGTGTTGCTTTGTGATTTCTTTGCATATATATATATATATATATATATATATATATATATAATGTAAAAATAATAATAATTACATATATGAATGGATACGAAATCATTCTTGCGAAAGCAATGGTATGCAGTCAAGCACAATTGCCTTCCCTCAACTCCTAACATCAAAGGGGTTCTCCCGCAGACATATTTAGACTTCGCTCAACATGGGCTCACCCTCCACCTTATTCTGTGAAAGAGAAAACAGCAGTTACTGACACAGGTTCAGTAATATCACACATTCATTAATAACCAGATATCTATCTCACTTCTGTATAAACTAAGTTGCCTAGCAACCATCCTTTGCTAAGAACTTTTTTTTAGAGAATGATCAGATTATTCGCAGTAAATCCTTCGCACATTGTACAGATATCGAGAATTTCGTTTTTGCATCAATTAAAGTTTAATCATTTCTTAGAAATGTCCCTAGCAACGCCTGGTTGTTAAGCAAAAACCTAACCCTGTTTAATATTCTATCTGGTCATTGTTCTATAATTTGTGATAATACTGAATTTTAATGATAGGAAGCAACTGTAAGTAAATGTTAAACTTAATGGCGAGAGAGAGTGAGAGAGAGAGAATTAGATTAGATTAGATTTGCAAATAGATAAACAGGTCGGTGCATATAATACATTCAATCACCAACAGCTCATTTGTTTGTTTTTTACCTTATTTGTATCTAATGATTCACTTTAACACTTACAGTACTGTAAAATTATTTGTATCCATTTACATTATTCTTAACTTTTACAGTTCATTAATAAATACGATTTAATGAGAAATAAACGTTATCAATGAGCTTGATATCGTTAATAATGCCTCATTGATACAAACGTATGTTGCATCTTGTATTTTCATCAAAAACGTACAGGGGAAAGTATCGTGTAACGCGTATCGGCGATACAATTTTTTTTTTAGCAATATATCATGTATCATAAATTTACTCATACACGATCTACTAAAATTAAAACTAAGTTTTATATTTTTAAATTTTATATTAAGAAACCTTATAAAAATGGGGAATGTGTATATGCATTTCTCGTGACACGAGGAGGTTATGGAATGATATATATTGTTATTTAACTTTCTCAATCTGGAAAAAGTTCTTACAGTGATAACAATGTCAACTCCACTGACAAAGAAACTGCGGAGCTTCATCGATGTTGCAACATTAATGCTGAAACACCCAGGATAATGGAATACGGGAGTAGCGAGACGTCGCTATTCCCGTATCTCATTATCCCGCGTGTTTCAGTACCATTCTTCACTGTGCTCGATTGAAATTATGTTAATACAGCCGTGAACATCTTACACAAACAAACGCGTAATCAAACTGAGCTCTTAACACTGGTATTTCTCGTAAACAACCATTGGAACGAGTTATAATTATTGAAAAGTCGTACGCAACTCTATAGTACATTAAAGTACAGGCACATCATCATTTGGCTTTTAGCCTTTATTAAAGCACTGAATAAAATGTAAATTCTGATTACTGACTGGGTAAATATATTATGCATCAGAAATGTATTGTCAATACATCGATCCAAATTGTGTACCTTAAGTAGTATTGCAAAAGTCGTGGTGTATTTTTCAGGATTTCAAGATTTTTGGCAGACCCTCTCTGAGCAGTTTTTACAGAAATTTGCAATGCAGCGCTCGCGAAACCAAATTTGACTTCCTCTGACATCATGAAAACTCTCGAGGCAACGATGATATGACGTAATGATAAAAATATGAATACGACGATGCAACTAACAAACCGAATTTTCCATTTCCCGTTTGACACAAACCCTGCTAAATTTACGCTTTCTTTAGAAAAATATACCTCTTGAAAAATGTAATAAAAAACATACTGAAAAAAAAACAGCCACGATTTTTTGCAACACCCTTTATGGATCGTCCCCCTTTAACGAGCATTTTGTATCTTGCATAAGTATTTTTCATGTATCTTGACTATTTCCCAACTTTATGTTTCTGCAATTGCAACAACGTAGGCCGGAATTCAAATAATCCAAAGTAGATGTTTACCTTATTTTTAATTATTTTTATTTTCTTTGCCTCTTGTTTAGTTCTGCAAGGAAAGCAGAGGAAAAACGTCCCCATCCCCATCAGAAAAAGCCCCATCATCAAAAGAATTAGGCCCCAGAAACTAGTTTCCGCTCCTCGTTTTGGGTCATAGATGTTTTCCACTCTCGAAACGACATCTTCATTCGATTCAGACTTACTCGGTAAGCGAATAATATTCTTCACAATTCCGACAATATTTACGACGAAATTTACGTTCTTCATCTCCGAAACCCGTTTTGTATCAATATCGTCATTCGCGCGTTTTTCATTCATGACGAGGTTAGTGTCAAAAAGAGAGGTGTCAGTTTCTTCGTTGATGCTTTTACCCGAAGACTGATCACCGTCAGAGTCAAACAAAGAATAATTTGGTTCCTTCACTTTTAATTCATTTGAGTTTTCTTCCGATTCCATTGACCGAAATGTTTCGTAATCGTCAAAATACTGGTTCAACAAATTCTCATAATATTCATAATCTTGATAATGTTCATAAACCGAATCCGCGTTGAAGTTGTATTTGTCTCGCAATGCAGAAACCTCAGTTCCGGGATTTTTTACTCCCTTAAACACCAATGTATTTTCGTCATTCATGTAAACGTTAAACGGACAATCTCTGAACAAGTTATCTGGAATATCATTGAAATCATCATATTTGGCAATATCATCGCAGTTTGTCAGGTACTGCGTTTCACTGTCATCGATATTGGCCTGTTCACAAATATGGTTCTGTATCACTAAGAACAACACGCACAACAAAAGTTTGTTCATTGTTATTTAATATTTACTTGACTTTAGATTAATAAACAACTATAATTAGGACTGACTCTAAACCTCTGTATTCAGCTTGTATGCACACTGAGTTTCAAAGGAATACATATATATATATTCCACTGATTAGACTACTTGCAGATAAGGTATGATAAAATGAGGAAGCCATTCTTACTGCGCATTAGATTCATCGTATTACTCATTTCAATTGATGTCACTAAAAATACGTATAAAAATACAGGAGATAAGTCCTTGAACGTCCGAAAGGGAAAATGAGGTAGGGCAGAATTATATATAGGGAATGTAATCTCTGAACAGTGGGTCAGATTATGTAGAACCTACGTGTCGATTTCAACGTAGGTGGAAATATTTTTATGGTGAATGGTGGGCCATATAATTACATACATTAATACCAGTGGCGACTGGCGTATAGGAGCGACGGAGCGGTCGCTCCCCCTTGCTTGAAACGATAAATATTAATTTAACAGATAAAAAATATACTAATTTTAAGATATTAAAATAAATATTCTTGAAATATATTTTAAAAATTCATGTGGCATATCATGATTCATGAGGCATTTTGAGTAAGCCTTCATACAGTACATAATATTCTAAACTTATAGCATAGCTTCAAGAATACAAAATAATATTGCAGCCGAATGGAGCGATAGATTTTTCGCTCAAGTAAATATAAATTATATTTTAGTGTTGTAATGAAAATATAAGTACAATCGCGAATTTTTTTTTATAATAACAACTTTATTTTTACTAATAGTTACTTCAGTAATAATGATATAAGCCATTTATATGTATTTTATTGAAATTATTACTTATTTGTAATTAACTAGAATTGTACGTCTGGCATAGCCGCATATGTTAATACAAGTACTCTTGTGAGCGGCAGTTGGATTCGCGCTAGCCTATTGTGAGTCCGTGTTGTCGTACAATTTTATGAAATCGCACCCCCATACATTTATACCACGAGTCGCCACTGATTAATACTCCTTACTAATAAAATTTAAGAATTTCGTGTGTATATATATAACTCAGTTTAACCTTGGTTTTAGTTCGTGCCCAAATTGTTAATTCTGAAGAAGGTCAGGCTTGTCACCTTACCTTGGACTTACAGCTTAGCGTGGAATCCGAACCAGACCCGCAAAAGAAGTCGGAAATCACAAAGTTCTAATTGGGATTCGACCCCACGGCCTCCAGACTTTCTAATCATCCTTACACGTTGCTATGGAGATATTTAGCTGTCTGTTGCACAGTATCACTTACAAGCAACATTAAGCAATTTATTTTGTATCAAGTAATGTCTAATTTTTGTACAAAGTTACATTCCCCCACTTTGAAGTCATTAAAAGTGATGATTGTCGTTAATAAATGCAAAAAACTTCACTTTTCTACGTGGAGGTCAAAATGTGATAATAAAAACCCACTCTAATAGACAAGAAGATAACAATAACAAGAAGATAATTTTAATTTGTGCGAAGGTACTTATAAGCGGGACCCTTTGATAAAATGCCCTTCCGGTGTCGGGAGAACGGGATCTATCCTATGTGTGAATTTCTCAATGGTCCCTGGACTGTTTTCCCTCTTGTTTTTGGTTCATTCGTTTTTCTGTATCCACCCGAAGAGGATGCCAGTGGGCATCGAAACTGTTGTGGAAATAAACTCTGTCTATTAGAGTGGGTTTTTATGATGACTGTCGTTGTTACAAAGCAGCAAATACCAGATTGTGGTTCTAAAAAAAAAAAACCGCGTGTTATAAGGTGAAGTCACATCATGCTCTACGTTATATTATGTAGGTACAGAAAAACCTGCTACTCGAAATGTTGTCAACATTGTATGGTTCCCAACTTTTTCTGGCTCAAGACACCCCAATTGCCATCTGTTCTTCTTTCGCGGCACTCCGGAGGGTTTTCGTGCCCCACTGTTCAATATCCACACACACACACACACACACACACACACACACACACAAAAGTAACTTCTGTTTCTGTATGGACGTAATAAGTAGCAAATTTTTTGCTTCATTTGAAATTTTCATATCTTCAGTAACGTCTCAATTTCCAATTACTTATGTCATTTTCATGAAATTTCGTGGCACCCCGTTTGAGAAATTGTTGTAGTAAGGTGAATGGCACGATTGTTTGCTTCACACGACAGTAAAACTAAAACCCTTTTTCGCCTTCTTCGAAAGAGGTTAAAACACTTTGGATTATTCTATAACCTCTTTCTAATGAAGTCTCTAAATTACTGTAAACAATGTTTATAAAAAAACAATCAAATTCAGACATTTATTTATGTTAAAAACTATTTACTTATCCAATATTCTCACGTGCTTTAATTATAAACGAAAGAGACATGTTAGAGAGAGAGAGAGAGAGAGAGAGAGAGAGAGAGAGAGAGAGATATTACTGATAGGTGACGTCGGCCACAAACCCCCATCCATCGTCGTAAAACTTCACAATCTACGATAGATAAAAGAAAACAAAAATTTAAATGACGAAAATTAATTTTTTAATATTTAAAATTATAAAAATTTCAGTTCAGATTTTTCTCTACAGTAGAACGTACCTGAAGTCTCCCATCAGGAAGAAGAACTTCGTACTGCCCCTGCGTCGTTTGCCCATCGCTGGACTCCACGTGGTTAAAAGAGTTGCCGGAATCTCTGTCATCCACGCTCCACTGGAAGTTGTACGGCATTCCTGGGTATTTCTGGATATAGGGGAACCCAATATTAATAGTGTGTTTGTTGTCACCAGTACACGCATTTCATATACATACCGAAACCAGGGTCTTTACCAGTACCTGTTGGGCGGTTACTTTACTGGATGGTGCGTGGTATTCGCTTTGAGGTTTTCTGATCGGTTTGGGTTTGTGGGGAGCTGGTGTGGAAGGGGGTTTGTACGAGGTTTTTGGAGGTCTGAACGGTCGAGGTGGACGTGTTGGCTTTGACGGTGTCTGGTAAAAGGTCTGTGGGGGTTTAAAGGGCTTGGGCGCTGGTCTTGAAGGCGTTTCGTAAAGGGACTGGGGTCGAGGAGGGCTGTAGTCATAGCCTCCGAGACGAGCGGCCTCAACCGAAGCCATCAAGACGCAACTGAACAGGAAAGCCAAAGTCGCATTCAAGTTCTGAACAAGTGGGGAAGAGAAAGAAAAAGGAGTTACGACCCGCTCATGATGCCTTCCTCTTTCAACCTCCGCTACGTCCTCGCAATACATGTAGAGTATCCATAGAGTCCATCATCGTATTGACTACAGCTCGTTTATTTCTAGAATTCTGGACCGTAAGGACAATATTATATATATATATATATATATATATATATATATATATATATATATATATATACACTCGATCGCGAAAGTCTCGTCTTCCTGCCGTGAATAAAGGATAGAAACATCGCAATTTCGTAGATTTAAATTTCCCAATGCTGCCAGTTACCATGGAGACTAATATATGCAGTGTGAATCAAACGACACCCAAAACCTTTTTATTTAATATAAACAAAAAATATGTTCGTATTTAGACTAACAAAAGTACAAAATGTCTCATTTTGGTTAAAATTGAACAAAATAAATGACTTAAAAATAAATTTTGTTTAGATTAAACGCAAAAATATATTTACTCGCAATTGGACTTCACTTCACGCGGAATTTCTAAATATAAAAAGGGATGTTATAGCCCTCTTCTCCCCGCCGCCCCCTATGGCGGATCTCATTTTTCTCAGTGGCACGTCAAAATGTTGGTGGACTATAAGACTTTGTATTTCAAAATGTTATTTCTCTCAAATTTATAAACCGATTTTCATGACTTAAATGTTATTTTGTTCGTCTATCAAATACCAAATATTTGTGAACATTTTCTTCTTTTATTCGATAGATAAAAAAAATGTATAACACGTTTTTTAATTTCTTTTTTAAGTTAAAATTTCTAGAGAAAAAAATGGAATTTTTAAAAAGTATAATATGGATATAAGAAAAAACTCTCGTGAAAGTATTTGCATTATAATGCTACAGGGTGTCCGCAATGTTTTGTCACTCCTAGTAAAATACTAACTGATTTTAGTTTTTCTTTCAGACCCATTTGAAATGCGTGATAACGGCAATTATACGACTGAACAACGCGCATTGGTTAGTACCTGTGTCCATGAGCGACCGCGTAATGGCAAAACCATTGAAAATATTCGCGCGGACTTTTAGGAGCGATTCGGTGGTGCAGCTCCTTCAAAATGGAGCTGCATGATTCAATCGGTTTGAAAAACGAAAATCAGTTCGTATTTTACTCGGGTGACAAGACATTGTGTACACCCTGTACATCTATAGTAAAAATGTAAAGTCTCTTTGTCAAAAAATAAGGGAGGAGTAGGGTTTTCAAAATTAACAAAAAAAAAATTAGCATTTTTGACCAAAAATGGCTCCTACTTAAAAACTTTTCGGCCGATTGACTTCAACTTTGGTGTCGACACATTATTTATTACGTTCAGTGTTAAAATTTGAGCGCAATCCGATAATTTTTTCCAAAACTCAAAACCTCTGCCCATAAAAACTAACTCGCAAATAAGCTTCCAAATAAATGGTTTTCTAAAAAAAAAAAAAAAAAAATCCTGGTTTTCATGGTAACTAGACGTCGTTGGAGAACTTAAATCTATGATATTGCTGTGTCCCTGTTTCTCAGTTCATAAAAGGATGATAACTTCTGTATGGAGGTTAAATCTCTCTCTCTCTCTCTCTCTCTCTCTCTCTATATATATATATATATATATATTAGGGATGCAATGGGTAGCGCTTTTACCGGGTAATCGGGTACGGGTACCGGAAGTGTAATACCCGATCGGGTATTGAAGACGTTCCAAAATTTGTTAGTTTAGTACCGCGACTTATTAACTGTGTGCAGTTCAAGCACTTGGCTTTACTATTATCTAATTTAGCAATGAGAAAATAGTCCCAAACGATACTACGATTTGCCATTTTGAATGTTTTGTTAAAAAATATTATACAAAAAATCTATCAAGAAAACCTGCAAAACAATCAAATTAAAATTAAATTAGAATTTGGTTTTTATTACCCGTACCCGATTTTTTAGCAATTACCCGATCGGGTCGGGTATCATCGAGTAGTATATTACCCGATCGGGTTTGGTACCCGTGACATCGCTAATATATATCTATATATATGCGCCTCGGTGGTGTAGTGGTTAGCATCGCTGACTACGAATCCATCGGCCCCGGATTCGAGACCCGACGGCAACCGGTGCGCAGCAAAACCCAGCTGTTCATCCTTCCACACAATAAAAAAAAAGGAAGTGGTTGGTAGATAAATGGGTACCCAGGGTGGCCTAGTGGTTAAGACGCTGGGCTGCTGATGGGGCGTGATTCGGATTCCATGTTAAACTGTAGGTCTAAGGTGGAGTGAAAAGCTTGACCTTCGTCAGAATGAACAATTCGGGCGGAAGCTAACCAAAGGTTTTATATATATATATATATATATATATATATATATATATATATATATATATATAGATATCCTTTTTAATTTAACCAATTCACTTATAAAATAAAATTAATAAGTTTTAATAAAACGCTTTTGTATATAAGTGAAATGTTTGGGCAAAATGTAAATAAAAAAAATGCTAAAAACAATAAAAGTAATTAATTAAAATAGGTAAATATTAAGTTTCGGGGAGACGAATAAACGTTTTTGACAAAGTCCAAATTTGTTACGAAGATCGTGATTATCCGAAATTGGTTACGTGAGAAATAACTAATCAATCTAAAACGAACACCTAACCTAGCGTAATTTGGTCTCCGTGAAACTTAATATTAGCCTTAAAATAACGAGTAATACCATTTTTTAAGGAAAAGTTCCCCTGAAATTCGATGAAAACGTTCCTCGGGTGGTTTTGGCGTCTTTGAGTCAAAATGGCGAATGGATACTGAAGATTTACCAAAGATATTTCTCTTTATATAGAGTGGCAAATTGTAGCAGAAGAAGGGCGCATCATTCCATAATGAAAGTGCCCCTTTTTGGATGGTTTTAACCTCTACCCACCTCTGACCGGGCGTTTATAATTGTTATCTTCCAGTTTGCGTTTTGAGAAAGCGATTTATTCTTCAGTTTTTGGGGGATAAGAAGAAGAAGAAGAAGGTCGGAAAAAGTAGACGAAATGTTCCCTTATTTTGTTTATAGAAGAAACAGAACAACGATTTGGTTGGTTGGTTTCATTTGTACGTGTATATAATTATCTTTCGTTTAGAACAGCGGTTTTTTCAACCGGGGGTACGCGTACCTCTCGATGTACGAGGACATAATTTATTAGATTCTTTAGGGGTACAGAGCGAGTTGAATTTTTTTCACATTTTTCCTTTCTTTTGGGATATATTATATACACAGGGTGTACCATAAGTCCGGTTTCATAGGCCTTTTCATCACCACTGTAACTCGCTTCCATATCAGCCATTGCGCGTTATTCTACCCGCAAAAAAAAAAAAAAGTCCCAAACCAAGACATCAATTTGAACATTTGTTTTAGTTCTAATGTATTACTTTTGCAAATTTAATTTAAAATAAAATTTCCAAAAAGACCGGACTTATGGGACACCCTGTGTATATATATATATCAGGCATGGGGTCAAATACATTTAAAAGTATTTAAATACAAATACTTTTACAAATACAAATACCAGTCACTGTTCAAGTAAGAACTGACTAAATTTCACAAAACAACCTAAATGTAAATTTGTTCCAGGGTAACCAACAGTCCAACACACAATTATGTACTGTATAATATATTGGCAAGGGTAAGGGTCTTGTAGATAACCAACAAAGCTATAATACCTATCAATATTTTTTATTTTTAAATGTTCAACAATGAAAGCTACGACAAAATGTTATAGGAATTTGTATAACTATTCGCAAAAGTATTTTTAAAGTATTTCAAAAGTATTTGGAAATTTTAAATACTTTTCAAAATATTTCAAATGCAAATACAAATACTTTTGATTGGAAATCTCAAACTACAAATGCAAATACTTCCCAAAGTATTTAAAATACTTTCAAATACAAATACAAGAGTATTTCACCCCATCCCAAATATATATATACATATATATAAACAGGGAAAAGTATACTTTTTGAAATTGATTAGTTATTTCTCACGTGAACAATTTTGGCCCAATCACGATCTTTGTATGTAACACATTTCGACTTTGCCAAAAACACTGGTTTCCACGAAACTTAATATTTACCTTACATTATATCGAAAACCTTTTTACTAAGGGTGAAATTAGTAATTGAAAACTTAACCATCTTTTTTTTAAGTTGGAAACCTCGCGCATCGCATCTTGAGCTTGTTTTCGCTTAACAAATCCCTGGACAGTCAGGGTTGCCAGATGTAGGAGAATTCTCCCAAAATAGGAAAATGGAATGGGCTGCGGAGAAAAAAATTCTCCTAAAATTAAGGAGGAGAATTTTTTGGAATGAAAAATAATTTTAGGAGAATGTAGGAGAATGCTGAAATTCAAAAGTCATAATTTTTTCCCTATAAATTTTTTTATTTTTATAATTTCCCTATTTAAAGTTATCAAATGGCAATACCGCACATTTTGGGTAAAAAATGCTGGTTAATGAATAACAGCACTGCCGCGCTTTGTCTTCATATTGCTAATTATATGGGTCAACGTACTTGGGCCTACTTTTTGTCATAGATAAGTTTTGATTTCTGAGATGGCAAAAAATCAAAATTATCGTAAATTTTGGGAAAACTTGCCACAATTTAAAGGTAAGAAAACTATTTATGAAAGTCCATCTGACTTTCAACAATCTGATAATTAATTTAAGGAAGAAAACAATTCTTTAACCTTTAGACTAGGCCAAATAAAATCAATAGGTCTATACCGTATGCGTGTTGATTGACTCACTTAGCCCATACACCAGCTTATGTACTGCATGCATTTAGATTTTGTCTATTTGGTCTATAATATATTGCTATTGTTTTGTCCCTGTATATAATAATAGAAAATTTTTTATAGTTATAGCTTGAAGCTCTGTGATTGGTGTGAGGCCCTGAGCTCAGTAGGCCTAAACTGTTCCCTTAATAATGAAAATTTTTATTAGTTAATTAATCTGGCTCAGGTTGAATATATTTGGTATGCCTGCTTACAGATTGGCTTTCTGAAGTGCCTGGGGATGCTTTGCATGCTTACTGCAAGTGGTGTGATAAGGAACTGAATGTGCACAAGAGAACTTTGCTTGACCATAGCAAATCTCGTCAGCATCTCCACGCTAGCAACAGTCATCCAGGTGTTAGTGGGCAAAGAAGTTTGGTTGAGGATGTTTTTAATTCCAGTAGTGATAAACAAATTAAGATTGCTGAACTAAAACTGACTTGGTATATTGCTTGTCATTCTTCTATTGCTTGTACTGATGATCTCTTACCCGTTTTAAAAAGCTCTTTTAATGATTCCAAGGTTGCTAAATGTGTAAGGCTTAAACGTACAAAATGTAGTTCTTTAATTTGCAATGTGATTAGCCCAGAACTACAAAGTGAATTGTTAAATGATATGGCTGATGTAAAGTATTCCCTATTTTTAGATGAAAGTACAGATGTCTCGTGTGAAAAACATCTTTGCATTGCAGCTCAATAGTTTTCAGAAAAAGATTTAAAAATAAAAACTGTGTTTTTAGCATTAGTTTCAGTTAAAGATGCATCAGGACAGGGTTTATTTGGGGTTATTAAAAAATTCTTGGAAGATAATGGATTGAACGTAAACAACTGTGTTGGTTTATCAACAGATGGTGCTAATGTGATGTGTGGTGAACACAATTCTGTTTTTTCTAGATTTAAAAGTGAATGTCCTAATATATTTCTTATGAAATGTACATGTCACTCTCTCAGTTTAGCAGCATCAGATGCTGCTAATACTTTACCCAGGAGTCTAGATTATCTTGTTAGAAATGTGCATAACTGGTTTGCACATTCTCCAAAGAGGCAGCAAGAGTACTCTGAGCTGTATAAAACAATAAATGATGGTAATGCACCAACAAAAATTCCTGGTATTTCACTGACCAGGTGGATTAGCTACTGGCCAGCAGTAAAAGCTGTGCTCGATCAGTATTCAGAGCTAACATTAATGCTTGAATTGCAGGTTAATAATTCTTTGGAAAAAGACTTATCTACAAATACTTTGAAATATTGAAAGATCCTACAACAAAACTCTACTTGGAATTCTTGAAATTGATTTTGCATGACCTTTACAACTTAAATCTAAAGTTTCAAGCTGATGATGTTGATCCACTAAAAATGATAATGGAGCTAGTTAACTTTTTGTATAACTTATTAACTCGAATTGTTATGCCAAATTTCATCAACAAAAATAATTTGCTAAATATGGAATGGCAGAAACATTTAATACATATTGAAGCATGTGCTTTTGGCAGTATCTTCGTTAACAAACTCGCAGAATCAAATTTAGATACTAATGCCCGTAGAGTAGGGCGGCTCGTTTTTACACTTTTTTCGATATTTGATTGGGGGTAGTGCGGAAAAGTTGCGATTTGGAGAGAAAATAAAGTGTGTAAAATTTTTTTGATCTACGTCAATACCTTCCTTAAAGAAAGATGTAGAGTTCTTATCTTAGCTTTGGCAGTGGGAATATGCAAAAGAATTCCAAAAAATTATGAGGTTATAGAAAAAATGAGGTACTTTCATCCTAGCCTACATGTATACTCTCTGTAATGGAAAATTATTTTCCAAATATCTTGAACCTCTTTGGAAGCTTTGCTGAACCATCATGTGAACTAGAATCTGAATTTTACACCCTCAAAACAATTGCATCTGAATTTAATAAGGTTATTATTGCTAATTCAGTGAAATTTTGGATTCATGCTTTCGAATACAAAGATTCTGCTGGTAAATCATGCTTCATACATCTGAGCAAGTTAGCTCTAAGATTCTTGATTTTGCCTTTGTCAAATGCATTTGTTGAGAGGATTTTCAGCAAAGTCACCCTGACAAAGTCTTCCTTAAGAAACCAAATGTCGCTTCCCATGTTGGACGCAATTGTTAGGGTCAAAATGACTGATGAAGTGATCAGTCATTTTGAACCCACTGAAGGGATGTTAAAAAGATTTAACAATAAAATGTATGATTAGATTAGAGTTGTATATTTAACTTTGCTGTATATTTAAGTTTTAGAGTTGTATATTTAACCTATTTGAGAAGGTGAAAATGTGAACAGTTAGCCTATTATAGTAGTCTAATGTTCTCTTGCAATACAACATAACTTTTTTATGCATGCTGCTGGCTATACTATTACTGAGTTTGTCTTTTTGTCTTGATTTAGTACCATATATATATATAGATGGAGAATTTAGGAGAATTTTGAAAGCAATTTAGGAGACAGTATTCATGAAAATCTGGCAACCCTGTCGAGGACCCTGGTCCCCATTCGAGTAAGTGGTGGTGGTGAGTCGGGTAGTAACCTTTACATTGCAGTTTACAGACGATGATTTTTAGCCCGTGTTGCGAGTCATGAGTTTATTGATTGCGCTCCAAACTCGATTCAAAATGGCGCTGCGTAAAGGGTTCTAATATGGGATATGTAGTCTAAAACAAAAATCTTGTAATCGCAGAATTAAAAATGTGCGATGCAAAATAAGATGAAGGCGCAATAACACTTTAAAAAAACACATTTTATCGATTAATGAGACGCGTCTCGCCTTATCTGAACCCATTACAAATTGGGAGGATCAACTGTAGCTCTCATCTGCCCTAGGTCAAGGTAGGACAGAAACGAGATTTGGGTCAATTTTTCACTCACTCTGAAACGTTTTGGACTGAGGAAAGAAAAGGAAAAATGCTTCATTTCTTTAATTCATACCACTCTGACACCGAAACCCATGGGAGCGTGTAATTATGGGCAGATAAACGCTTCGGGGGCCCGTTCATTATGTAGCACACACACAAATGCATTGCCGAATACATCTAAGATTTACTAAACAAGTGATTAGTTCATCACAGAGAATGCTTTAGAAGAGGCTTTACAAGCATCTTCTGATTGGTTACATATATACAGGGTGTCCGAGAATTATCTGTACAATTTTTGGCTGTTATTAAAAGTCAACCATGAAGTGTAGAAATTCCAGTGTTGTCCCATTTTACAGAGAATCTCATTATGTTTTTTCTGATACCACGTTTTGACAAGTTTTTTAGAAATGTACGCGGGTGACAGACAGTGATGATTTAAAAGCAAGAATCACAGCTGCTATTGAGCGAATTGATGTGGATATGCTGCAGCGTACATGGCAACATTTGGAGTATCGATTGGATGTTTTGCGAATCACTAATGATGCACATATCGAATGTTTGTAACAACGTTACTTTAATAAAAGAAACTTTTGAAAATACAGATTCTAAATAATCTTGTTTAAGAATTTTATTAAAAGATGAAATTGTACAGATAATGTTCGGACACACTGGAATTTCTAAAAACTTGTCAAAACTTGATATCAGAAAAAACTTAATGAGATTCTCTGTAAAATGGGACAACACTGGAATTTCTACACTTCATGGTTGACTTTTAATAACAGCCAAAAATTGTACAGATAATTCTCGGACACCCTGTATATATACTGTATATGCAATATCATGCACGATTTTGCATAATGCAAAAAAGCCTTTACCAGGAATCGAAACCAGCACTTCTTGAGCAGAAGGCGACGGCCCTGACCGTACTACCCCCGTGCACTCAAGATTTGAATGAAATACTGGCCTTACCGCGAATGCAGAAAATACCTGGTTGTACTAACTTTTACCTTACGTAGCGTAACAGTCAGCGCCTTTGCTTTCTTCTCAATAGGTACTAGGTTCGAATCCTGGTGGAGTTATTTTTTGCATACGAGACATTAATTTGCATTAATTGCATTACCTAGAGTTTATGGTGGAGGGAGAAGCAATTTGGAGAGTTCCAAGGGCGGAAACAGTATTCAAGCGATTATCACATTTAATAAATGTAAGAATAAGGATCATTATAGCGTCAACCAAAAGGGGTACACTCAAAGGAACTTAACGTTTTTCATCCTTGAGTTGCCACTTCATAAATATGATTTATATTTAAGAAAGTTTATCCGCTTTGACAAAAGGTAAACATTTCGACAGTTATAGATAATGGAGGTTAAGTTAGGTTAGGTTTGATTATACTCGGTTATACGCTACGTAAGTTGCCTTACCTCACAATAATTACACTGAGAATATATCATAATACATTTATTATATTCACAATATTTAAAATAATGCTGATTATTATTTACAAATATTTTGGGGCAACTAGGTAGGTTATTTTTTAAATTAATTTTTCACTCTCTGAAACTATTTATTATTATTATTATTATTATTATTATTATTATTATTTTCGGGATAAGAGAGGTATTAACAGAAATTACTACAGAGATGGGGTGGCCATTTCCAAAAAGGAGGACACTGCGTATGTGGCCGTACGTTAACATATATATATATATATATATATATATATATATATATATATATATATATATATATATATATACAGGGTGTTTCAGGAGGAAAGGTCAATACTTCGGGAGGTGATAGTATCAGTCACTGTGAGAAAAAAGTTCATATGAACATGTGTCTAATTCTGAATGGTTACGGAGATAGAGCTGTTTGAATCTGATGCGCGCGCAGCTCTTCCCCTTCCCTCCTCTATAACCTTGAACCATGTAAGCTGTAATGTAAGCATGTAACATAAGCCAATCGACAGCTGACTGTTGTGAGTAACATTGTTTGGTGTTTGAAGCAGTGTTAAGAATGCCACACACCTTCACACATGCCGAATATGCAGATATGGTGTATGTCTACGGTTTTTGCGATGGAAGTGCAACAGCTGCTGTTGCAGAATACCGTCGACGGTTTCCGAACCGCAGAATTCCGGATCGAAGAGTGTTTACCTGGGTTTTCAACACATTGCGTGAGATTGGTACACTTCCCAGCGCTCATGTTTCATCTGAACGTGAAGGTCAACAAGATGTGGATGAAGTGGAAAACATTCTTCAGTTGGTAGAGCGTAGTCCTACTACTAGCTCACGAAGAATTTCTACACGTCTCGGTGTACCACACACAAGAGTATGGCGAACATTACGTGAGGAAGGCTTGCATCCATGTCATGTACAGCGTGTACAACACCTTCAACCAGGAGACGCTGCCATGCGACTGGAATTTTGTCATTGGGTAAATGCTAATCGCCGATTGCTTCGATTAATACTGGTCACCGATGAAGCTACTTTCACCCGTGACGGTATCAACAACACTCGTAACTCTCATCGGTGGTCAGACGAAAATCCAAATGCCACTGTGGAAACAAATTTTCAACATCGCTTCTCTGCCAATGTGTGGTGCGGTATCATCGATGATCAGCTGATTGGCCCTGTTACTTTAGAGAATCGTCTTACAGGACAAAGTTACCTAGAATTTCTGCAAAATGAATTGCCAGGACTATTGGAGGATGTTCCTTTGGCTACACGCGCTGGTATGTACTTTCAGCATGACGGAGCTTCTCCACATTCTACCCGTCTGGTAATGCAATACCTAAATCAAACTTTCCCTGGTCGATGGATCGGCCGCGGTGGTCCCATTCAATGGCCTCCAAGGTCTCCAGACCTCTCTCTCTCTGTTAGATTACACCGGTCTGCATGAAAATCGATTTCTTTATTTTGAGTTGTGATTCTGAAGCAGTTCGCTGCGCTGAATTAAAAAATGCTACCAGTTTTTTCTATCACCCACAGTTTTAAAGTTATTAGCAAAACAATTTTGGGGCGTTTTGTAATTTTTTACCTTTTTCATCTTTAATTAATTTCGTTTTTTCATATTTTTCAGATAGATAATTCTAACATTACGTCTTTAAAATTTTAATAATGGCTTCTAGAGGATGTACCCATAGTCCAGATATATTTTGTTATATTTGTGGTCGGTATGTTGTTGTAAAACAAAGGACAAATGTAACGACCTTCATTAAGAGAGCTTATCATGCTTATTTTGGAATTAAATTAGGAGATCAAGACAAAAGTTGGGCTCCACATAAGGTTTGTCTTACGTGTGTTGCGGCACTAAGGAATTGGAGCAAAGGTAAAAAGAAAAGTTTGCCATTTGGGATCCCTATGGTATGGCGCGAGCCTAGAAACCATACCGACGACTGCTACTTCTGTTCTTGCAATGTTACAGGTTATAATGCAAAGAATAAAGAGAGCCTTCAATACCCAAGTCTTCCATCTGCAATAAGGCCGGTACCCCATGGTCCAGAAGTTCCTATTTCCCGCCCACCCGAGAGTCTGGATCAATACAATTCAGATTCTGATTCAGCTCCAAATCCAGACAATGATGATGTTTATGAACAGCCAACAGCTGACCGAGATCCTCCTAAACCATTAACCCAAGCCGAACTAAATGACTTAGTCAGGGATTTGAATCTGCCTAAGGACTCTGCACAACTTTTGGGGTCTAGATTGCAGGAGAACAATTTATTGGCATCCGACACATACTTCGCTTGGTACAGAAATCGTGAGAAAGACTTCGTGCCTTTTTTCGAAGAAGATGGTCCCTTGGTATTTTGCAAGGACATCACAGGATTAGTGTGCAAGCTAGGCATCGAATACCAAACCAGTGACTGGAGGTTGTTTATAGATTTCTCTAAAACCAGTCTAAAAGGAGTGTTACTGCACAACGGTAACAAATATGCATCAATCCCAGTGGCCCATTCTACTCATTTAAAAGAGACCTATGATAACATGAAACTGCTTCTGAAAAAAATTCAGTATCAAAATCACAGATGGATATTGTGTGGGGATCTCAAAGTCCTTTGCATGTTACTTGGGTAGCAATCAGGATACACTAAGATGCCATGTTTCATTTGCGAATGGGATAGTCGAGCACGTGACCAGCACTGGAAGAGGAAAACTTGGCCTCCTAGAGAGAATCTTACCCCAGGATCAAAGAACATTTTACATGAACATCTAGTTGAACCAAATAAAATCCTCCTACCACCCTTGCACATTAAGTTAGGCTTGATGAAGCAGTATGTCAAAGCATTGAATAGAGAAGGTGTGTTTCAAGTACATTTGTTCAAAATATCCAAAGATTAGCTACGAGAAATAAAGGAAGGTGTTTTTATAGGTCCTCAGATTAGAAAGTTATTGACAGACGATCATTTCCTGAACACAATGACCAATAAAGAAAAAGAAGCATGGCTTGGTTTCAAAGATGTTGTTGAAAACTTCTTGGGAAACTACAAAAGCCAAAATTATGAAAGACTGGTGGAAAATATGCTTAAAAAGTTTTGCGCCTTAGGCTGCAACATGAGCCTGAACACGGTCCTTTGCCCCACCTTCTGTATCTGATACCATTCAAAATGCCAATGTTTAAACATTAAATGTTAGAAACAGTAATTGGTTTCTCTTTCTTGATTACCATTAACAATGCTTTTGTATTTGTAGATTCAAACCGCTCTATCTCCGTAACCATTCAGAATTAGACACATGTTCATATGAACTTTTTTTCTCACAATGACCGATACTATCACCTCCTGAAGTATTGACCTTTCCTCCTGAAACACCCTGTGTGTATATATATATATATATATATATATATATATATATATATATATATATAACTGAAAGAAATGAATATTCATTTTTACTCCTTGGGCAGACTGACTGTCCATCTCGTAGTCATGAAATTGAAAACAAATGCGGCTTATCAGCAGTGTTGCCAACTACATACAATAAAAATACATTAACAGTTATTGTGTCTTTCAGTACCCGCTATTTTAAGTGTACCTGAGGTAATTTATATAATTCTTTTTAGCCAGACCCCAAAAAGGAGGACAAATTAACGTCCGGCTCAAGGTGGCTCCGGATGGAGGACAGAGTGCTCAAAAGCCGGACGTCTGGCCACCCTATACAGAGTGGCCACAAAGTCCCTTTGCAGTGAAATTACAGCATATCTTTGTGTTGCCCTTTTTTTTCATGCAAAGGGACTTTGAATTTAATAACGCTTGTCAAGTTTTGTGAACTTTCTCAGAAAGATTCGATGTAATTATTATTTGCTACATTACTTTTAAGGCGATACTTTTTCAGTTTTTGCAGTCTCTTGGTAAGTACTGTACATTTAAACTGCAGGATCTTTTCGGTTTGGCGGACTGCTACAGATTTTACGAAACTTAGCAAAACAATTATTTACAAGTTTTATCCTAAGAAAATGTCTAATTCGTAACGTAACTTAACTAAACCTAACCTAACCTACATTTCCTTAGAATAAAATTTGTAAATAATTGATTTCGTAAAAATTTGTAGCAGTCCGCCAAACTGAAAAGACCCAAACTGCAAAATGGTTTTAAATTCAATACATCAATGGTTCATCATTACTCAAAAAGTAGCGTGCAGGTACGTACATAAGTTGTGTACATAATCTGACCAAAGATTGAATAGGCCTAGCGTCCCATTAAGATGTTTAAAAATTTATGCGCAGGATATCCTCACTTTTACGGTCCTAAATTCTAACTAATAATGTGACAGTCCTAAATTATTGGTACTAGTACATTACCCGTCGCTTCGCTGACGGTTAGCTAAAGACCCGCCCTACGTGCGGGTAGTAAAATATATCCAAGTAGAGGGCCGGAATATTTTTTGTAGTTCGAAGGCTGTTATTAGCTAGGTTAATTGAATGGTTAGGTTAGGTTAGGTTGAGTCGTGATATTTTCGTTAAAGCTTAACCTAACCTAACAACCTAACCAATCGTCAAGGGCCTACAGTTGACCTAACCGGGCATTCAACACCCAGGTGCACAACCTCGGGACCTAATCAATATGTGTGTGAAGTTTTATGTTTGTAACTGCTTTCATTTTGGAGCTATGGCTGGAACAGACACACACACGCACGCACGCACGCACACACGCTGAAACACACACACGCCGCACGCACGCACACACGCTGAAACACACACACGCACACACACACACACGCACGCACGCACGCAGAAAGTGTGACGGACGGACGGACAGACGGAACGGACAGACGGACAGCTCTCTTTTATATTATAGTAGAGATTGATGATTGGTTAGGTTAAGTTGTAATATTTTCGTTAGTTTTAACAAAAATATCACGACTAAACATGTTTTGAATATCTTGATTGGCAAGTGTTAAAAAGTCTTGGGTCCAGGATAACAGGAAAGCACCGTTTTTGCCATTTCCTAACTAAACTACTCATATCTTAGCCTATGCTCCCTAGAAGATGGTTTCCTTATTACATTTCCTGTTGACTGATGTCCATTACGAATTTATATGTTAATTCCTTCCAATTTTCGAGCTTGTCAAACCTGAACCTACGTTAAGTTTGGCATCCTCCAAAACTACTCGGGGCACTCAATATATTTTGCCCCACCTTTTTTTTCTTAGCTAAATAATAGGCCATGGAGCCGAAATGTCTTTTGGGCCGTAAGTTTAAACTTTCTACGCTTCACATAACCGGATTTTTCCAGTTTGAACCTCCCGTCCTTGTATAAAATCGCTTTTAAACACCCTTGTATAAAACCGATGGTTAACGCAGTTTCCAAAATGGCGTCTAACAGAGAACTGTTATCGAGTTCTTAACCGCAGAGAAGGAAACAGTTGAAAATATTCACAAACGTCTACAAAATACGGAGATGCTGTTGTTGATCGAAGCACAGTTGGACGCTGGTCTAAACGTGTGAAAACATCGGAGAGAGGGAGAGCCAGCTTCGATGATGAGCCACGCAGCGGTCGCCCGGCATCGGCTGTGACATCTCACACTGTGCAACGTGCTAACAGCATCATTTGATCAAATCGGCGCGTCACATACAAGGAGCTATCACTGGAGCTAGGAATTAGTGAAGGAAGCGTGAATATGATAATTCAGCAACTGGGATACTCAAAAGTGTGTTCACGGTTTGTTCCTCGCGAACTGACTGAAGATCACAAAGTCCAAAGAAAAGAAATTGCTTCTGAGTCGTTGGTTCGATACGAGACAGAAGGGGATGACTTCCTTTCACGAATTGTCACTGGGGATGAGACTTGGGTACACCACTTTGAACCTGAAACAAAACGCCAATGCATGGAGTGGCATCACGCAGACTCCCCACGCAAGAAAAAGTTCAAAATGGCTCCCTCTGCAGGAAAGGTTATGGCCACCATCTTCTGGGACATGAAAGGGATGATTCTGATGGACATTATGAAGAAAGGACAAACAATCAACTCGGAGGCATATATTGCTACCCTACATAGACTCCAGACGTATAAAGCGAGTTCGATCGGAGAGAAAACTGGAAGACGTCCTTCTTTTGCACGATAACGCAAGACCACGCAACACTTTGCAAACAAGAGAGGCCATCGCAAAAATGCGCTTGACTGTTACCCCACCCTCCACACAGCCCGGATCTGGCACCTTCAGACTTCCATTTGTTTGGGCCAATGAAGGATGCTATTCGTGGAAGAAAGTTTCAGAGTAACGATGAGGTTGTTGAGTAGGTTAAGAGGTGGCTCCAGCGGAACCCAGCGGACTTTTACCAGCAAGGAATAAAGGCCCTTGTTTCGAGGTGGAGGAAAGCCATAGAAAAGAATGGAGACTAGGTGGAAAAATAAAAACTTGTAAAAAAGGTATGCAACTACTCGTGTACAAAATTTCTGGAACTTGCAAGGAAACTTGGAAAGAAAAAAAAAAGGTGGGGCCAAATATATTGAGTGGCCCTCGTACGAGTATTTTCTGATAAATAAGTTAGGTTTGGTATTAAAAAGATTTTGCTTCACAAATATATAAAATGTTTTATGTAACATAAAGGTTACTGAATTTAGTGAATTAGAGCTGTGTGACTAGGCTATCAAGTTGGGCCTATTGGCCCAAGGCTGACACCAGATTGCAAAACCTGCAAAATTCCTGCGTGACGCTACCGTTTTTGGAAAAATTCTCGCCTTCCAAATTACGAAACTCGCGCTCAATATTCAAAAGTTAGTTATTGAATTTAATGGATATTAATCCTTGCATAGAACTAGGCTATATTTTAAAGTTTGATTTTAAATGTCATAATTAACGAAGTTGTGTTTTTTGTGATAAAGATCGCATCTGTATCCGCATGCTCACGCCCATTTGAAGCCTGGATTCACCTCTGTTTAAGTTGCGTGTCCGTTATTTTTCAGTTTGTGAAATGTCAGAGTTTAGCTTCTTAATTATGCAAGATGACCATGAAGCTTGATGGTGACCTTAACAACATTATCTCCTCCCTTTGAATCCCGCTTTATATAATCTAAGTTTTAATGACAGATTAAGAAACGTTTAAAATACATATTTAATTGAAACCCAGACTGGAAATTTTGTTTCCAAAGGATACGTTTGTGGCAAAGCCAAATTGTATTTCAAAACGTTGAAGTAACCCAAGTAAATATTAGCGCAGAATTACAATAGAAGGTTCCATTGAATGATTGAATGAATAGCTACTACTCACGACAACTTTAATTTCTGTGGTTTGATGCATAGTTTATAAATGCTCTTTTAATTATTTTAATGTGAAAAGTACCAACAAAATTGTGCGTTGTTTTCATTTTTCATTACCTTTCGGTGTGTGTATATATATATAAAATTAAAATATTTATTGACAAGTAAACAAAACAGAACTAAAAATAACATACACACACACATATATATTTGAAAACCAAATTTCCTCATTAATTCGGATACTAATTATAAAGCTTAAAGAACAGGCAGAAATCGCTATTTTCTCCACTCGCTTTTTGCTTTGTTGGTCCGTGATTTAAGGTTTGATGGCGTAATTGGTCCAGAAGCATATTGAGCAAGACATTCGCAATTCAGAAAGCGAGAATTTTAGAGATTCTGCAGCCTGGTGCTGAGGTGACTTCAAAAAATATTCAGTTAAGAAATCATGCTCACCATAAATGAATCAGACACTGGCTCCAGCTGCAGGGTGCAGGGGAATAACTTGGAAGCACAATTGACCAGTGTCAGTGAACTCTACACTTCCCACACTGGCCTATAGCACGGCCATGTCGCAACTCTCAGTGAAGTTAAGCGACATTGGATCTAGATTCCAGTTGTACAGGTGACCATCCTCTGCATCCAGATGATGTATCAACCCATAGTTGGGTCCCATGTAAAGCTGTAGGTTTTCTCCTTCACATGACTTCCTGTTATGAAAGCGATTAAACACACACACACACACACACACCTTCTACTCTATATTTTTTTTTAATCAGTAGTATACAGGGTGCTTCAAAAAATGTTACCAGAAATCTGCGTAGCTCTGATGTAAACCTTGTAGCCATTCCCATTGAATGGGGTTCACTCATTAATCACTCGCACAATCTCCGAAAAAAAAGGCATTACTATTAAAAAACAAGCAAATAAACACACACACACACACACACACTTAAATAAACAAAAAAAAACACACAAACTATAAGTGGTAAGCAATGACAGAGCGCCATATAAGTGGTAATTTTTTCTTTGAAGAACCCTGTATTTTTGGAAAGACTTACCATATGATGTGGTAAGATTCTTTTAAACTTGAGATGCTTTTAATGAATGAGATCGATCGTAAATTCTGTAAATAATGAATATTTTAGCCGAGACTTAAGCGTACTCAGGCATGAAACCTCCAAATTAAAGTTGCAGCTACAGACCCAGGTAGGCCTAAGTTAGTTGGCACTACGAGTGATAGGGTATCTAATGAGAGTGCAAAAGTTAGGCCAGAAACTGAGCAAAATATAGGAAATGATAATGCGAGTCCTGGAGAAGTTAAGCTTAAACGTATTGTCAGTGACAAGGATGCGGGTCCGAGTAAAGTTAGGTCCGGTGAATGGTATAGTCAAAGGTCAGGCAAAAAATAGGATTAGAGAGAATAATAACCCTGTGATAGCGACTAATAACGGGTTTAACATACTTCGTAATTTACATAAAGAAAGAAATTGAGAATTTGTGGTAAACTGGCAACTCTGTTTTTCCTCTGCCAATTTAATGAAATTGGCAGAGCAAAATTGTGTATTTCATGAAATAAGCAATAACTTTGCTTATTTCAGGAATTTGGCAATCGGACTGCCAATTTTATGAAATAAGCAATATTTTGCTTATTTTATGAAATACGCAATTTCACCGATTACGCGTAACATACAGTATATATATATGTCGATTTTTGCGTGGACGAACGCTGTAAATTATTAATAGTGTTGCGCTCCAGGCATGGTGATAAACCATTGAACTTAATTAAGGGTAAGTAACTTACCTTCGATGGATTTTGTCACACTTTTCGAATACAGTAGACCTTCACCGTTCGCGGGGGTTACGTTTTTGGATTTTGCTACGAACGAAGCGAAGGCAAATTTCCGATGTGCAAACGTAAACGCTTATGGGGAAAATAGGGTTACGTACTTCAAGTCTAAAAGATTTTACTCATTATATATACGAGTTTGTGCATTGTTTTTGTTGTATATACTTTACTTTAATAAACTGTACATACCCATAATGCTGTAATGATGATGAACTTGATGCAAAGATGACGATGTTGGGGATGTTACATTTTTACTTTTTTTTTCTCAAATTCTTTGATGTTTTACATTATATGTTGGAGTTGAACTAATTTTTTTATTTGTTAAACTTTCCCAAAACGAATGGTCAACTTTTCATAACTTCCTATGCATGGTACGAAAGATAAAGACTAATATAACTGAAATATTTCTTTGTACGTATGAGGGCCTCTGTACAACTATACCTTGCTGAACTGTGAACAATGCTTCGTTAGACATTCTCTGTACCTAAGTGTATTCATTCAGTGTAAATTCATTAAATTGAAACTCGTCAGAGAACAGAATACATCTCCAAACGTACCATAGGTCTGTCTTTATTTTTCTTTGACCCTTGTTATTTTCGGCTTTACACTGGTGTGCCGAGCCCCACTTTCATTGTAACCTGGTAGGGGGTGTAACAAAATTCTTTACCAATTTTGGGGGACTTAGAGACAAATATTTTGATTAATTTAAAACGTGACAAACATCAGTAACTACCAGTATTCTTTCCTCGTGCTTCACACACGAATTTGAAAGGAATGCAGGAGTTCACCAAACAACTCTGTCAATCTCGATGCTTTGCAAAGCATATTTGAGCACTCTGACCAACGTTTCTCTTGAATTTTGGTCTTTACCTGTTCGAGTATTGCAGAGAGCTACTTCAGCTCGTTGTTCTACAACTGCACCTAGATTTTCGTATGAATTTAAATCGGAGGAGTTTCCAGACCCTCGCCCTAGTTCAGCTTATCAAATATTACTAAATTAATGGCATCGTTATCTGTCAAAACTACAGAAAAAATCCCCTTCTGCAGTGGCGGAACTTTTCGTTGCGACACTGACATTATTTACGACGTCTACGAGCACGGTCTTTGTGTTCATTCTGTGACCAATGAAGAACCTCTTGGTCGATAGTCAACTTGCCCTTTAATTTTCTGATGAAAAATTTGCGATGTTAAAAACTGTTCCCTTTGCCAACCAATATTTCGAGTCATCCGTTTCTTACTCTGATCACAGTGTGACTATATATAAATAAATATTGATAGATCATGAACACCAACTGTACGAGCATCATTCACGACATACGTTCTCTTTCGTTGCATTTTACGTACGATTTACGTACAGTCGTCTGTCGCGGCACTTGTCTGGAATGGCTTTGGGAGATTTTGCGATTTAAATTTTAATTTGCAAATTAATGACAATACGACCCAAAAGTCATGTGACCGAGCTTTACGTGGAATTTAAACCACGGGTCACTACATTATTTGAAAGCAAAGAACGGTCACCCATCCAACTACTGATCAAACCCAGCGTCGCTTAACTTCGCTGATGGGACGAGAAATAATACTGCGAATTGGCCACAACGTAGTACGCCCTTCGCCCCCCCCCCCTTCCCCGAAAAAGAAAACCTCAATTTTGGGGAGGCGAAATAAAAGTACAGGGAATAGTAAGCCAAATTCAAAGATTCCACAACACCCATTTCCATCGATGGTCGGACTCGGCACCCGAAACGCCTGCTGCTGCCTCCGTTGAGAGCTGCGGGGATGGTGGATGTATTCCCTTCGCGGAGAAGTATAATTTTTAGGCGCAAATACGAATCCTTTCAGGAAAGAGCACAACCACATCCACTCGATTACTGCGTGTAAAAACTTTAATGCGGGGACGAATCTCGAGCCGCGTTCAGTTCCAGTCACTCGTCCAGGCTCGTCCCTCCAAAGGGGGTTCAGGGGAATAGTGAGATGAAAGAATTTCACACCGTCCGTGGTAGAGTGTTGTGCGATGGAAGAAGCTCTCTAACTCAACAATCGAGTGGGATGCCAACCCGTACGAGCTGTGAACATAAAAACAAGACCAAGAAGAAACTTGGCAGCTCTTTAGGAAGTGAAAAATAAAAGGCAAAGGGATGGGAAACAGAAACATTACCCATCCCTTAAGTAGCACCTAAATAGGGAGCAGAGAATCTCGCCCTTCACGTAGAAAAATAAGGACGTACTTTTAATTTCTTCAGCGGTTAAAAGATAAAACAATAATTACTTCAGGTTTCAATTCCACTCCAGAGGACCAGAACCGATGTTGTGCTTTCCCATTCTAAAATGGGATTAACCTCGTTTAGAAGACCACGGGGTGATTAGGGTGCATAAATTGGGACGCCACTAAATGAGGGTTTGACTCCTCAACCTAAGGGCTTGCAGCCCCACAGCTGCTCCTGCAGTGGCTGCATACGTCGTAGGCCCCTACTCTATATAATAGCAGGTACTTGGTGGATTACTGTACGTGCTAGGTTGCTTGGCGGAGCCAGTTACTGTGGGAATGTGTTTATTTTTGGGGTTGCTCAACCTCCTTCGTAATGTCGCGCGTGATCCGAACCACGGGTCGCTACATCATCTGGATGCGGAGGACGGTCTCCCATTCAAATACTACCGACGGTCATTGTCGCTTAACTATGCTGGTCGACGGTAAGCGGTATTACGACAATTGTCACGACGTAGCCCAGCCACTGCAGAAACGTTGGGGATGCAACCCAGAGATTGAAGGGCCAAACCCTCACTTAGTGTTGTCCGTATTTATGAAATTAATTCCCAAAAATTATGCACGACACAAACCATAATAAATATATGAAGTTTGTCACCCATCAATCTGGATTCGGACCTTATTTTTAAGACGCCCAATGCCTTACAGTATATATGTACGTTACAGTATGATTCTTATTTTTAAGACGCCCATTGTCGCCCAATGCCTTATATATGTACGTTACAGTATGATTGTGAAACCAATGATTTCTTGAAATCACTGAGAGTTTCAGTAATTTCGCGTAATTACTGTTTCATTCAAGGATTTCAGGAAGTTACTAACCTAACCTAACCTAAAGTCCCTGAGTGAACTCGCAAGTTTCACAATCATACTGTAATATATTTTATATTATATTGTATATTATTATATATTATATTAGGGTAAAGTTGCCAATGGTCGCGCGTCGGTTCTAATGTCGCGCATTTGACTTGAAAAAACTTTCCACAAAACACTGTTACAGTGAAGGAACATTACTAGAAGTAACGTTTCGTATCAATTTTATTTCCTTCACTGTAACAGTACTTTGTGGGAAGTTCTTTTTTAAGTCAAAAGCGTGACATTAGAACCGATGCGTGACCATTGGCAACTTTACCCTATATTTTATTGTAAAGATGCTGTAATCCACCTTGACGGAAACATAAAGAGTGGAAGCATCGCATTCCTTTGTTCTCATAGTGGCAGTGCGTCACAGTCGAGATATTTCGAAGGGAAATTTAACCATTTTTTTTAAATAAATTGAAAAATGTTTTCAGAAAATCGAAATTGATTTTCGTGATATTTATTGATTTAATTTTTAAGTTCGCTTTAATATTTTGTATTTTATTCTTCCTGAGAAATTTTTAAACTTTTTTCTTTCATGGTTTGCGGTGAATTTTGAATTTTTGAAAAGTTTTGTAATCTAATTTATTTTGGGAAAAATTCAGTTGAAAATAAATGAAAAAAAAACCTCGTCACATCAACTGACAAATACATTATATGATCACGAAAATTCGGTTCGACTTGAAATTAATTAATAGGAAGGAATTAATGGTTAAAGGAACTATATTTATGCTTCAGTCATTTATTATTTATTAAATATAATAGGTTATGAATGTACAAGAGTAGATTTTAGTGAGTAGGTCAGTCATTCCACGCGTTCTTCCAAAGTAAGGCCTATTCGTAGGTGACTTCGGCTACGTAACCCGATCCATCATCGAAGTAGGTGACTGTCTGAATGCGCCCATCGGGAAGAAGAACACGATAATAACCTTGCATCTGAAATTCAAGAAAAAAAAGAGTTAAAATTCCCCTACAGTCGAGGATCGAGTCCCGTTAAAGAGAATCACTTTCCAACTTGTAGTCCATTACCCCGTCATCGAAAGTACAGTTGCTCAGACTTCGATTTATTTTTGACAAAAAATGGGTATAATTAATGAATATTAATGATAATTATTATACTCTTCCAAATGGGCTTAGAAAAAAATCAATTTTCGTAAACATCAGAAAGAAGATAGACTCATAACCAAAATGTAAATTAACTACCATTTTTTTTTTTTTAAATAAAAGGAAACAGATGACTAAATAAAGCTTCCCCATTGTCATTGGTTCAATTTAGAGGAATCGCTTCACTTATGCAAACGAGTAAAACTCTATAAATCCAAGTCTTACATACCAAACTGCCGTCTTGAGATTCCTCCATGGAATACGAGTTTTCATCATCTTCAACGCTCCAACTGAATTGGTAGGGCATAAGGGGAGGGGGAGGGGGCGCAGGAGACTGAGGAGGATCATTGGACGGCGGCTTAAAAGATTCAGAAAATGATTATATGGAAAAACACACACGCACTCATATATATATAATTATTGTTCTTAAAACTTTAAAATATGCTAAAGAATCAGTAATGAGATGATGTCAAATTTGCCGTATGAAACTGGGTCATACGTGTATGCATGTGTGCGCGCACGGTATCAGTCTAGTAGGCTACCTGTTTCATGATTCGTACATCCAACGAAGCAACTTTAATATAGGAAAGTATATGTAACTGAAAATTAAATGTCGGTCTGCATTCGTGGATTGCCCTCTTGACATGCCCCTATAAAGAGGTCAGCTCGCCTCGCGTTCATGACCTTCTGTTGATTTGGACTCTCGCAGTGATTTTATGACCATCCTTGACCCCAAAACGGGATTAAAGGTCAAATGGTTAAATTGAGGTACTCGTTCTATCGAGTATAAAATTAGGCTCATAAAAATGGCACTTTCGTTGCCGGAAAAATAAACACGCTTATTGTTATAGTCGGATTACCCAAAGGGAGTGGTTAGTTAAGCCTATTTTACGCGGATTACTTAAAGATTATTTCTTGTCGGGTTTGAGGAAATAGCGTAGAGTAATTTTAAAGAAAAGTAAAGAGCTGACTTCGTTTTAAAACGTCTCAAACGATTCGTGTTCTTTTCAAAATTCTTTAAGTGTACGCATCTTATACCAGTACTTTTCAACGTTTGCCTAGTACCAATTTAAGGACTTGTCCACCCGTTTACACCTTTTATGCGAGACTCCTAAATCTCATGGAAATAAAGGTTGCGCCTGATTGGGTCAACTTACTTCTATGATACTCAAACTCCTCCCCAGACATAACGTTCTGTTTCCCCTTCACTAGCAACACACGCACACTGGAGAACAGAAAAACAACTGTCATCAGACCACCTGCCCATCATCATTACAACACGTTCTACACTCTGCCCCAACAACCTTAGGCACACTTACAGAAATTACAAGAAAGCTGATTGGGAACAATTCACCACATTAAACAGCACACCCATCATAAACATCAATACAACACTAAAGACATTTAATCAGATCATCAATAATGCAAACAAATACATACCCGAGGGCAACATTAGGAAATACAACCCGAATTACACTAGAGAAATAGCGCAACTCATAGGGCAACGTAACATCCTCAAACATAACACACAAACACCACACACAGAAACCATAAAGGAGCAGATACAACAGCTCAACACAGAAATAAACAACAAACTCAAAGAAAAACAAACAGAAACATTTAGGGAATTCATAACAACACTAAACCACTCCACAGATACATCCAGGCTATACAAGACTATAAACAGCATTACCCACTCAAACAGCGGCATTCACACCTCACACGCGGCTATCTATAGCAGCCAAAATAATATCCCAACATATACACAACAAGCTAACATTCTAGTTAATCACTACGCAAAGATAAGTCACTTAAACAGAGACAACAACCAGAAACACGCAGACAGACAAACAGCCAGACACAAGAAAACCTACAGACTCGACACGACCATTACACCCTTCAATACAGACCAGACCACCAAGATCATCAATAACATTAAGAATTCGAAGGCTACTGAACCAGACAACATATCTAACATACACCTTAAACACTTTGGCCCACAGGGAATACTAGCTCTCACAAATATCAGCACATATTCATACCAACACTGTATTATTCCTGACATATGGAAACATGGTAAAATTATTACACTACTCAAACCAAACAAAAATCCAACAGAACCAGCTTCCTATAGACCCGTTACTTTACTATGCACACCTTCCAAAGTAACAGAAAGACTAATCTTACAAATCACCAACCCACACATACCACTATCGCCTACTGAACATGGATTCAGACCTCACCACTCAACCACGACATTACTCACTAACCTCACGCAGCACATCATGAACGGCATCAACTCCAGACGACCAGCTCAACGTACACTATTAGCAACAATAGACATCAGTAAAGCATTTGATGCTATCCCACGCTTCCCTCTCATAAACAAAATACTCAACACAAACATACACAATAACACCAAACGGTGGCTGAGCAACTATCCTTCAGGAAGATACTCACATGACACATTTAATGGCAAGTCATCCAAAAACAAGCTTTTTCCGAACGGGGTTCCTCAAGGCTCTGTTCTCTCACCAACACTGTTCAACTTATACATGCATGTCATTTCAACACCCATAGATAACAAGCTTACCTTATCATCATATGCAGATGACATCACTCTAACATCCACCCACAACAACATCGACACCGCTACAAATAACCTACAAACATACATAAACAGTATACAAGACTGGTTCACACACAATAGACTCAAAGTAGCGCCCACAAAATCAACCATCACCTTGCTTACCAGATAACTCCACAGCTTACACTAAACAACACCAACATTCCACACACTCACAGGACCAAAATACTTGGGGTCACATTCAACACATCATTAGCTTTTGCAAACCACATTCAGGACATTAAAAACAAATGTACTCAAGACTTAGGGTACTAACAGGCACAAACTTTGGACACCAGCAGGAAACAACATCACTCATATACAAACAATATATTTGCTCAGTTATGGACTATGCTAGCCCATGCTGGGCACCCATTATCTCAAACACACACATAAACACCTTACAGACAATACAAAACAACGACTTCGTATCATTACAGGATGCAGTCAAACAACACCAATAGAACACCTGCACACAGAAACAAAAATACTGAAAGTTAGGGAACATTTAGACACGAGGGGAACACAATTCATGGCAGCAGCGACAACTAACCTACAACACCCTTGCCACTACATGTACAATCATGCACCGACACCTCGCACCATTAAGGTAACACCAGAGAGACATTATAACCAAATACTCCATTCCATACCACGCCCCACACACATCACACACAGAAAACACACACACACACACACACACCTAACCCACAAAGCACTGACACGACTCCGTCCGAATGCGGTCCTCGGTGCGAAGCCGCCACCCATTAACAGGTCAGAGATCAGCCTAAGCAGATCGGATCGAGTTAATTTAGCACGATTCCGATGTGGACATCACCCCAACTAACAGACATATAAACACAGACTAGACAACTCCACAGACGACACCTGCCACCTGTGCCAGGACACACCACAAACAATTGAACACATTATGACAGACTCTACCGCTCTAGCACAACAACGTACACAACACAACATCACTAGTGCGCTGAACCTCTGGTCCACTCCGGAGAGGGCGATTGGTTACCTGCGTGCCGCCGGCTTGCTCGATCAGGGTGGGCTGATCGGCTAAACAACAACTTACTTCTATAGCGGGTTCTTAATAGCTACAATGATTAAAGACGTAGGCTATCCTTTTATTTTATTTTCCTTCGCTCATTCACCGACACGGATTTTTTTTCATCTTCTTCAAGCACCCACCATTTGAAGAACTTGTGAGTATTACTGGTTGAACAGCAGTCTTATACTGTCACCATGCAAAAATGTGATGCCTGACCAGGAATGAAACTGAAGTTACTGCCTGGCACTCATTGGATGATTGAATCAATAATAAATCAAAGCCATCACATCTATACCCAGAAGCAGGTCGTACTTAGGCCTATATGCCCACCAATTTAGCACCATTGAGAAAGAAGGGTGTGAATTCTCCACAACACAAATAACAAGCAATCATTGTGAGCATAACTATAATCGGAAACAAGTATGGTACGGTTCTTAATCGAACAAGAAATGGTTTTACTGAAGTTTAATTTTCTTGAATTTCTATATGTATTTATATTCAAACATACACTAATACAGCTGAGCTAAGCTAAGAGAAGGGAGACGGTGTTAACGATATTGGTCGTACTTATATCAGATATGCTCTTTGCCCTTGTCAATCATTAAAATGCCCTAAGTCTTCGTTTTATCTGGAAGGGCACCCCGAGACGGCACCATTAGATCCGTTTCAGGAGTACTCAAACCTTTTTGCTTTGTGTGTGGAATGCACCAAACTGTAAAACTAGGATGGAAGTCTGTCTCGAATCTGATTTAAAAATGTAAACCGTCCCATTCATATTAGACTCGACGCAACAGTGGAGAAGTCACCCGAAAAAAAAGCAAGAGGCATTTTTTGGTAAAAGTTGGTAGCAGGCAGTTTTAGCTTACTTGGGACCTCCTTATTACAAATTAACTCGTTACCAAAATTTATTTTAATGATTTATACTAAAAATGCAAAAAACAAAATGGCTGCCTAAATACGTTGTTTTATCTCTTGTTTTTGCTCAAGCATGACTATGTTATTCAAAATATACAGATTAAATGTACAAGCAAGTTATTCTAGACAGCATTAGAATTATTCTAATTAATATTCTAATTAATTTTGCCACTAGATATGTATTTTATAGTTTATTTCAGTTGCAGATTTATTGAAATATACTTATATTACTAACATAAATGTCTATACCATATTACTCTATACAATAGGAGAAATCATGGTTATGGTGGACATGTATTACGTAGGGCGGGTCGTACCCAGGTGACAACATGAATCTGAAGGAAATCCTACCATCAGGGGTGTCTAAATTATGTGTTTTTACATGGGGAATTCAAATATGAGCTTATTTTTTGGATAGGATAACTCTAACCTACATCATTTTGTATTTCTAAATTGCCAATTTTACCCTTTTGAACCCCTTTATAATATATTAAAAGATATAAGGTAAATCATTTATATTGACAAGGCCAAATCAACTTTACATATATTTTTAATAGGTGAACTGCATGTATATCACTGGATATAATTACAAAGATCATTCTCCTGACATCTTGAACTTTGCCAGGTTGCACAAATCCTGCTTTGACTCAGACTTGGACATCAGCTTCCTGCTGGTCTCCTGAGCCCTGATCCCTCCATCCCTCTTTTCCTGTGAGAAGTACTTAGCAGAAGCCTCAGTCACCATTTTAACAACCCTCTCAATGCTTTGTGTGTGGCAAGGCCAGTTGCGCACCTCCATGGGGGTGTTGATGAAGTTTTTCACCTCTGAGGTGCTTAGAGAGCAGGTGAGAGGTGGCTCTGACACACCTTCTGACCAGCTGATCAAGTCACCGATGCTGGAAGCATCACAATTGATGCCAGGTGTCCTTCTGCTCCTAACAGAGGAGTCCCCCAGCTGAGTGTCCGGGTCCCCCTCTCCCCTGATGGCCAGGATTCTCTCCACCCCTTCAATCCTCTCCTTCTGATCCTCAGAGCAGAGTAGTGTTTGGAGGATGACTTCACTGTGGGCATACCAAGCAGATCTTCTCACAGTTGGCATCACAATATCCAGCACCTCCTTTCTCTGGGACTTGAGGCAGTCCAGCTGAAAGAGGATGTGCCTAGGCCCTTCGATCCAGGAGTGCTTGACCTTCACGTTGAACCAACATGGGTAATACACTCCAATGATGAATTCCACAATGAATTGCAGAATCTTCAGGTTCTTTCCTTTAAGTCTGTGCTTTGACACCCAGAGCCTGAGAAGTCTGTTCGCTGTGGTGAGCCAGCGGCTGTGGTTTACTGGTCCTATCTCTAACAGAGCCAACCCTGCAGGAAGTACTCCATCCCTGACTGCACAGACAATTTTTAGCCATAGTATTGATCAGTTGAGAGATCTTGAATGACCTTGTCAGGAAGCTTGATCAGTGGAGGGCCAACAGAGATTCGGGTGAAGTTTGGATTGATATCAAAGTCTGTAGCAGAATCAAGGAGCTTTCCTATTGGCCCGGATAATTTTTTGTCTGACAGAGTAGGGCCATCAAGGTCAACAATGAGATGGCGCAGGGGAAGTTCAACAGTGTGCAGGTTGCACACCAACCAGACCAGCTTTCTCCCCAGGTGCAGCTCCAGCTTCCGCATTACTCCAGCTTTCACACCAGTGTTGACATTTGTTGAGTCTCCTCCAATGGCCAACAAGGTCTTATCATAACCCCTCTCTTTCAGCCAGGCAAACAGGACCTTAGCAATCTTCTCCGCATGTGACTCCTCTTTAGTTGCTTTCTCTGGGGTAAAGTGGAACAGATAGTAGCTGCCAGGCTCACTAACAACACTATAGTGTTCTTCCTTGATCTTTGCGGGAAAAGATTGGTCACTGCCCTCAGCTTCCATCATCACATTGGTCAGGTCAATCCGCCATCAAAGAGGATGCAAGAGATCCCCCCCTCCTCCCTGCACTTCTTCTCGAACTGTTCCCCCAGCTCTCTCATCAACTTCTCCTATGCTCTCTTGACCTTGCTCTTATCAATCACTTTACTTGTATTGTCTTCTGTGATGATTCCTGCGTCAATCAGAGCTGCTGTTGCTATCGCTGCAGTTGGCCTCAGCCCTATGCCATACCTTACACTAGCAAGGGTAATGTTTTGAATCTCATCATAGTTTTTCTGTACCTTTGCCGAAGCTGCTGGCTCAGGGTCAGTTTGAGGGAAGAGCTCAACTTCAGGAACAAACTCATCTTCATCACCACTTCTCTCCAATAGCTTCATAAATCATGAGTCACTTCAAATATTTCACAAAACGTTTTAGAATGTTCTGAAACGTTACATTCTAGCCTCTGAGAGAGGTGGCTCAGAAAATGGTCTTATGCGTGCCAGAAAACCGTCAAAATATTTCATATACCAAACTGTATGATAATTACAATTAAGTGGAATGGCACACCTTTTTATTTGAGTATTTAAATATTATTATTATTATATGAATTACATTATGTGTTTATATGAATTAGTTAGAACAATGCTCTATGAGAGATAACGTGAGCAGCCATGATAGAAAACGTGAGAAGACATATTCTGGGGTAACTACAATAGTAAAATAATCAACAATTTAATAATAATCAACTGCAAAATGATGTAGGTTAGGGTTATCAGAATTAAATATTTTCTTCAGAATTGTGTTCTATACACCAAAATATGTCATTTGAACACCCCTCTCCATTGATTTAAAAAAAATGCATAGTATGACCCGCCCTAAATTGTATTAGGCATATAATGCATATAATTATGAACAAAATGAACTGTTTCTCATATTTAAGAGGATTTCACTTAATTTGAATTAATGTTAACACAAGCTATCTCATTTCTAACATTGGTACAATCACAGATGGCAGTGTAAAAATGTCCAGCTTTCTTGCAACTACAGCGGAGGTTTCTGCATCCAGTGTGACATGAGCAAGTTATAACTTCTTGGCAAGCTTTGGGGATTGGATCAAGTGTCATAAGTGTGGATTGTAGACTTCCTCCTTGCAGTTTCCAGCCCATTTCTTCAGGTTCTGGAAAATCTGGGGTAGCAATATGAGCTTGTTTCCATATAAGAGTCTGATAATGGGCTCGCATAATATGAAACTTTAATTTGGAGGCATTGCCTCAGCTTTTCCTAATTTCGAGAACAAAATAGAAGGCATTGTCTACAGAGTCAACATGTTCCACACTGTACATTCTGCAAACAAATTTCTCTACTGCTTCAACTTTCTCTTCTGTGAGTTTCCCTTCTCCTGTTCCAGAGAGAAGTCTGTGGTGCTTGGTGAAAACCTTCCAACCAGATTTTTTCGAATGACTGAAAAAAAATGGTGTGTTACATCCGGTGAAGGTATGGAAGGCCAGTAGAGCTGTCTCAGATCCAGGAGGCAACTGCTCAGTGATTGCCCTTATGTTATAATATTTACGTTCCTTTGAGGTGCCTGCCTTCATCCATAAATTCTGGCATCTAAAACGATCGCAATGGGCCGCTAACAGTAGAAGAACATCAGTGTCCTCGCTGATATAACAACATTGTTGCAAATGCTGTTAATGCCATGTAACACTAGTCGCGTATCTGCCTCTTCATGTGAAGCCATGAGTGCAGACAGATCAGTGTAAAATTGTGAGGATTGTACTTGCCATTCATCCTTAAATCCTCCAGCCACAACAATTTCCTTGTTAGGTGGTGCATTTTCAATCAGTTGTTCTGAGAGGAATCTTGCCAGATCAGCTTTGTTTTCTGGCATGCCAAGAAAGCTTACCCAATTCACAGGGAGTGGAACACGACATCCTTCTATAACACGGCGAATAGGTCGTGTGGATTTGGTGTGCCGTTTTCTTGTGGTGATCTTAAATGATTGTTCTCGATATCGATCAAAAACATGTATCTCTTCATAGATGGATCCAGCCTGCACTACTGAGGAAACAAATCGGTCTCCAAGGTCCCCAAATATTTATGCATCAGCTGGTTTACTCATGGCAACAACTAGTGCCTATCCATCTATTGCTAAACAGCTTCTCCCATGTAGTTCGATACTTGGTGGGCAATCAGTTCCTGCTGCAGGTAAGTCAGTCAACATTGATTTACTGCCAGTTCTGAGCGAACCATTCATCTCCACCAGTGAAACTGGTACAGGCATCAGTTCATGTTTTAGAACATTTTGCAGATCAACTTTGCGTCCAGCTTCATATGCAATGATTAGACGTTGTAAAACACTTCGATCCACTTTCAAAATCGTTGCTTTGTCCTTGTCTTTATTGCCTTCCACCAACTCATAAAGGGTTTCAAATGTAGGAGGATTGTTCCTTTTCAGTGGATCATGAAATGGATTTACAGATTCTTCTCCATTGTGCACCACCAACCTCTCTTATACAAATGCATCCAGTTGATGTTGACCAAGAGCTTTGGCATTTAGAAGTAAGTTCTGAATAGTATCATCAGCAAGATCTTTGGTGGCAATGTTGTAGAGGGAAGTTGGATGTACATCTGATGCAAAGACATTAAACTGCTGGAAGGTGGACAACAGTGAATCTTCATCTTTGCTGTCACGCTTCTTTCTAGAGGGTGTGGCTTCATTGTGAATGAGTTTGTCTTCAGTACACATGTGATACATCGCATGGGTGTCAAGAGAAATTTGTGATCGCAGGTTATATGAAGCTGCCCACCTGCTAAGTGCAGAGGCTATCTTGGTAATACCCACAATTCCACCACCTCTCTTTCCTGTTCCGTTTAGCCATTCTAGACCATGGTCAGGGTCCACCTAATTAAATTTCTACCCTGACCATTTCACAACAAAATTGCCCTTCTTGAATTCATCCAACACTTCTTCAGGCAACTGCTTCATCTCGGCAAGATACACAAGGCCCCAGCGGGCATAGTTGTAGTGATCATATCTAAAAAAGAATGGCATAATGCAACTCAAACTGTGGAGGTGAAGATCCCAGATGCCATCACGCTGAGCACGGGTGAACATCAATAGTATGGAGACCATCTCCATATACTGCCACCATAGGATGAAATTCACATTTTCCTCTGATTTCATTTGGACAAAGTCATCCATCAGTTTTTGGGATGTTGGTCCTTGAGCTTCATTATAAGCTGGTCAACATCATCAAAACTATCTGAAGCATGTGAAATGTCATCAAACAAGCCTGGATGAGACTCCTTGCAAAAAGTGAGACCTTTCGACCTTTTTATCTACAGGAAATAGCAGCTCCATGGCTTCAGGTACATTCAAAATTCGCTTAGCTGATGGTTTTATTTGGTCAAGTACTGAAGCAGGTGATGGACCCCGCTGCCATGCTGCAATCTGTGTTGCATGGAAAGTGTTTTTTCCATCCACTGTTTCATCCAGTATATCTGTGTTATCTGCTGAATAGTAAACAAAAATACCAGGGACCAAATTTTTTGGTATGACAGTACCAGTTGCTAAGTCCATTGACTGTAAGGTATGTTCTGCTAATCCAGTATCAGCCTGTAGAATTTGCTCATAGCTTAGAACATGCCCAGTTTCATGAAAAAGTTTGACCAAATCCTTTGAGCGTGTGGCTTGATGAAGGCAGCTTCCAAGACCTATGTTGGGTATTATCTACAATTTCTGCAGCATCTTCAGGTCCTTTATCTAACAAGTTCTGCCCACCATACAGTAGTCATATGAACATATACAAGCTGTCAGGGACACACGATATAGCATCTTCCTCACTTACTAAGGCCTTTATGACCTGGTTTTGTCATCATATCACCACAAATTTTTAAAGCAACATGAACCATAGAAAGGAAAATGTCTTCTTCTGGCTGATATGTAGGCATCGTTAACATGGAATCTACCTCTTCTGTTTTATCTGAAACCAGATGTGACACTGCAACATGTACAATTGTACATACTTCAATGGAATAAGCAATGTCTGTTTTGTTGTTGAGTCTCTACTCAGTGGCTGTACAAAATCAATCACATCTCCAAGTTTGGTCTGTAGTTTCTCTTTGAATGATGACCGCCGACTGATGAATGATTGTGGAATGACAGTGCCTGATTCTTCTGACAGTCATATATCGATCCCAAGCATCACTCAATTGTATTACATGGCCTTTTTCAGCATTATATCTTAACTCGTTGCAAAGCCAAATTATTGGGAGATCGGTGTGCTTGGTGGCAAGCTTGGCTTTTTCAGAGGATCTTGTGAATGCCCCTTGAACATGGCAAGTGATATTTGGCTTCAGCTGCTATAAGATCCACAACACCTGCCAAACGAACTCCAATTTGATAATCATACTTTGCAGCTTCAATGATTTGGTCATTCATTTTGAAAGTCATCACTGAGCTGAGTCTTTACGGGGACGATTATCTTGGCAGAATAAACACAGTTCCCAGGTGACTCACTTCATTTTACTTCGAGAAACACTAAAGCCTATCATTTTACATGATGATTCAGCTTCATGTCCAGATTGCTTCTTTTGTGAGGCCTGCAGTCTCTGTATTTTACCTTTGTCAGTAAACTGGGAATAACAGTTCTGGTGCTATACAAGTAATCCAGCATCTTTACTGTCTATTACATTTTCCAAACGGTGTATCACCTCCCTGTTCTTCACATCTAGCAGCTTTCTTCTCATACTTGCTGCACTCTTGACAGATAATATCCCTCGCTCTCCAGCCTCTCGCACATCAACAGTAGGCTTATTCTTATTCTGACAGAAAATACAGAGCTTCAGGTCTACTGGCACAGCTCGCTTCAAACTAATCACTGGGTTCATCTTTTCTTCATTGTGAAATCACACAAATGTTTTATATTAGTTATGAAATGTCATCAACAGTAATAATATAAAATAATAATAATAATAAGTAATAATATAAATAATAATAATAATAATAATAATAAAATAACAGTTACAATAAAATAAAAATAATAATGATAAACAGCAATAATAATAAAACCGTATGTGTGCAGAAATTATTGCGACAGAATAATAAATGATGGTTATCATTGTCGACAGTAATGATATTTTAAGACTGGTTCTAAACTCTAAATGTATACATACTTTCTGCATACTAATAATTATTGTACCATTGCCTTAAATATCAGAACTGTGATATTGTTGCGTCTATGCGATTGATATAAACTTACCGTGGAAACTCTTGATTATATAAGTACACAACAGTCGTTAACATTCGTATATTGTACGCACATACGAGTCACGGTCATCCATTTTGTTACACACCCATATCTAAAAACTGCGTTGCCAAACGATTAAGTTTTAAAATAGCTATATAGAAATAAACACAAAATAACAACGATCGATATATATATATGTTGGGGTAAATGTGATAAATTGGTAATTATGCATAATTACCGGTAAATATGCATAATTGAAAATATCATGACTTAACCTAACCAATTGTCAAGGGCGTACAGTTGACCTAACCGGGCATTCAAGGCATTCAATTCAATTGACCTAACAGGGCATTCAAGGTTAGGTCAATTGAATGCCCGGTTAGGTCAACTGTACGCACTTGACAATTGGTTAGGTTAAGTCATGATATTTTCAATTATGCATATTTACCAGTAATTATGCATAATTACCAATTTATCACATTTACCCCAACATATATATATATATATACATACACAATAGACATTACAAGAACCATATGAAGCTATAAGTGAAAAAACTAAGGCTTAAATGGGGTTTGGGCGGCCATTTTGTTTTTTGTTGTAGAGACTTAAATATTACAAATACAGCTTGGTAACGGCCATATTCGGTTTCAGCATGGTCAAATTGTGTAAAATCAGCTCTGCTACCACTTTTACCAAAAAATCCTTTTGGGTTTTAGCTTTTGTGAAAAAGCATCTATTCTATATCCTTTCAGTGCATTACAGGTAGATAAAACTTTTTAAATTGGTCATATCTCATTATTTCCTATTAATCGTGACATATCCACGCGGCTAAGAAACAAGAAGAAATAAGGGAATTGCAACGTGGTTGATACTAACGATTACGCTATTGTGCCTTACCAACTGAATTAAATTAGGATATAAATACAATTGACAGAATTTAACTAAGTTGAATAAACGCTTGAGAATTTAACTCAAAGTAAAGATTAAGTTTGGAACGTTAAAAGTAAGGAAAGTTCACTTCACCTGCTGAAAATCGTGAACTTGTTTGCGGAAGAATGAAAGAATTCATAGAAGATGAACTCCGGGATGGTATTTGACATCTCGGAAACATAATTTGGACTTGTTTGAAATTGGAATGACTCTTACATACGACGTCAGTCCAAACGGGACGTAATCGTCATCGTACTCGTCTGCACCTTTGTAGTAGTCCTCGTCGTAATCGTCAACATCGTCGTAATAGTCGTAATCCGGGGAAGGGGGAAAATTAATCTGTCTGTTCTCATCTCGTGGAGGGACGCTGTTGGAGGCCGGAACAACTTTTTGCCGGAGCTGCAAGTCAATATATATATATATATATATATATATATATATATATATATATGAAAAATTATTTCACGAAAGTGACACGTGAAAAGTATTTATGATGAATAAAACCACGAAGGAAAAAAGAAACACAAAGGGGTGCTCAAGCGCTTTCGTCTAATGACATCCTCAGGAACACTGGAGTGAAAGGACAGATCAAGGCAATATATAGGTTACAAAAATAAACATACATACATACATATTCATATATATATACATATATATATATATATACATATATATAGTAAGCATAGAAAAAATTGTGGGAGGAGCAAACATTTATATGGGAGATTGACACTTTTAGCACTTCAGCCGACATTCAATATAAATTCAAATGGCTTGTTTATGAAACAGGTCACAAAAGAATAAAGAAATAAAAATAAATATAAATATAAATTGAGAAAAAATTAATTACAAAATAGTGCCTTAGTGATATATATGTCACAGCCTAAATAACCATAAAGAAATAAACCGGCAAATAAAAAAAAAAAAAAAAAAAAACCACAAATATATATATATATATATATATATATATTATATATATATAAAGACACTTTTAGCACTTTGGCCGACCTTCAATATAAATTCAAATGGCTTGTTTATGGAACAGGTCACAAAAGAATAAAGAAATAAAAATAAATATAAATATAAAAAGTGCCTTAGTAATATATATGTCACAGCCAAAATAACCATAAAGACATAACCCAACAAATAAAAAAAAAAAAAAATTGTAAGTGGAGTCTACAAATTCAAGCTCACAAGGGAAGTTTACAATCAATTTAATAGATGATGCCAAATTGATATATATGTCACAAAGAAATAAAGAAATAAACCAAAAAAAAATTAAAAAATAATAAAAAATAATAATAATAAATTGAAAGATAAATTTTAAGAGAGGCACACCAATTTATAAGGGAAAAAATTACCACAGGTTTTTTAGTTATTGTCCGAATCATGCATATTATAGTCACAAACGAATAAAAAGTACAAGTAAATATAAATTGGAAAACAAAATGATGCCTAGATGATATATAAAGAACCATAAAAATATACAACATATATACGGTATATATACGAAATATAAACGCAATATATACAGAATATATATATATATATATGCATAAGGGAAAAAATTACCAGATTTGTTTTTATAATTATTGTCTGAAAAAACGGTAGGTCGCAAAAGAATAAAGAAATAAAAATAAATATAAATTGAAAAAATTACAAATAATACACCTACACATGTATACCCGCATAACCAAATATATATACATATACACACATATATACAAACACACACACACACACACACATATATATATATACACATACAAGCTTGACCTTCGCGAAATGAGAAATCATCGCGCAGAACCTTTGTGAGGTTGTAAGGTAAGGTAAGGTACATACACATATATATATATATATATATATATATATATACACATTTAACTACATACATACATACATACATACATATACACACATACATATACACACATATACATACAAACACATTTAACTGCAATGACCACACACATACTCACATACACATACATACATACACATACACGCATACAGCAAAAAATTGAAAAATAAAATTGTAAGAGAAACAAAAGACAAAAACAAATTTTTACCAAAGATTTAACAACCTGCCCTTTATATTTATTTTTATTTCTTTATTCTTTTGTGACCTGTTCCATAAACAAGCCATTTGAATTTATATTGAAGGTCGGCCAAAGTGCTAAAAGTGTCTTTATATATATATATATATATATATATATATATATATATATATATATGTATGTATATATTTGTGGTTTTTTTTTTTTTTTTTATTTGCCGGTTTATTTCTTTATGGTTATTTAGGCTGTGACATATATCACTAAGGCACTATTTTGTAATTAATTTTTTCTCAATTTATATTTATATTTATTTTTATTTCTTTATTCTTTTGTGACCTGTTTCATAAACAAGCCATTTGAATTTATATTGAATGTCGGCTGAAGTGCTAAAAGTGTCAATCTCCCATATAAATGTTTGCTCCTCCCACAATTTTTTCTATGCTTACTATATATATATATATATATATATATATATATATATATTATAATATATATATATATATATATATATATATATATATATATAATATGTATGTATGTATGTTTATTTTTGTAACCTATATATTGCCTTGATCTGTCCTTTCACTCCAGTGTTCCTGAGGATGTCATTAGACGAAAGCGCTTGAGCACCCCTTTGTGTTTCTTTTTTCCTTCGTGGTTTTATTCATCATATATATATATATATATATATATATATATATATATATATATATAGTATATATATGTATATATATATAAGTACGTTTGGATCTTTTCGGTTTGCCGGCCTGCGGAAAAAAACGGAAACGCAGCTTTTTTATTTAGTTACTGTTTATTACATTTCAGAATAATACATTTTAGTTTAGAGAAATGAAAAAATACATCAAGAAAATAGTTGAAAGGAAAAAAATAACATAATAAATAAGACATTACTATACGCTTAAAGAATCAACAGGGGCAACCTCCGGGAAAATTACTTAATGCCCGGTTAGGTCAACTGTACACCCTTGACGATTGGTTAGGTTAAGTCGTGGTATTTTCGTTAGTTTTGACAGTAAACTAACCAAAATATCACGACTTAACCTAATCAATCGTCAAGGGCGTACAGTTGACCTAACCGGGCATTCAATTAACCTAATCAGTTGGTAGAGTCTAGAGATTGACGGTCCAGTAGCCATGACTTGGCACATGGTTCCAAAACCGGCGCGACGGTCGCATGGCCTACAGGTTGCGGGACCGTCGAGGCGGTTCTGGAGCCACTTCAAAATTATATATATATATATATATATATATATAAAGCTGAAATCGGATAATGTTTGTTTGTTTGTGTATATGCTCTTTCCGGAAATATTATTTTTGAAAAAAAATTGCCCATGTTGATTGTTTAAGCGTGGTATTTTTACCACGGGCATCTGCTAGTAATGTCTTATGTTTTGTTATTTTTCCACTTTCAACTCTAGTTTCTTGATACTGTTTTTAATTTCTCTAAATTATAATTTATTATTCTGAAATGCAATAAACATTAACTACGTAAAAAAGGTGGGTTTTTCGTTTTTTTGCGCAGGCCGTCAAACCGAAAAGATCCGTACGTTTATAAAAGGTGATGGAGAGTTAAAGGTTCCCGTATGTCCTTTGATTTCCACAATTTTATTGTGTCCTATTATATAACTGTGTTTCTCAACCGGTGTGCCGTGAGGTAGGCATAACATATTTCCCAGCTAGTAATGAGTTATACACTTTTAAATGTTGCCCTGTTCCAAACAAGAAAATTCAGATAACTGCACTAAAGATCAAACTAGATATGGTTGAACTCTTCCCCTTATTTGGATTTATATCAGAGTATACCTTCAATTGCGCAAAACATTCATGTTTAGAAGATTATGAAGTATCCAGTCAGAGACCATACTTCATTTCTTTTATAGGCTGACCAACCGGAGGAAAGAAAATGGTTTTATACCCTCAGTCCAATAGTGCCAGTACCATTTCGTTAGAATATATATATACTTTAAATGGGTTGTCTCCTCGCTGCAAAGAGATTTGGCACTCGATATCATATCGAGTGCCATCATATCTCCGACGTTTATTAAATAATGGAAATTGTTAATATGCATTATTATAGTTACTTATACGTATTGTATTAATACTTAAATGGGAAAACACATTTTACAAATGAGGTCAAGTATTTTGAACATATTCTAACAAAATAGTATGCGATTTCGGGTGTAAAAATGTTTTCCCTCCTCTGATTGGTCGGCTTTTGGAAGAAATGAAACGATACTCGTTGGGCAGTTAATAATTTCTAACCTTTCACGATCTGTTTCACAGATTATATGAACACTGTTGAATTTCATAGTGGCGATCTTCGACCTTATTGGTAGCATTATTCCAGATCGACCTCAGTAGTATGCTGGCAAAAACGCAGATATTTTTCTGGGGTTTTGGGTGAGGGGTGAGAGTGTCACTCAAAAGTGAACATTTTAAATCCCTTCTAATCCCTTTAATTTCTCAAAGGATCAATTAGTATTTTTATTCCGTTAATAGCTTTTTAATCGCATAAATGAAGACGGAAATCTAAAATTATCTTTACGTTAAAAATGATCCATAGTTTATATACAGTAACCCCTCGCTAATTCGACAACCGCTAATTCGACTAAGCGTTAGTCGAATTAATATTTTTGAGAATTCAAATTATATGAAAACATTTCATAAAATGTATGAAAAAAATTCGAATAAAATTCACGCGAGTCGAATTGCGCGCGATACTTCGCCACGCTCTCAAGCATCAACTTGTTGCTTTAATTAAAAAGTTCAGTAAATTAAAATTTTACGATTGACAATTAAAGATAAGAGTGCATTAGTTGACTCTGCCAGCAAATGCAAGAGGAAACTCGTGAGCAGCATAAGGTAGGTGCGGATTGTCTATTGTTTGTGGTTCATTATATTTTACAGAATTTATACAGAATTTAGTTTTTTTGGTTTATGATTTTCTGTATTAATACATTACATACATGTATAAATAAAGTAGTCTTCCGTATGCATACAAAAATATCGAGTTCGAGTGTGAATTAACATCAGAGACGGGTCGAAAGAGGAGGGAGAATGGGTTCGTACAAAGTTCGAATTGGCATCAGAGACGAGTCGAATTGGGTTAAAAAATTCAAATTCGAAGTAATTCGTATTTTCTCAGTGTTTCGCCAAGGGTAGAGCCAGTGGTGGGATTCAGCCGGTTCGCACTGGTTCGCACCCTAAAATTTCCCCGAGTTCGCCGAACTGGTCCTTAACCCTTTCAGTCCGTGCATGATTTTTCTTTATACCGAATATTTATTTTATAAAAACACGCAATAAAAATTTGTACGTATATTCAAAACCACCATAAACAATGCTTTTCTGAACGGCACTAAGTTGATCACGTGACTTGTTGTCGGAAGCTGACGCATGCGCACGTAGGGAGTGGGGAGGGTGTGAGAAGGCGTACGTTTTTCAGTCCGTGTCTGAAGGCGTTTACGAAAATTGGCCTCCACTCTTCCCAGCAGGTCTCTGTTGATTTGGATGATTTGTTGACGGATCGCTTCCTTCAATGCATCTAATGTACGGGGCTTGTCCTCGTAGACACGTGACTTGAGGTACCCCCATAGAAAGAAGTCACATGTGGACAAGTCAGGGGACCGAGGGGGCCATGCAATGTCACCAAATCTCGAAATGAGATGGTTGGGAAACAGGGGGCGAAGAACAGCCATTGACGCTCTGGCGGTGTGTGGCGTGGCCCCATCTTGCTGAAACCACAAATGTCGACGAGCAATACGCCTTCTTCGTAACTCAGGGATGAAAAAGGTGTTCACCATCTCAATGTAACGCCCAGATGTTATGGTAACGGTAACCCCATTTTGTTCGAAGAAATAGGGACCGATGACGCCAAACTTTCCCACCGCGCACCAAACTGTAACCTTAGGGCTATACAGCGGTTTTTCATGGAGTTGTCGCGGATTTTCAGCAGCCCAATACCGACAGTTTTGATTGTTGACGGCCCCATTAAGGTGGAAATGGGCTTCATCACTCATTACCACCATCATGTTTTCATTCTGCTCATAAAGTGCAAGCATTTCCTGTGCAAAATTCAGTCGTTGGGGGCAATCGTTTACATTCAATTCCTGCACCATCGCTAACTTGTATGGGTAAAAATGTAATTCTTCATGCAAAATCCGTCTAACAGTACGATTGCTGATTCCAAGTGCAGCTGAATGTCTCCGAGCAGAGCGGCCTGGGCTTTGCAACATCGCTTGTCTGACCCTTTCAACGTTCTCTGGAGTACGCACAGTGCGTTGCGGCCCCTTCGGTTTTGTTTTCATTATTGAGCCTCCTGTTCGAAGATTGTTAACCCAACGTAAGATTGTGTCACGAGCGGGAACAGAGTCATTTCGATGAATGTTGAATCTGCGGCGAAACGCACGCTGAACTGCTGTCACTGACTCGCCACTCCTAACAAAATGATCATACGCGAACATGCGGTGTTCTAACGTCCACTGCTCCATGATGGCACCTGAAAGATAAAGGTGAGTGTTAGTTAAAGTTAAATGCTATGAACCCAGGAATGGAATGCTACCTACCGCACGCCCCTCCCATTCCTAATGGCCGATTACTAGCTATTCAAAAAACACTTGATTCCCGTGCCCCACCCTGTACAATAAATTACTTATTATAAGTACCACTACATTGGTAGTCAATTTTTTAACGTGATTAATTAGATCTGGTAACTTTTATATTTTATTACCGTAATACGGTAATAAAATAATAAAATAAAATAATAATAAGGATCCGAAATTTAGAGGACCTCTTAACCATTGCCAGTTCAGTGACTTCACCCCTGTTGTTATTATAATTCAAAATTTATCTATTTCAGTCCCGAAAATGAAGCGACAACATGTTTTGTCTGATTTTTTTTACAAAGAAACCAAGATCTAAAAGTTCAAACGAAGATCCAAGCGAACATCTAACACCAACAGGCAATGAAACTTCCACTTCCAATACTGTGCAAACCAGAGATGAATTTCTAGCAACTGCTGCTCTTCCTGATTGCTGGAGAACGAAACAGGTCGAAGAATTCCAGAAAATATATGATGGTTTGTTCGTTCACAACGAGAAACTGGGTTGTAATTACTGCGCAAAAATTGATTCAATAAACATGAAGGGGATTCATGTATCGATGGAATGGGGAAACTGCAGTATTGAAGCATCAGGAAAAGATAAAACTGTCCAGCAAGCATCTCTCAGAAAGAAAATGAATGAACACTTTTCATCGAAGGCAAACCAAATATGCGTAAAACAATTGAAAGATCGTGCGGATGATGTAATTACCAAATGCGTGGATAAAATGAACCAAAAACATATCAGCTCTACATGTAGAGTCTTTAATACAATTTACAGTATGGCAAAAAGAACTAGGCCATTTGCTGACATTGAACATGAGATTGAACTACAAGTAAAAAATGGGTTGGACATTGGAGTGGGACTTCATTCTCGGAAAACTGCCGTTAAAATAGTTGATCAGATTGCGAGAGAAATTAAAAAGGAAATATTTACTAAAATAATAAAAAATTTAAAGCTTTGTATCATCATTGATGAAGCTTCAACTATATCTAGCAAATCAGTGCTTATAATTTTTTTAAAAGTAGAAGATTCTGATATTTCGCCAACAATTTTCCTCGATTTGGTTGAGCTGGAAGCGTAGGATGCTGAAACAATATACACATATTTGTTAACAAGTTTACACGCAGTTGGATTTGATATTGGATATTTGAAAAATAATTTGGTCGCATTTTGTTCTGATGGTGTGAGTGTGATGCTTGATCGCAAATCAGGGGTGAGCGCCAGACTTGTACAAGATTTTCCTGACATCGTCATCTGGCATTGTTTGAATCACCGCCTGCAACTTGTTTTAGATGATTCTATCGCTGAAATAAAACAAGTGAATCATTTCAAAATGTTCATAGATAAAATCTACATGATTTTTCACCAATCAAACAAAAATCAAACGGAACTTTTCAACATTTCGGAAGCACTTGGACTAGGAATTACATAAAGATTGGTAGAGTTTTGGGGCCGAGATGGGTTACTTGCAGCTTAAGATCAACACTTGCTGTATGGCGTGCTTATCCAGCTTTATACAAATATATTTCTTCAAACGAAAGATATTCAGGAATGGCTACCCGTCTTCGCAACAAATTCTTCTTAGACGATTTAGCATTAATGATTGACATACTACAAGAAATATCACTACTTTCCAACGCCCTTCAAACCAGATATCTAAATATCGCGAGAGCTGAAAAACTAATAAAAAGATCAGTTTTGGCTTTTGAAATGCTTAAAGAAAATCAAGGAACCTTCGAAAAAAAGATTAATGAGACCAAAAAATGCGACGCCTTTAAAAATATTGATTTTATAGAAAATCAAATCTATAGAAACCTTCCTCGTGAGAAACTACTGGATGAAATCATCAAACATGAAAACCAGGTTGATGGACTGTGATCATTTGAAAACAAGAAATAATGCACAAAATAGTGATAATAGAATTGAGGGAAACAATGTATCGAGAGAAACATATGAGGAGTCCCGCGTCTTAAGGTACCTAAGCGCCAAAATTAAAATTCGCCAGAAATCGCCTCCAAAGTTCAGCAATATTCTGGCAATAGTATCTCTGTTATTAATTGAGCTAGAACGTTCATTTTTGGCTAAATTAGAGTTCTAAGTATGCTAATGAAGATTTGATGAGTTTTTGGAATAGATTTTCATATTTTATATTTTATATATATATTTTTGAATTTTTTGATTTTCTTATTATGCCGAACTTTGGGTGCGATTTCTGGCACAGAATGATTCCATTGATTTTTCATCACTAGCACGTTGAGACATTGCTGCACACGTTGATAATAGAAGCCGAGTGAATAGAATAATCCACGCAATATTCAGCAATATGAGCACGAACACAGGACGCCTGCTAACAGCAACGCGAGTCTTAAGGTACTGGCGGGATGTTTGTGTCGTGTCCCTCTCGGCGCGTGGAGCGGGTGGCCAATCAGAAAGCAGAGCGGCGTGGCTGCCATGTTTTCATTGGCTCGCGCTCCTCCTGCTGTTCCCGCCACTCAGAGACCGAGCGTCCCACCCCCACCCCCATCACCAGTTGAACGGGATATTGGGGCCTTAAGACGCGCATCACATCTGGGCGGCAGAGCCCAGCTGGCGATAGAGGTGAAAAAAAGTAGTTCGCTTCATAAGGTTTTCAACCATACTTCTAGTGTCGTAAGGTCATTATAACCCAAACCACGCGACAGAGGAAGGGTGAAAATAGTGATATCCATCAAAAACAGGTTTTCGCCTATAGTGGAGCTTAGGTACCTTAAGACGCGCGACACCTCAATTCAGATAAAAAAAACCGTCTTACAGTTCAAAATGTGGCAAATTTGATGGCAATTAATTTGATTGTCCTTCCATTCGATTCCTGGGACCCCACTCCATCAGTTCAAACGTGGCTGAGAAATAACCACACAGCCGATGACAATAGGATTAAAAAAGGAAGAAATAAAGACTACAACGATAATCAAGTGGCGATTTGGAAATATTTAAAAGGAAATTAAATAAAGAATTTCAATAAAAACTTTTTAGTTTTCATTTCTGACACGGAAGGGAGAGGAGAAGGAGGGGAGGGGAGGGCGAACCGGTTCTTAAAATTTTTAAATTCCACCACTGGGTAGAGCCCCAAATCTGTCGAATTAGCGAGCTGTATGCGGATTTGAATGTTCTTTCGACTAAGCTAACACGGAGCATAGTTGCTTTCATTGGTGATGAACCACGTACAGAAGTCTCGTCAGTACTTTGATCCGCTATTTGCTTGGCAATGCTGCTGCAAGCTGCTCGTACCCTGAAATGGATGGAATGCTGCTCTTTCATACCTCCACTTCAGCTATAAATGCATCGATTAATCAATATATATATATATATATAACGGTGAACCAAAAGTAGGTGGACAGTAGGTTGAATACGGTTTGTGTTATATTATATTATAACTATGGTGTTCATTATAACTATGGTGTTTGTGTTATATTATATTAAATATTATAACTAAATTTATTTAAATTTTATTTTGTATTATAGTATACAAAAAAATTAAATATGTATTCTCAAAATAAACGTTATCATTTACTGTCCACCTACATTTGGTTCACCCTATATATATATATATATATATACAGTATATATAATTTATTTTATTTTTTTATTTTTTTTTTTATTTATTCATTTATTGTGAAAACTGCGAACATTGTATTGATAAGAAAGAGATAAATATAGAGGGGTTCAACTTACTAAGAGGAGCAGATAGAACAACGAGACGTAAAGGTGGCTGTGCTATATATGTACAGGAAAGTCATATGACAGAGACGATAATAAGTAAATCAAACAGCTTCGTGGAACTCCTAGCAGTGAAAATAGAAAAATTAAACGTGATACTGATAGTCATCTATAGACCTCCAAAACACCCCAACCGAAAAATTCTCGGAGGTCATTGATGATATCAGAAAGCTAATAAAGGCCATAAACCCTCCATCCTCGAATATAATGATCTGCGGAGACTTTAACGTCCCATTTATAAAATACAAAAAGGTGAATAGGAATATACATACAGTATACACCAGGACAAGGGGGGCACAAGAGAAGACCAGGAGCAAGCAAAAATGTTGATGGCTCTCACAAATGAGTTTATGTTGACACAGGAGATAACAGAAAATACCATAAAAAATAACTGTCTAGATCTGGTATTCACGAATAACACGAACTTGATTGCTGATATAAAAATAACCCCAACCATTATCTCGGACCACAACTTAATCGAGATATCAACAAATATGACGACAACATTAAAAGACTACACATATTGAGGAAAGAAGCAAATTTGAGGCCTTTAACTTAAACTCCAAGACTATAAATTGGGAAGTAATCAGATGGCACATGGCCCAAATAGAGTGAAGAACAGTTTTAGAGAATGAAACAACTGAAGAAATGCTAACAACCTTGGAAGAAAAAACGCTGAGAATTTTAGAAAAATATGCTCCGAAATCACAGCCAAAAGGAAAGAGGAGCTGGCTAGAGAGGCAAAAGAGAAGAATATTCCGCAAAAGAAAGAGAGTGGAGGCGAAGTTAGCCAACTGCAAAGATAATGCCAGGAAAGTAATACAAGAACTGGAGGGTGTCGATAGGGAAATACAAACCTTGATTAAGGACCATACAGAGAGGGAATAGGAAAAGGCGGTAGAAGCAATAAAGGAAAATCCAAATACTTCTATAGCTATAAGAAAAGGAAAATAAAAACGCGCGCCGCTATTGGGCCCTTGAGGAAGCGTTTTCAGTACTCCAAAACGTGACAAAGCTATACCTGACATAGATGCATTCTTTGAAGAGAAATTGCAAGGACATTATATAACAGACTTTGATTTTCCCCCAGAAAATGTAGCGAGAGCTATAGGACAAATGAAACCCCATCCAGCTGCAGGTCCGGACAATTGGATCGCATTATTGATTATAAACTGTAAAAATGAAATAGCTGCACCTTTATACTGGATATGGAGAAGATCCCTAGACACTGGGGAAATACCGAGCATCTTGAAAAGAGCAAACATTGTCCCTATATATAAAGGAGGGGACAGATCTCAAGCAAAGCACTATAGACCAGTGTCATTGACGTCGCACCTCACCAAAGTATTTGAAAGAATAGTTAGAGAGAAAATGTATGATTTCTTGGAGACACTGGAAAGATTCAACGAAAATCAGCACAGAAAATGTATGATTTCTTGGAGACACTGGAAAGATTCAACGAAAATCAGCACAGAAAATGTATGATTTCTTGGAGACACTGGAAAGATTCAACGAAAATCAGCACGGATTCCGATCAGGTAGATCATGCCTATCACGACTAATAGAACACTACAACAATATCCTAGATGCACTGGAAGGCAGTGACAACTACGATGTCATATACACGGATTTTGCTGAAGCTTTCGACAAATGTGATCACGGTATAATAGCACATAAAATGAAATGTATGAGAATAACAGGGAAAATGAATCTACAACTTCCTCAGAAAACGTCTACAGGTCGTCAAAATTCAAGGTATATCATCAGAATCGGAAGTACGCAGCTCAGTACCACAAGGGACAGTACTGGCCCCACTCCTGTTCATTATCATGCTAATAGACATAGACAGCGGAGTAAACAGCAACAGTATAGTGACATCCTTTGCAGACGATACAAAGATCAGCAGAAAAATCAGCGATGTAAATGAAGTGGAGGCCTTGCAGAGGGACACGAACAAAATATACAAATGGTCAGAAGACAACACATGACATTTAACACCGAGAAATTATGCTCCAGATAGACAGGAAATTCAGAGAAGCACGAAAGCTATCGATCTGGGGGTAATAATGACCGATGATGCGAAATTCGAAACAAAATCACATAGCGATAAATAAAGCAAAAAGAGTCGCGGGACAGGTACTAAGAACGTTCAAAAGAAGGAACAGGACAGTAATGATTCCCCTGCTAAAAACACTGATTATACCAAAACTCGAATACTGTTCAGTTTTGACGACCCCATATAAAAAGGAAGAAACTAATAAACTAGAAGAAACTCAGGGACATTTCACAGCAAAGATTGATGGCTGCAAAGAGCTCAACTACTGAGAAAGACTACCAAACCTCAAACTAAACCCAATTACCATTCAAACAACACTAGAAAATAGGAAAGGCAGAATGTGTAGTGTTCCCAAATTAAAGGCCCGACAAGGGACCTCCTCAACATTGAAGGAAAATAGCTTGGTCGTCAGGGGGCCAAGAATTTTTAACCAGCTTCCAAAGGACCTCAGAAACGTTACAGGGCCCTGTCAAAGTTGAAGTCTTCAAGAGAAGACTAGATGCCTGGCTCAGGACGGTACCAGATGAGCCGGGTGTACCTGGCTATGTACGGTGGAGAGCGAAAGAAATCAACTCGCTCCTTCACCAAGCCAGACCTAGAGGTGGGGCCATCAGCTTGACCTTCGTGTGAAGAAAGACCAACGCACGGAACAGCAACGAGGTTAACGAGGTGTATATATATAATTTAGTGGTGGACCGGATGTCAGTTTTTCAACATCTGCGGATGCGGATTTTTTATTTCAATATCCGCGGATGCGGATATTTAGTTAATCTATCAATATAATATAGAATTATGAATATATGACATAATTTTTCAAATTTCGTGATATTAATATCATGGTAGGCAATGCATAAGAATTAAAATTAATATTAATGTTTTCATTATGATAAAAATAATAACTTTCTCAAGAGTTTCAGCCACAGAAAATTTAATGAAACCAGTTTCATTCAATTTTCTGTGTTACCAGGTATTTATATTTTGAGGTTTATATACTGTATTTGTTTGTTCATTAATAAATAATTAATACTTTACATGAAATGTGCATGACTGGGCCTTATAAGCTACTTTACAAGCTAATTTAATTGTAAATTGCATAATTTATTAGAGGTAATATCTGCATAACATCCGCAGTCAGAAGTGCGGATGTTAAAAATGACGCGGATATCCGGTCCACCACTAATATATATATATAAATTAGGAAATTTAAGAGTCCACCCAACACTCCTCACCACCAGAGGCGGATTAAGACACCTCGGGGCCCCGGGGCAATAAAGAATATGAGGGGCCTTTGCTATAGCTTTTTGTTAACAATACATGTACAGTACATGTACAGTACATAGTGCATTTACACGAATTATATGTACGGTGCTCAAGCTAATTGAGAAACAAGCTTAAAAGAACCTTAACACAGTGTATTTTTGTCGTTTGCCAAAACCAAACAGTATTAAACAAACTTTACTTTAGGGCCTATAAAACATAAAATAAAACAGGGAATTTGTCAGTTTGTGTACTCTCTCATATTTAATCAAAGAAGTTTGCGAAATCTCGAATTATATCATCGAAACTTAGTTGATTGGGGGGCGCCCCTCAAGCATGGGAGCCTGAAGCTTCAGCCTCAATAGCCTCAGTAATAATCCGCCACTGCTCACCACCGTCAACGTACCTTAGCCGCCAATGCATCGCGCATGCCCCGTTTTACCCAGCCCCCCACCCATCCAAAAAAATAAATAAAACTCCCCCACCTAACACGAAAAAAGGATCACCTGAAGATCAGGGCCCCCAGCCTTCTTTAGTTAGCCTTATAAGGCTAACTAACGAAAATATCACGACCTAACCTAACCAATCGTTAGGTCAACTGTACGCCCTTGACGATTGGTTAGGTTAGGTCGTTATATTTTCGTTAGTTAACCTTATAAAACTAACTAAAAAAGGCTGGGGCTCTGATCTTTGGGTGATCCCGAAAAAATTGCACTTTTGCTTTTATTATAACTTATAATAAGAGAGAGAGATAGAGCGAGAAAAAGTAGAGTTTAAAATAGCACTTTAGTTTAAAATAAAAGATGTATATTATTTCCCTTAAAAATAACAGTATATATTATTTAGAAAGAAATGACAGAAGACAAAGGACACCAAACGGCAACTGACCGGATGGTTCGCACGAGGCTCTCTCTTTAAGAAGAAAGGTTAAAAGATGTAAGAAAATTTAAAGAAAAGTTAAAGTTTTAAAGCGAAGAAAATAGGTTGAAAGAAACTTAAAGATAAAGACAACATTTTAAAGTATGGAGGAGAGAACGCAACTTTCCTCATTCGAGCCTGGGCGAAACTGGTAATTAAATTTTTTGTTTAATATTTTAACCGAGAATGACTCACCCATACCTAGGGTTACCAGACGACCGGCAAAAGGAGGACATGTCGGGTATTAATTGGGTCGTTTGAGCTTGTGGGAAGCTTATTTTTAAGTCTGGATCATATCTAAGTAAAAAGCCGGACAATATCAACATATTTAAAATGCCTGCCGGACAGAGGACATGAGATTGAAAAGGGTCCTCCTTTTGCCGGACGTCTGATAACCCTACCCATACATACACTTCGGATTTCCGGTGAAAATTGCTAACCTAACCGAACCGGTCATAATGTAACTTAACCAAACCAAGCTATTAATAGTGGTGTTCTTCAGGGCTCTCTCTCGTCACCGACTCTTACTTTTATTTATTAATTAATGATCTTTTAAGTCGCGCATCCTGTCCTAGCCACTTCTACGCTAATGATTCCACCTTTCACCACCCGCTTCACAAAGCGTCCTTCCCAAGAGTCACTCCATGATTCGCGTGAGATGTCTATGGTGTACTTGACGTCTGATTCTTTCTTCTTCCTCTAATTGCGGCAGAGAAAACTATGTGACTTTCAATGCCTCAAAACCTCAGTGTCTTTATCGGTCTACTCGTCACAATCTCCCGCATGACTATCCCATTATCTTCAACAATACGCAACTCAATCCTTCTCCTTCTCCTCTTGACATTCTCGGTGTTTCCTTTTCACGTGATCTTTCTCGGAAAGATCACGTATATTCTCTCTTTAAAACATCTTTTAAGAGGTTGAGTGTACAATACCGGCTCCGGAGTTTCTTTACCCCTACTTAGTTGCTGTCTCTATACGGGGGCTTGTCTTCCCCTGTATGGAGTACGCTTCTCGCGTGAGGTGGCTCAACCCACGCATTCGCCCGTAGCTCCTCCTTCCTGCGTAAAAAAATGCCTAACCTCACCTAATTTAAACTAACTTTTCAACATTATTCATGTTTAGAAATTTTGGTGTCGACATTGTACAGATTGACTTCGCTCCTCTCCACCAAATACACATTAATGAAAGATGTACAAACCCTGCCTCCGTAATCGGAAACGTGTGTAAAAGTGACGAACATTTCAGTGGTGATTCCGTTAATATTCCGTAAGTGTGTATGTATATATATATATATATATATATATATATATAATATATATATATATATATATATATATATATATATACAGTACTGGCCAAATTATTAGGAATTTTTTTAAAATTTCATTTTTTGGTATAAAATGTTAAATTAAACCAATTTTAAACGTTGAAAAGTTATTTATTTCTACACAAGAATACATGGTCATTATTTAGCAATAGTTTAGTACTTAGTTTGACCCACCTTAGCTGCCATAATGGCAGTATTGCCACTGTAACGTTGAAAAATGAGGTACACCTCATTATTCAACGTTGAATAATGAGGTGCACCTCATTTTTCAACGTTGAATAATGAGGTGCACCTCAATTTTCAACGTTGAATAATGAGGTGCACCTCAATTTTCAACGTTGAAAAATGAAGCACATTGTTGAAAAATGAGACACTTCGTTGAAAATTGAGTTGAAGTAGGCTATAAGTTAAAGTAGCCCCTCAGAGCTTGGCCGTTCAAGGCTCAGCTGGGATTCTGAACCCATTCAACATAAATAAAACTAGCGGAACGACCCGGCATTGCCCGGGTGGAAGTTAAACGTTATATATATGCCCAGTTAAGTCAACTGTACGCCCTATGACGATTGGTTAGGTTAAGTCGTGATATTTTCGTTAAAACTAACGAAGATACCACGACTTAACCTAACCAGTCGTCAAGGGCGTACAATTAACCTAACCGGGCATTCAACTAACCTAACCAGGCATTCAATTAATCTAATTGAATGCCGAGCAACGCCGGGTCGCTCTGCTAGTTTTATTCATTTTAATTGGGTTCAGAATCCCAGCTGAGCCTTGAACGGCCAAGCTCTGAGGGGCTACTTTAACTTATAGCCTACTTCAACTCAATTTTCAACGAAGTGTCTCATTTTTCAACAATGTGCTTCATTTTTCAACGTTGAAAATTGAGGTGCACCTCATTATTCAACGTTGAAAATTGAGGTGCACCTCATTATTCAACGTTGAAAAATGAGGTGCACCTCATTATTCAACGTTGAATAATGAGGTGTACCTCATTTTTCAACGTTACAGTGGCAATACTGACGTTTTAGTATGAATATTATAAATGTAATAAATGTAACGAACTTATAGTTGTGTATATTATAATTTATTATTACATCTAGTTTTAAAAGTACCTTATTTTTACAATTATTTAATTTTTAGTTTGACATCGAGAGAGTGGTGTAGGGGAGGCAAGCTAGAATTTTAGAGGACAATTACCTCGCACATCCCCCTTGGCTACACCACTGAATGAATTAATTGTTTATTAACTTTAGATAAGGATCGAGGTGGTAGAAGAACCAGGTGCCTTTCTCCAGTTATTTAAAGTAAAATATATGCACACAAATCCGGAGAGTTTTGACCACAGCGAGATTGACGGTAATTAGTTCGTTATCACACATTTGGCACTTCCATTAGTCGGAAGATGCATAATATTTATTTCTAAAGTCACGACGGGCGGGAATTGAAATTCCTGAAATGTATCTTGTATCAAACATATTACCATTTTAAGATACAATATCCGTTTATATTTTTGTGCAAGATATAGATACAAGATACAATTTGTATCTAAAATACAGTATCATCGGTACTGCTCCTCTCTGTGACAGTATAACTCGTTTTACCATCAGTATTTTAGTTAATTTCATATTAATGAAACTTTTATTATACAGGGTGTCCCAGAATTAACTATCTATTTCAATGAAATCGGACAAATTTTTTAAAAACACACTTTTATTTATGTTTAGCATGTTTAATATGTGTTAAAAATGTATAAATTTCTAAATTTTTTTCATAATTTTATTTTCATAATTTTTTCATTATCTGGTCCAATGAAAGACCGTCTGAAGTCATAGAATGGCAAAGAGACTCTCCAAAAGTTAACGTGTGGCTTGGAATGACCAAATCCAAAATTTATGGCCCAGTCTTCTTTGCGGAAGCAACTGTAACAGGTACCGTCTACCTTGATATGCTTCAGCAGTTTCTCGAACCACAGCTTCTTGATGATGGCATTCTTGATAATGTTGTGTTTCAACAAGATGGAGCACCATGTCATTATGCTCTAATTGTTCGAGAATACCTCAACAGACGCCTTCCGAATCGGTGGATTGGACGTGGAGGACCTCGACCTTGGCCTCCGCGTTCTCCGGATTTGACACCCTGGATTTCTTTGCATGGGGTTTCATAAAAACAAAGGTTTATCGCCAAAAGATCAATGCTTCTTGTTGAAACACAACATTATCAAGAATGTCATCATCAAGAAGCTGTGGTTCGAGAAACTGCTGAAGCATATCAAGGTAGACGGTACCTGTTACAGTTGCTTCCGCAAAGAAGAATGGGCCATAAATTTTGGATTTGGTCATTCCAAGCCACACGTTAACTTTTGGAGAGTCTCTTTGCCATTCTATGACTTCAGACGGTCTCTCATTGGACCAGATAATGAAAAAATTATGAAAATAAAATTATGAAAAAAATTTAGAAATTTATACATTTTTAACACATATTAAACATGATAAACATAAATAAAAGTGTTTTTAAAAAATTTGTCCGATTTCATTGAAATAGATAGTTAATTCTGGGACACCCTGTATATATGTAAAAATATGTAACTAAAAATTTGTCTATTTACAGTAATTTTGAAATAAAACATTAGCGTGTTATTTCATAATTGCTTGTGAAAATTCTAAATAAATTGTTTGGACAAACAGAAAAAGAGCCCAGAAACTCATTGGAGCTATATAATTTCATATAAGCTATATATATATATATATACAGTTTCAGAAAAGTTCTCGTGTGTGTGTGTATATATATATATTTTTTTTTCAGGAAGAAAGAGTAAAGTGCGAACGCCGCAAAAACTCTCACCATAGAGGAAGGAGAGAGCCAAAATCAAGGTCCGAGGTTTTCGAGATGCCTGGACACTGCGTTTGAAAGAGTGGAGGTCATAGATAGGGGGAAAGATGGATTGAGGAAGATTTTTCCAGAGTTGACCGGTTGAGTAAATGAAAGACAGAATACCGATTAACCCTTGCATTAGAGAGTTGGACAGAAAAGGAATAAAAAACTGTAGAAAGTTTGGTGCTGCGTGCTCTCCTTAAAGGAGGAGGCATGCAGTTAGAGTGCTCAGAAACACAGTGTCCGTCATCACAGCGATAATAGAGAGAGTTGAGGCAACATTACGGCGACGAGAGAGAGAGAGAGATTGAAGACAGTAAGAGGCGGGAAATTGTTGAGACGAAAATCCTTTGATTCCATCCGGTGTGGGTTTAGCCTCCTCACACACGACAAGCGTACTCCATACAGGTGCTCACAAAATCCCTGTAGAGTGTAGAGAGACACCAACTTAGTTAGGAGTGAAGAAACTGCGCAGCCGGTAGACCACCCCCAACCTCTTAGAAGCTGTTTTAGAGAGTATATGTGATCTTTCCAGGAAAGATCACGAGAAAAGGAAACGTCAAGAATGTTAAGAGAAGAATTGAGTTGTGTATTGTTGAAAATAAGGGGATAGTCGTATCGAAGATTGTGACGAGTACACAGATGAAGGATATATCTATCATTTCTTTCCCAAGATAGCTCAAATAATTGATAATAGTCATGTTTAGGGTTTTATTTCTGGATATATATATATCAGTGGCGACTCGTGACATTTTTGTTCAGGCATGCAATGTTATGGAATGGAAGAAAAACATCCGCCTAACCCTCTTGCCCAAACTTTGCATATTGTTTACATAGAACTTAGCAAGTTAAAGGTGTTTTACAAACTTTTGGGGACCTCTTTGAAGGAAAGTTCATTTAATGTTAGGCTTAAATATGCGAACAAAAAATTAGACATATTTATATATAGTAGTTACCGAATTGATCTAAAGAAAAAGATACAAATTTAAAATTTACCTTAAATAATTGTGAAGCATTATTTGAATTGAAATTCTGCTCTCCTAGTTTTCCTGCAAAATTCTTCGATGACCAAATTGTAAAAGTACTCTCGATTCTCCATAAGCTTCTTGAGGAAATTTTTTCAATTGAAATTAAGGCAAGATTAGATAGCCTTTCTTCACTTTGGGAATTCCGTAAATAACTTTTAATTCTTTTAAGCGCAGAAAATGATCGCTCAACACTTGCTGTCGATATTGGTATAGTTAGAATCAAATTCGTCAATTTATATATTTCCTTAAGACCTTTGTGCATTTCGCTTTCCAGTAGATATTTTAGGAGCTCAGCAACATTCTTTTTGGCAAAAGATTTGTGCGAATATAAAACACACAATTCAGAACGGAGACGAGGAAACTCAAAAAATGAATTGTAGCTTCTTTTCAACGATTCAAAAGCTCTCCTGGGAAAGTAACATCATAGAACTCAAATTTTTTGCAATCTAAAAGCTCAATGAATTCCAATTTTTCCATTGAACTGAAACGCTCTTTCATTTGAAGAAGTATATTATCGAATATTTCATGAAATAGTTGACTATACTTCTCTTGTGGAGAAAGACTCTGTTTCCTTTTACATACAGGTTCACCACATCTTTCTGTTATCAAGTCCCACATATCTGCAAATTTTGTATCCCTTATTTGTTTGATTTTTTTCATAGTGCTTTCAACGGTGATTGAGCTATACACAATATCCATAGATTTTGTTTGCAGCACATTAAATAGATATTCAGTAAAAGGAAAAATTGAAGAAAATACTTCTAATAAAAAATTAAAATCGAAAGTATCGATACCAGCAAGCAATCCGCGTGCACTATTTTTTGCTTTTTCATCAAATTTCTTTGGGTTTTCAAGAATGCTTTTTAAAAGATCTATTATATCTTCTTTATTTTCCTTAACTCTTTCAACTAGACGAGATGAATAGTTCCACCGCGTTGGAGCCAGTTTAGGGAAACGCTTTCCAACAACTTTGTCAAGCATTGAAGTTCGCTTAGTTGAACTGCTGAAAAATGATGACAAACTTCCTAATACTGAAAAAAAATTATTACATTCGGAAATTTCAGCGACAGCTTGGGATAAAACAAGGTTAAGTTTATGGGCGTAGCAGTGAAGAAAAATAGCCTCTGGTACAGTTTCTCTAATCTTTGTTTGTACTCCATTAAGATCGCTCCCCATAACAGCAGCACCGTCGTAGGTTTGAGCAACTAATTTTTTCAAACAGCCCAGTTCACCTAGTTGCCTTATAGATAAATCAGAAATCGCTCCTGCACTTCTATCATTGCTGACGTAATTGAATTTTATAAATCGTTCACAAATCTCTCCATGTTTATTAACATAACGAACAACAGTAGAGAGTTGAGAAAAACAGCTGACATCAGATGTTTCATCTAATAAAATCGCCACATACATGCAGTCGATAAGCTCACGTTTTATTTGTTCTAACATAACTGCACTAATAGATTGAATTATGTCATTCTGAATAGCAGATGATGTTCCCTTAAAAACAGTCGCAGTTTTTAAATGGTTTTGAAGCTTTTCATCGAATTCTCCCATACAAAATACCAATTCAATATAGTTACCCCTATTGTCAGCGTTTTCTTCTTCATTGTGACCGCGAAATGCTAATTCTTGCATACCTAAAAAACATGTTATCCTAATCAAACGTTTCAAAATTTCTCGATTCTTATTAACTTCTTCGTTATGTCTGGAAATGGCAACTGATTTCTGCTTGTCGAGTATTAAATCAATTCTTTCTGACTTTCCAAATGTTTTAAGATCAACAAATGCATTTATGTGAGCAAGAGATTTTTCATGGCGAGAAATTGCAGTATGTAAATTGTTTAAATCGTCGTATCCACGACTAACAGAATTCCACACAGAGTTATCTCTTGAAAATAGGAAACACGACCAACAGTACAATTTGTTATTTGAAATATTTCCACATAACCAGGGAACATCATCATACAGCTTAGGATTAAATTTCCTAGTGAAGCCTTTATTTTCTTTGCTTAAATTCAAATGTGGAATCAGTCTGCCATTATTCAATATGCGCTTTTAAAATCTCATCAAAAGAGAGTGAGTAAAATCTTCTAGTCTTCAATTGATTAAACACATCGTCAGTCATTATGGGCACTACAATGCTATAATTTATTTAACTGATTAATTATCCAAAATAACTAAAGCACAAAAGGGAACACCGAACACAAGTGGATGCTTGCGGCTGTGGTACTGGAAAGAAGCCTTGTCAGAATTGCCAGATGTTACTTTTTGGTGAATGCACCTATAAAACTGAATGCATGCCGTATTATTTTCATTAATTAAAAAAAATCAGAAAAAAGCTTTTTAATTATTTTTAGTAAAAATATTAAGTAAATTTTCTAAGCATATTTTAAAACATATTGCCTTTTGAATTTAGCTATGAGGCTCAAAAAAAATATCTTATGGATAGTGAGAAGTCTCCTTAAAAAATTGCCCAAGGCAAGGCGGTGTAAACAAAATCATGTCTTATTTCACTAGACAATTAAGAACATTTTTCTGTACCCAGACTGAATTAGTGAATGCTTTAGCTACAAGTATTTCGATCTGTGTACAGAAAAATGTTCTTAATTGTCTAATGAAATAAGACATAATTTTGTTTACACCGCCCAATAGCCAGTACATGCGTGATTGAAGCCTTAGACTATTTTTAGTTTCTGAAAATTATTTTTGTCAATTATAATCCTTACTTAGATCTGAAAAGAGAACATATTTAACACATGCATTGCATGCGTTGCATTCATTAAGAAATCGCCACTGATATATATATATATATATATATATATATATATATATATATTATATATAACTACTAAGTAATTTGAGGGACGTTTTAGAATTTTTTCCGCAGAACTTTTTCCCGCGTTTGTATTAGTGGTGTACCACTGTACCAATTAAGCGGCATCGGCAGGATCGGCTATTTGTTTGTGCATCGGCCAAATTTAGCTGATTTTCTTACCCATTCTTTGAAATGTTAAAATTTTCCTTACAAAACAAAATCTATATTTATAAAAAATTGAAAGTACAAAAAACACAATTTATGATAATTTATACTCATTTCAAAATGTAATTGTATAAAAATATTTTACCCATTAAAAATGCAAAGCGTAATAAGATGCCCACAAATTTTAATTATCTCTAACTAGCTAATCTCTAAATATTATATAAACTACCGTAATCTATATTAATAATAATTCTATATATTAAGTTGTACTTACTAATTTATATATAAAACCATCTTATTATGTTGACTTTTTAAGTATTTTAATAATTTTATAAACCGAAATTGTATATTCATTTTTTTTATTCAAATAGGCCACCAGGGACTTGAAATTTTTATGAAAAATTTTGTTCTTTACATTTTGTTAAAGACAGAAAATACTCTTTCCACTTTCCGAGTTACGCAATATCATGAATATTGGTACTAAATAGTGATGTAGGTCACATCCGCATCCGCATCCGCGGAACATCCGCACATTTTCTCGCATCCGCATCCGCGTCCGCATCCGCAGTTTGGACTGCGGATGTCGTGCGGATGTGGACCGTTGAGATAAAACGTCATTAATAAGCGGAAATTATCAAATTCTACTATATTAATAGAACTAGTTCATTGTGCGCAAAAGTGATGCAAGCGACAAGACGAGAGGCTGTTCTTGTATGAAGTTACTCTCTTGCAACCTACTTAGATCCACGTTACAAAGCTAAGTTATTTTCACCTAGTACATTAGAACGAGTTAAATCATCACTTGGCAAAGCAGTTGAAGAGCTTCAATCTCTTGAATCTGTCGCTTCGCCACCCACCAAAAGAATAAAAGTTTCAGTGACAGAACCAACACCTTCAACAAGCAAATCTATCACAGAATCTGTCTCTCAGTTTCTTGAGTCAAGCAGCAATGACGAGACCTACGCGATGTCAAAAGATGTAGTAAAAATGATCGAGAGCTATCACCAAGAAAAACGCCTGGCTGCGTGTGACAATCCTATTAGTTGGTGGAAAAATACGCAGAATATCTATCCATACTTGAGTAAACTTGCAAGGAAACATTTAGCCTGTCCTCCAACAAACGTACCAAGCGAGAGATTATTTAGCAGTGCTGGATTAATATATGATGAAAAGAGAAACAGACTGGCAGCAGAAAAGGCAGAAAAATTAATGTTCCTTAAGCATAACCTTCCTATAATTAAGTTTGAACATTAAACGATGAACATCTTAGTTTACTTTATTTTAATTACTCATTTATAAATATGCCTAATAAAACTTTAAACTTAATATAAATAGTTATCAAGCTAATTAAAGATCTCTTTCTATAAGGGTGGAGGTTGGGGAAAGAGGTCGGTGGGGTGCATTTGAGTTGGGTTCACGTCCCGCATCCTGGTAACACAATTATGGTTTCTAATTGTGGCTGAAACTCAACAAAATATAACGAATTTATTTGCAGACGAATTCACTAATTGATTTCTATATTAGTTAGATGCTTGATATTATTTTATATGTTCAGAGAAAAGTACAGCAATTATTGTACAATTAATCAATTATACTACATTATAGCTACAGCTCTCTCTATATAATAACTTATTATATACGTTAAACACAACAAATCTCGAATATATCCTAAAAAATAACGAAAATTTAGACATCCGCATCCGCGGATGTTGAAATCAAACATCCTCATCCGCATCCGCAGATGTGAAAAAAATGGCATCCGCTACATCACTAGTACTAAATTATGTTACCCTATTTCATTTTTAGTTAACTGCTTTAGGAAAGCCAAGAATAGGTATTACAATAGTGTAACTGTAAAGGAATTTGAGCGTAAAAATATCCTTAGCCTACCTTACCATGTTAATTTTCAATATCTTCCGACTTTACTAAAAGCAATTGGTATCAATGTATCTTTAAGTATAATAATACTGTTAAATCACGCTTAATAAAGAATAGCCTGGATGGTTGGTTGTGTGTATTCGATCGGATGTACACAATGTGACTTAGTATATATAGGCCAAACCGGTAAAACGTTAGATATTAGGGTAAAACAGCATAAATATGCGTGTAGAACAGCTAATAATTCTAATGCATTGTTTAACTATAGTATATGTATAGATGTAATCATAGTATTAAGTGGGATAGTTCTAAAGCTCTCGTTAAAAACAGATATAATAGAAAGAAATATTTTAGAATGTGCATTTATCTATTTTAAAAATAATTTCAATAACAGTGTGGGAATGTATAAAATTAACAATATCTTGTTAAAATATCTTTTGCCTCTAATTAACTCTTGTTAATCTTTTTTTGTTTTTCTGTCCCGTTGTATATATTTTTGGTCATCTTGCCTCCACCCTTCATTCCCTGACGAGGTGTACTTCTGAGTACACAAAAGGCCTTGGAATCATTTTTCTTTTTCCTTGTGAGTTTGCATCATTCATTCATTTCACGTGAAAAATTGTGAAATTCATCCCATATATATATATGGCATAGCCAGAAACTTGTTTGTGATAGGGCGAAATAGGAACACGCTCTCCACCCGTCTTTTGAGTCTCTTCTTTTCACTTCGGGAGGAAGAGTGACTCGTTTTGGTGTGTGTGTATGATATAATGTATATATATCAGCTACTATAAAAATAAGAAAAAACATACCTCATATAGACCCGAGGGCGCTTGAGGTTGGGGCAAAATGTACGCCTGAGCTGGTGCTCGTTGTTGCGCTCTCAACTTCTCTGCATTTGACAGATCGGACGCAAGACCAATGATCATTAGATATGCCAAGTGAAGAAAACCCTAAAATCATAATAGACTTAACTTCCATATTGCGATGCAACGTTAAAGAATCATTTTCTTTTTAGAATGACGCATTGAGGGCGTCACATTTTTTAGTTCTAAAACTTAGTTGATTATTCATTTGTTTTTAACGTTTAGCTTTTGTTACGATGATTGTGGGGGTTTTCTAACACCCCAATTACGTATGCATAGATTTTTTTCCCTTGGGATGACACACACTTACTGTACTTACGTTTTATTATAATTTTTTTTTTTTTTTAGTTATTCCTACTTTTATTTTAGATCATAACTATTGATTGATCCAAGCTACAATCATGCAATGATTGAAGTTAAGTATACCTGAATCATGGTCGTATACGCTCAATTCTTCAATGACGCAGCAAAGATAGCAGAATAAATGTTAATTGTCAATTTAGTTAAACTCTTATCACACAAATTTTTCTTTTTAAATTATTTTCGTGGAAAGCTCCTTCAATGGTGAAAAATTCCTCCGAACTAAAACACCATTCGAATCGCGCTTTCTTTAATACTGCCACTAAACATGACTTTTCGGAAATCATTGAACTCCTTTCTAAAAAATCAATGGCAATAGTGAATGCTAAAGGAAAACGCTTTTAAGTCAATCATATCGTTTTGTTTACATTTGCCGTGACGCGAGATTATATACATTATTCAAAATGTTTATCTCATTAATATAATTGACATAATTATGAAGCAAATTCGAAATCAATGGCTAATTGCCTTGTCCTAAAAGAATCCAAATAAAACTGAGGGTAATTTCTTCATAATAATGAGAGTCCTTCATTCAGAAATCTCAATTGTTAACTCTCAATTTCGTACGAATTCAAACAAAGAAGTTATTTTGTGAACCATTTAATGCTTGGAGTAATTCCTTTATTTTGGCTTTCCTCATTCGTATATTTTATAGTAATAATAATCAGTAAATAAGGACAGAAACTGGCACACCGCTCAGGCCAAACGAATGTGGCCCATTGTTCTAACTCCTGAATAATTATTATAACCAGCACCATCGGGTGTCGAACCCCGACGGATCTTCTCGGTTTCATTCACAGCTGATTTGAAAAAAAATATATATTTTTTGGGCCTTTCTTAAAATCGAAAATTAACCAAAACTAAAATAAAGTTAATTATACCCACCTATACCCCAAATGAACGCGATATCGTCCACAAAAATTAAACGATATCTCGCTTCGAAAGTACACAAATACCCTTTTCATAAGGTGCTAATGGTGGGGGTCACTTACGTTAAACAGTTAAGATATCGGTTGACTTACAGTAAAGATGGATGAAGAATTTAATTTAGTAAAGTTGCATAATAACTCGCGGACAGAAGAAGATGGAGTACATTTTTACGGGAGTGGAATATAATACCAAAAGAAAAAGAATGTACTGTAGTTGAAAACATAAAATGGTAATCAAAATCGTACATAATAATTGCGTATGGAGGTGCCAAAACAGTGGATGTAATAAAACAGTTTCGGTGCGCAATAGAACGTGGTTCGAAGACATTCATATTCCATTATCTAAGATTACTTATGTTTATTTATTGTTTCTCTTTCACGCAAATGTAGCAATTTACCCCTGAACGATTTCTTATAAAAAATAGACATACAGATTTTATTTGAATTACACAATCTCAAGTTGTATGGTCAAGCAATCGCAGGATTCACACTAATTCAAAGCTTACGATATATATAACTACAGCCGAAAAACTGCCAACTCGTGGCCAAACACAACAATTTATAAGCGTTATGTAATTTCTAGGATGTTCTAGAACATTCAACATTACTCTACAGAATTCTACAGGATCTTACATAATTCTAAAAAATTATAAATGAATTCATCCCGAAAAAATTTGCTTAAAAAATATTTTTTGCGGGACATTTTGAATACAAAGCGCGACGCGGGATTTTTGGATCAAATGCAACCCTAGTCCAAGCTCAAGCTCATGCTTAGTCAATGCGTTATTGTACTCCTTTTTCAGTACTAAAAAAGTTCTTCTGTCCATATCTCTAGAGTGCCATATCTCTAAGAGATTCGTGGTCTCTTCTATTAGATGGGATATCAACCTTCATTTCTGGTCTCTCCAGCTGGTCTTCAAGGCCCCAGAACCCAGTTTCCATTCGCCTCAGTTAGTTTATGAACATAGACGTCCAGTCCACACCTCTGTGCTGCCTCTACCAGCAACGGAGCATCCTTACGATCCTTAGAGCATCATTCCAAGATATACTCAACACCAATAGAACACCTGCACACAGAAACAAAAAAACTGAAAATTAGGGAACATTTAGACATGAGGGGAACACAAGTCATGGCAGCAGCGACAATTAACCCACAACACCCTTGCCACTACATGTACAATCATGCACCAACACCTCGCACCATTAAGGTAACACCAGAGAGACACTATAACCATTCCACTATACTCCATTCCATACCACGCCCAACAGACATCACATAGTACAGAAAACACATACACACACACACCTAACCCACAAAGCACTGACACGACTCGGTCCGAATACGGTCCTAGGTGCGAAGCCACCACCCATTGACAAGTCAGAGACCAGCCTGAGCAGATCGGACCGAGTTAACTTAGCGCGATTCCGATGTGGACATCACCCCCAACTTACAGACACAAACACAGACTAGACAACTCCACAGACGACACCTGCCACCTGTGCCAGGACACACCACAAACAATTGAATACATTATGACAGACTGTACCGCTCTAACACAACATAGAACGCAACATCACTAGTGCGCTGAACCTCTGGTGCACTCCGGAGAGGGCGATTGGTTACCTGCGTGCCGCGCGCTGGCTTGCTCGATCAGGGTGGGCTGATCGGCTAACCAACAACAACAGAGCATCCTCCTCCTTTGACATGGCTGACAAGTCTCCCCTTACACCTTTTGGTGAAGTAGCAAATAGTAGTAGATAGTGGTTAGAGTTTGCAGACACTAATCAATTAGCTAAACCTGCGGCCCCTGAGTTATTGGCGAGTCAATTATTCATTCATTAAAGCTATAGAAAAGAACGCAGCCATAAAAATCTTTAGCTTCACAAATCTTGATACAATGTGTTCGGATGTGAAGCTTAAGATTTTTATTGCTGCGTTCTTTACTAGCTAAAGTGGGCCCAACGGGTTTTCACTGCCTTAATCATTTCTTTTCAAAATGCTCGGTATCCGATTTCAGTTGTTCATTTATTTTTTGACAGACTTTGCCTCAATTATATTATATAGATTCAAGCCATTTCATGGCTTATTTTCTTTAATCAGTAGTGATTCAGCCATTCACAAACTGTGAAAGTCGCTTGTTTTATATAATATTGAAAACATTTTTTGATGATGATGTTATCCGGGATTTTTATAGTCTTATTTTCGAGAGTTCGCGAATTTTGCTTGGTTTATATTCGCGCAGAAGCGTTCGGAGGTAAAGTGCGTTTGTGGTTAACCAACGTAAGAGGAGTTACGCCCTTCTTCCGAACATCTTGATTGGTACACCACATTCGTACTTTCACTGTCAGAACCTTCCATTCTCGTTGAAAAATATGTCGACACACATCTACATTTTGTAGTAACTTCTAACTATCACTTTAGTATTATCTTTGATCAAATTGTGCTGTTTAATACTTTATTTTAGTACCTTATTTTTCACAGTTTGAGATTCATAAAATCGCTTTTGATTAAAGAAAATAAGCCACGAAATGGAATGTTTCTTCAGTGTTTTTAATTAATAGAATTTAAATAAGTGTGAATCCACATAATGAGGAAAGAACGCAGAACTTTCGAAAAAAGTGTTATTCTATAAAATTTGTAATATTGAATTTTACATATGCAACAATTTCATCATTTTGTACTTCTTAAAAATTTTATATTCCGTGGCCCGGCCTCTAGGCCTGGCTTGGTGGGGGAGCGAGTTGCTCTCTTGCGTTCTCCATCGCACGTAGTCAGGTCAGGTACACCCGGTCCAGCTGGTACCGTCCTGAGCCAGGCATCTAGTGTTTTGAAGACTTCAACTTTGACCACTGTGACGTTCCTGAGGTCCTTTGGAAGCTGGTTAAAAAGTCTTGAGGCCCCCCTCACAACCAAGCTATTTTTCTTCAGTGTTGAAGAAGGTCCTTGTCGGGCCTTTAATTTGGGAACCCTACACATTCTGCCTTTCCTCTTTTCCAGTGTTGTTTGGGTGGTAATTAGGTTTAGTACCATTTTTTCGATAGATAGAGATATATATATATATATAAAATTGAAATTATCTTTATTGTTCTTTGCTGTAAGGCATAAAATGGACGTGTACACACACACACACACAAAATGATGTAACTATTATTTTGTAAATAAGTGTCTATAACGCTAAACTTAGCAAGCATTTTATTGGAACTAAGAATTCCTTCTTTCTACTTAATTATAAACTCTACTCCTTTGTATCTCTTAGTTTCATCTAGTGATGTACCGATTCCAAAATTTAGCCGATGCCGATACCATTCTTTGCCTAGATTTTAAAAATTCAAGTCCCTTCATAAATTTTATTATTCTATAATGTGAAAACTTTCATATTTTTACATTTCAAATTTGTTTAAATGCTTTTCTTTAGCTCCCTCCACAATATACTGTACCAGAATTTGTTACTCATATACCGTAGTCCCTAAAGTGATGTTAAACAGTTTTATTATTCGGTAAAATAATAATTTTATTTTAGTTTCATAAATTGAAAACAAATATTTAAAGTAATTGGTTTTCCTTATGTTCAACCTACTGTATTTTCTTTCTTCAACAAAATGTAAACAACAAAATCTTTTATAAACATTTCAAGGTTCTGGTGGACAATTTGAATTAAAAAAAAGATGGATATACAATTTGGGTTTATAAAATTATTAAAATACTTAAAATAAAGTCATCATAATAAGATGGTTTAATATATAAATGGTACTTACGTATTAATGGGGGTCCACCACATATTGATGATTGGTTAGGTTAAGTTGGTTAGGTTAAGTTGTAATAATTTTCGTTAGTTGAAAATTTCTAATACATCATATTTTTAAATAGCAATATTTTTAAAAATATTTACAATGATTTATATTTCAAATATTTACAATGATTAATGCATGTTACACATTAGAAACATTTGTTTCTAGAGGCCAAAAATGTTTAATAGCATTAATTTTTAATAGCATTTTTTTCAGAAAATTGTATAAAAAAATATTTTAAAAAAATATTGCGGATCTTTTCCGTTTGACTGCCGCCATTGAAACATAATTAAACTTTTTGTATTTTAACTGAAATGTCTTGATGATACAAAATAAGTTACTTTATAAAAAAGCTTTCCTTAATTTTCCCTTATAATGACTTATATTTATAAGTTGAACTTCCTTATTTGGATCACCTGAAGGTCAGTGCCCCCAGCCTTCTTTACTTAGCCTTATAACGTAGGCTGACCATACGTACCGTTTTGAACGGGACAGTACCGTTTTTTTAATATTTCCTGGCCGTCCCGTCGTTTTAATAAAAATGTCAATTTTGTCCCGTTTTTAATAAAAACTATAAATATACTTTAATATTGGTCAGTCATAAGTTATTATTCATAACCTATAAGACTTTTGTAATATTGTAGAGTTTATTCTTTGTCTTCCAGGAAGTACAGCACCTGTTGAGAGAATATTTTCTGTTATGAACAGTATGTGGTCAAAGGAGAAATCTAGATTAAGTGTTGAGACAATGAGGGCTATGTTAGTTGTAAGACAAAATTGTGTCATGGAGTGTGAGAAGTTTTATGATAAGGTGTTGAAAGACCGAAATTTGCTGCGTAAGATTACTTCATCGGAGAAATATTCATGGTACGATCGTGGTGAAATACAGTCCCCCTCTACGTCTACCTAAATTTTTGTATGGGTTCTGTCACTGAAAAATAATTGTAAGCTCAATATGTTTATGTACTTACTTTTTCATGAATACAGAATATTACATAACCCCCGTCCCTTTTTTGCCATCCCAATGTCCCGTTTTTGTCTCAAGGAAATATGGTCAGCCTACTTATAAGGCTAACTAACGAAAATATCACGACCTAACCTAACCAATCGTTAGGTCAACTGTACGACCTTGACGATTGGTTAGGTTAGGTCGTGATATTTTTGTTAGTTAGCCTTATAAAGTTAACTAAAGAAGGCTGGAGGCCCTGATCTTCAGGTGATCCCCTTATTTTTCTGAGTACACGATTAAAACTTAAAAATTAAGCATGGATCTTGAAAGTAATTAAAATTGTTTATAAGAAACAAAATTTGAAGGGGAAATTAAGAAAAGCTTTTTTATAAAGTAACTTATTTTGTATCAAGACATTTCAGTTAAAATACAAAAAGTTTAATTATGTTTCAATGGCGGCAGTCAAACGGAAAAGATCCAATATTGCTATTTAAAAAATATGATGTATTAGAAATTTTCAACTAACGAAAATATTACAACTTAACCTAACCAATCATCAATATGTGGTGGCCCCCCAGTTAATACATAAGTACCATATAAATTATAAAGTACAACTTAATATAGAATTATTATTAATATAGAGTACGAGATTACGATAGTTTATAATATTTAGAGAGTAGCTAGTTAGAGAAAATGTAAATATATAGGCAACTTAACTTATTAAGCTTTGCTTTTTTCGTGAATGTAAAATATTTTTCTATACAGTAATTGAGTGTAGGACAAAAGCCCTCTAGGACATTGGCCTCCGAACAGTCCTGCTTTAGGATCTTTTCCGTTTGGGGGCTAGCAGCGAATTTTAATGAAAATCGGTATACTAATGTAGTTTTGGTCACTGATTTCAAAAATAACTTTTTTTTGGAGAAATGAAAAACAAACATGTTAGAACACTTTAAATAATTAATATGTTTTTACGAAAATATCATGACTTAACCTAACCATTCGTCAAGGGCATTCAAGTGACCTAACCGGGTATTCAAACAAAATCCCCCTAGGGAAATAATTTTTTTAAGCATTATTTTTATTCTTTATTATTACCATAAAAATGAACATTATAAAACAAACATCATACCATATCCAGCGTATTCGTATACTGTTGGAACTCTTCTTGGTGTAAAGTAGCCTTCTGCACACAGTTTGGAACCTCCTTTATTGTTCTTGATGATCTCCATGGTGGTTGAAGAGAGACTAATTTTCCAAGTCACTCAGAGAATATAACCAATGGTTAACTGACAGACGTGTAGATTCAAACTAACAGCCCATAACCTTAACGCCACGGTGGCTGAAGTGGAACTGATGCTTCAGATTAGATGTGACACCTGACTTGCCCTACCCGGCAATTTGTCCAGGGGGCTTTTGTCCTAGGGTGCTTTTGTCCTAGGGTGCTTTTGTCCGGACCCGACAGTAATTACACTTTGAAATGAGTATAAATTATCATAATTAGTGTTTTTTGTATGTACACTTTTCTATAAATATAGATTTTGGGATCACTTTAACATATTGCTTCCCAAAGCATTCGGGAAGCAATATGTTAAAGTGATCCCTCCTGGGAAGCAATATGTTAAAGTGATTAACACGGAAGCAATATGTTAAAAAGAGAAAGGTTGGTTGGTTAGAAAGAGGTTGGTAATCTAGGCTAACTAACGAAAATATCACGACCTAACCTAACCAATCGTCAAGGGCGTACAGTTGACCTAACGATTGGTTAGGTTAGGTCGTGATATTTTCGTTAGTTAGCTTTATAAGGCTAACTAAAGAAGGCTGGGGACCCTGATCTTCAGGTGATCCAAATATTTTACATTCACAAAAGATGACAAAGCATAATAAGTTAAGTTGTCCATAAATTTACATTTTCTCGACTAGCTAATCTTTAAATATTATAAACTATTGTAATGTAACTGTAATTGGTTGTGTAATGTCTATTTTTGGGAAGCAATATGTTAAAGTGATTCAGATTTTGTTTTGTAAAGAAAATTTTAAATTTCAAAAAATTGGTGAAAAAAAATTGGCTAAATTTGGCCGATTATGCCGATGCCGATTAATCGGTACACCACGTTTCATCGAAATTAACTTGAATTGTTTAGTTTCAGTTTCTGATTCCGAAATCGGACGTACTTTTTTAGGAATCGAAAATATTTCAGAATTTGGGTGATCAAAATCATTTTAATTAATTAATTAATTAATTGTTTAATAATTAAAATAAAACCCACCTTTATCCAAAACTAAATTAAGATGTAATAAAGGTGAAAATGTGAAGTTAAATGTAGGAGAAAGGCACACGTGATATTTACAAAATGAGACCAAATATCTGGTATTATATATAATATATATATATATATATATATATATATATATATTAGTGATGGGACGATTGTCATATTTCATACAATCGCTGTTGCGATTGCGATTGTCAGAATTTGAAAATCGCGCGATTGCGATTGCGATGTTTTAGCTTTAGCCTCACATAACGCTCATTTATGCTTTAAATATACCTAAACGCGTTACCTACCATAGGGTTAGCTTGATTTTTTAACATTCCAATTTTACATAGAGCAAATAAAGAGGTGTACTTATTGTTATTATTAAACCAATTTTTTATTCTCTTTTCAACTAATTCGCAACCCGTTTTCATTTCTGTTTTTGACTTATTTATTATTTATTTATTATTCCGTATTGTTGTTAGCTAAACTTTCCTTTAAGTACGCATGAAAGAGCAGCTTTCATAGCAACTTTTGTAGAGATTTAAATCTTTTGTTCACAATCGCAACAATCGCACTCATTAAATGCGATTGCAATTGCGATTGCGATTGTAAAAAATGTGCGATTGTATCGCGATTGCGATGCATCGTCCCATCACATATATTATATATATATATATATATATATATATATATATATATATATATATATAATATCATCAGTCTCTCCTCTCCATAATGAATGGACAGGCATTGTGCTTATGCTGTCATCGCCTATTTACAATTGTGTGACATGTCCAATGCCATCCCAATCAACATGCGCATTGATTAGTGTTAACCACGCTCGAGATGGAGAAAGCACAATAAATTTTGTGCTGAGGTCACAGTATAAAATATGACTGACCGAGAAACGAGTGATGGGAATTATTCCACTTTTGTTATAAAGTTTCAAGGATTCATCCTTTGGCGGTAATCCAGTTGAAGGAGAGAGATGAAGTGATCTCGCGCAACAGTACGAGAAAAATGTGGCTTTTATGGCTTTTATCCAGCCACAAAGAAAGAAAATATTTCCACGAATGAATGCCCGTTGTCAACGCGACCTTTTTGAGAGTAGGGTAAAAGGGGTGGGGGCGTCACCCAGAAAATATAATATAATGCCCTGTTTTACACTGTACTGAAATATGAGAGCACCGTATATTGTCGGCACTGTTTCTGCTCTTTTTTTTCTTAACTGTATAGCACAGTGGGAACCTACCGCTTGACGCGGAATCCGAACCACGGGTCACTACATCATCTGGACGCGGAAGATGGTTACCCTTCCGAGCACTACCCAGAACCAATGGCGTTTAATTTCGGTGATCTCCGGGTTGTGGTCGACTCGTGACACGACCACAACAGTCATTCTGGGCACGTTCGAGTCAAGTTCAGGATGATTACGATAAAAATCTCGAATCGTTCGAAGAAGTGTCGCTATGAAATATGTTTGTGAAACCGAAATTAAATAATTTATCCTATTTCAACGGCAATTGCGCTAGCTCCTCTTTTATTATCAGCTCCGTAGGGAGTCGAACCCCCGAGTTCATTGTCTTCGCTTCGTTTATACGGAAAGTGCGCTGTTAACCACTGCTAATACAGAAGTTAATTACATTCTTGAGGAAAAGGCCTCTGGAGGCCTTTTCGTCACGAGTGTAACTCGCTTCCACATTTGCCATTGCGCGTTATTCTACCCGCAACAAAAAAAAAGTTCCCAAAACGAGACATCAATTTGAGCATTTGTGTTTGTTCTAATGTATTACTTTTGGAAATTTAATTTAAAATAAATTTTCCTATGAGACCAGATTTATGGGACACCCTGTATATATAACCTTCGTTTTGCTTTAGCCCGAATTGTTCATTCTGACGAAGATGAAGCTTCTTGCTCCACCTTATATATAGTCCGGAAAAAAAATCGCCTACTAACAAAATTTCTCAGAGATACGGGCGCCGGCTACACTAGGACTCCGTAGGTACTATTGTACCTGTACATTGGGTAGTATGAAAATACCAGATACTTGGTTACCTTAATACTGGTCTTTCCAAATATATTTTAAAATGTTATAGAATAGTATATTGTACAGGGTGTCCACAATGTCTCCTCACCCCGGTAAAATACTAACTGATTTTCGGTTTTCTTTCAGACCCATTTGAAATGCGTGGTAGCGGCAACTATACGATTGAACAATGAATATTGGCTAGTACTCGGGTCCATAAGCGACCGCGTAATGGTAAAACCATTGAAAATATTCGCGCGGACTTCCAGGACCCATTCAATCGCGCGGCTACTTTTTGGAGGAGCTGCACCATTGAATCGCTCCTGGAAGTCCGCGCGAATACTTTCAATGGTTTTACCATTACATGATCGCTCATGGACCCAGGTACTAACCAATACGCGTTGTTCAGTCGTATAGTTGCAACGATTACGCATTTCAAATGGGTCTGAAAGAAAAACGAAAATCAGTTAGTATTTTACTGGTGTGATAAGATATTGTGGATACCCTGTACATAGAGAAGTATTTTTTTTTAAGTGCTATGATATAACTTTTAGTTTCTTTAGAAAATCATCCTTAATCAATTAAAACTTAAAACTAAACCAAACAGAGGTACAAAGCTTTTTCTCGAAAATTCTTTCCTAAAATGCAACAAAATATAAAAATAGATACAATACTTATTATTGTTATTATTATGAAATAATAAATAGGTATTTTTTGGGATGTTTGATCTTTATATATATATATATATATATATATATATATATATACAGGGCTTTTTTTGTGACGGTACGCACCGGTACGGCGTACCGGCACCTTTTTTGAATAATTAATTCGTAGATTATCTAGAATCTTTCTTATTAACTTTTTAAGTTTTCTAAAACTTAAGCGATATTGTATTATAATATTCTGTAGTATAAAATTATATATGTATACCTATTTTATTTCATGGCAAGTATAGTTGTTATATGGTAAGCATTGAAAACAATTGTAGATAAACTTTATGTACACAACAAATGTAAGGCATCTAAAAATAAACAACTACAAGCTAAGGGTGTTCCACTTAAAACCGGCCCGCTGGAGTACTCCAGCGGGCCGGTTTTAAGTGGAACACCCTTAGTACACACTACAATTTATTATGCAACATATACTGAGTTATTTTTGTGACAAACTGGCAACTGTAATTAATATATATATATATATATATATATATATATTATATATATATATATATATATATAATGGACCTAGTTTTAGCCGTTTAAGGTGATAATGATTTAATTGTATGCAACGATTGATTAAGGCAATGACTGATTGCTTTATAATGATAGGCTGGGTTAATAATAATTTATGATGTAATACAGTATCACCGATTGGAATGAATGGTTATTTGATTAGGTCCACCATACTATTGGAAGTGACCGAAATGGCAGCGAGGGTCACCAGCTTGATTTACGCTCAAGCAAATTAATGTTAAGGTTATGAAAGACACCGTAGTTTTTGTAGTTTATTATGAAAATAAATCCGTTATTTTATTCACTGTGATATAACAAAGAATTGACAGTAATTGGTAGTTTTACGTTATGCTTATGGCATAGGCTTAGCTAATAAGATGAAATGTTAATAGCTTAATTGACACGTAATAATGTACTCATTAATGGTATGTAAATGGCATGCGATATGGAACATTGAATGGGCCTAGTTAATGATATAAAGAATGCACGTGCGTCTGGTACATTGAATGGAAAACATGACACTGATTAAGTAGGCTAAATGATTGCATGGATGCACATAGAATAATTGATGTGGCCTAATAATAATGGATTGAAATGCTTGCACAAATATCATTTATATATAAGAACATTATGTGATGTTAAATGATTACGTCAAGCGAATATTTAGTTAAACACACAAATATATGACTTGAACATAATGACGGATGATACGCGGAATAACGGTATAAAAATGACACTTGAATTGGATGACAGGCCTACTGCGTTATTAACGGGAGTCAATGGACGCGTGATTACACACTTTAGGAGTATAGCCTACCGTTCGGCGGTAGGCTAATGTAGGCTTCACAAGAGTACTTAGGATAGGGGGTACTTATCTTATGGCGACGTAAACTTTGTTGAAGGCGGGTTGAAAACGAACCTATTACGCAGATTGGAGTTGTCGTTGTCCGATAAGCCTCTTGAGATGATGGATGTAGGCTTCGTGGAGGCCTGAGGTGATGTTACTTCTCGAGGTGCAGGCTGCCTTATGAGGTGCGGCGTAGGCCGCAAACCGCATGCCCGAAGTGATTCCGGTTGGGCCTCGAAGGATTGCTTCTGCAGGCGGTCTGTAGATCTTACGTGATGACAACTGTAGGCCCTGAAGAAAGTAGCGGCCGCGGCCCCTCGGCCAGGGGGCCGGAAAACGGCTGGTGGACGCGCTGCTCACGTGATGATGGTGAGCGTACGGGTGAGTGAGAATGAGTATAAGTGGAAGCTCCTTTTATACCGTAGGCCTGTGACGTAGACTTCACGCCAATTCTTAAGACGCTTTGTCCACACGTCTTTTAGTTGTTAACGGTTTTCGTTCGCTCCCATTGGGAAGAAATAGACGCTCCATTGTTTGACTCTTGCCCACGTGTTTTTTTCAAGTTCTTTGATGATAGCGTGGAAGTAAAGGATCTGTCTATTTGTGGGTCTATTTCTTGTCGATCCGCTACATATATATATATATATATATATATATATATATATATATATATATATATAATTTGGGTGATTCAAATAAATATGGGGGTAAAAAAATTTTGTTTATATTTTAATGTGTTCAACCCTTTAAATAGTTCATTTCGGCATAAAAACAACTATCCTAAAATATTTTAGCAAATTTTTAATTTTTAGGGGTTGCTACCAGCAATTAAAAATTGACAGAACGACTCAAATTGTCAAATTTTTCCACACCACCCAGGGGGTACAGTACAAGGCGCATTGCTTTTTTTTAATGTGGAAAGCTCCCCCGTAGGTCCTCCCATAACCACAAGCATGCATAATTAAACTAACATGATATTTGAGACATTAGCTGTCCTTACTTCATCAATGTTTCTTTCTATCAGGGTAAACAGCCCTGTAGTTTTTCACTACTTGTAGCAAGAATTGTTTTTGATCTTCGTCATGTGTTAGTATTTTATTATATTCATCCATTAATTTTACTCCTTTTTCCGCTATATTATTCACGACTTTCCACTGTTTGATAGATTTCTTAGCGGAGTTATACTCTTCATCATTATGCCATTCTTTAGCATCTTTGAGTAAAAATTTTGAACTAAATTCTGTTATTGTAAAGAATCTTTGAGTATTTGATGTGGCAAAATCTTCTAATTTATTCGTTGGAATAAGTGCAGGATCTAGAAAAGCCCGTTTTGCAGGAAGAGTTTCTGTTGTATTTTGCAAAGCCTTTACAATTTTGTTTTTCGTTTCAGTATGCACTTCATCATCATAAAAGGCCAAGGCTACCAGTTCTTCTGATAGGTACCAGAGGTGACCTAACAGTTTTTTAATAGCAACAAATGCAATTGTCATTTATTTGTTTGTAGACTACAAGATTCTGTAATAATTCCAGATCAAGACGAGGAGCGCAAGATGGCACAGGAGCTGTAAACCATGCCTTTACATATAACCGAGTAGCAAATAGACAGATGTCTTTTAGTCCTTTTTTGTCTTTTACTGAAATTTTGAACTGAGATTTGAACATAAAAGTTTTTAATGAATATGTAATTTTGGCCATCCACCTAGCCCGATGAAGTCCCGCTGGATGTTTAAATTCGATTCCACCTTTTGGTTCACTTCCCCAAAAAATAATTGTTAACTGCAATAGTTGTAGGTAATTGTCTCTTGGTTGGAATGTATCTAGTTGATTTGCTGCAAATATAATTGTCATCTTTGATGTCATGAATATTGACCATTTTTCTCTGAACTTCTTAAAAAGGACTATATCTGGGCCAGAAGATGGTGATAAAGACTTTGAAACAACAGC